>VDFB02271358.1:529372933-529939132 GCA_007258455.2 Sequoia sempervirens | reverse complement strand
GGGTGGGACAGAGGGTGGGAGAGTTTGGGAGGGTCGGAGAGAGGAGAGCATGGGAGAGGTTGGGAGAGAGTTGGAGAGACTGGGAGAGTGGGAGAGTGGGAGAGAGGGTGGGATATGGTGGGAGAGAGTGGGAGAGTGTGGGAGAGATTATGGGAGAGGGTGGTGTTGTGCAGTTTTCGTGCACACGCCCTGCTGAATGCAGGGACCCTCTTTTTCTTTCGCTCTTGGTGTTTTTCCAATTTAATTTTGGGGATTTACCTTTCCTTAGCATGAGCTTAAGTGTTTATCCTTCCTGCTTTGGTGATCCCTTTGTGGTGTTCATTAAAAATCTCAAGTTTTAAACTTATCTCTGGTTTTTCACTACTTTAGGGAAAATCCGATCATGGCAGAATTCCCTGGACATTCTCTAAACCCAGTTCTATTTTCTTTTACACTGTGGTTCGGGGATTCCTAACCTACTTGGAATTCTGTGCTGGTCATATTTCTTCAAATATCTGTCATCTTGTCAGGTTTTCGGGTTTCGTCTGGATGTCTTGTCGATTGCATTAATGTCATTTGTACGATTTCTAAAGGAGGTATTTAATCAATTTTTGGGGAACTTTATGCCATTCTGCTTTTCCATTTGCATTCTGTTGAGTTGAAGTGCTCGATCCTGAGGTGTTGGGATGGCTTTGGCGTGTTAAATTTGTTGATTGTTGGATTTGGTGGTGATTTCCTAGGCATTGTAGTTGTTGCAGCTTGCTCAAGTGTTTGGGATTGTTGTTTGTCATTTCTATAATCGATTTGCATTTCATCAATGGTATGTACCTATTCCCCTTCTTTTGATTGATAAAATGTGAGTGATTCTTTTAACCCTAGGCATGCTTGGGGTTTGAATTTCTGTGTGTTTGAACATCTAGGGCTAGGGTTGCTTGATATTGTTTTCTTTATAATTTCCCCAAGTGAGTTTTGAGCTTGTTTTTCATTTTCATCATGAG
Organism: Sequoia sempervirens; assembly: GCA_007258455.2. Classification (NCBI taxonomy): domain Eukaryota; kingdom Viridiplantae; phylum Streptophyta; class Pinopsida; order Cupressales; family Cupressaceae; genus Sequoia; species Sequoia sempervirens. The sequence continues at coordinate 529,938,155 of VDFB02271358.1, read as the reverse complement.
GTAGCTTGTTTGTGGGTCATAACAAGCCTTTGTGAAGCCTAGCAGTTGAGTTATCCTAAACCCCAAGCTTGTTCTACGTGTCAATGGTGGAATTTTAGGGTTTTGTGCTTAGGGAATCGCCATTTCCTTTCAATTTATTTTAGGATGAGCCTCAAACTCAAAGATTATCTATGGGAGGTTCAAGTGAAACTAGTTCCATGACCAAGATCCTAAAATTTGTGATCATTTGATCAATTTGAGTGAAGTCATGAGAAAACGATGGTATTCGATGTTTCAGGTTGTTTGCAAAATTCCTCTCTTTCTAGAATTTCCTAACTTTCCACTTTCTCCTTGTTTTCCCAAAATTCACAGTTTTTCGGAGTTTTGTCTTTCCCATGGATTTTCGTTTCATCCGGATTTTTCCTAGAAGTTCTTTGTCCCTTCATTTTTTCAAAATTTGTAGACTATCATTTCTTTTGCAGAATTTCGTCCCAAGAGGAATTCTCTAAAACTTTGTTGAAAATGAAGGATTATGAGATAAGCATGATTTATTAATGAATGATTATGCATTCTATGATTAATGTTAGCTATTTTAAGATGTCTCATGTTGCTTCTTGGTTAACGATAATCGATTAAGTGACTAATGGGTGTTTTTATGATTATGCTGCTAGAATCCACTTGGCTGGGAATTTTCTGAAATTCCTCTGTAGCCTAGATTCCACGGAGGGACTGAAAACCTAAACTTTAAGATGATTGATTTTTTATGAGATTTAAAGGCATCTTTCTTGTCTTGGGACTTCTATTAAGGATGAATATATCATTTGTGATTGATTGACCTTGGTTTCATGTGATTTTTATTATGGTTTCTCTGTGAGTGTAGGCTAAGTCAAGTAAGGTAGTGACAAGTGGGACCAAGGGTAGAATGGTGGATCCAAGTGCAGAGGAGTCTTCCATTTCTGAAGTAGAAAGAATCAAGATGGACGTAAAGAGAAAAATTCTAGAGAGTAGACTTACTTCCGTCTGGTTAGAGGTAATTGATAATAATGTTGGACTATGGGATTATGAAGAGTTCAAGACAAGAATGGCTGCACAGAACCTTCCTTTGTTGGCTAAAAGGACTTTGGAATCAGGATTGGCACATGTAGCTAGAGTTCCTTCTATAGTGAAATGTTATGAGTTAGTGCTCAAATGTGCTAGGCACTATGACAGAGGAACATAGAGGATAGTTGGTCCCTAAGGAAGAATTGTGGAAATTTTAAATCCTATGTCTATAGCCCAGACCTTTCACATGCCTGACAGGTCTCATGTAGTGGCTTTTGATATGGATATGGAAAGAAATTTCTATGAGGAGGATACCATCAAAGCCTAGCAGGTTATCAATTCCTGGTTGGAGAAGCCTAAGTCTCACTATTCTAAGTTGCCCAAGCAGTTATTCAGAGCCAAATTCAAGGAGTATTATGTTGCTATCACCCTTCTAAGTAGAGTTGTAGGGTTAAAGAGTTCTGGTGTGTTAGAGAGATGGATGTTCCATGTCATTGTGAGGATGGATCATAATACTAATTATCATTGGGAAGGTGTTATAAGTGCTATGATTCATGAAAAAATGTGTAATGTCCTACAAACCAAGACCTTCACAATTACTTCCTACTTAGTCTATGCACTTGCAAGATTCTATCCATATAAGGGGCTAAGTACCAGAGGCATCTGCAAACATGATGTCATCTATGAGGTTTATCCAAAGCTGCATTTTGGTAACTCGAGCTACAAAAGGGTGAATGATGCATTCACCATGTACATCACCAAATTACTGCAAGGTGCACAACATGTGAGGATATCTGACAATGCCAAAGAGTTGATCAAAATATATGGGGCTTGGCTCATACAGTTTCCCACCTTCTCATACATAAGGATAGATGGATGCCAGAGGACTCCATATCGACTTCCAAGGTACCCAACATACCATATCATACTCTTGGAATTTACAAGGAAAATTTGTGACTTTGATGCCATTGCGAAGAAAGATAAGCATAGGACTAGATTTGGTGGTGACTTCCCTTTGAGGATAGGAACTTGTGAGGAATGCCCTATTAATTCGACTAGTACTTATGAGGAAGAAATGAGCACTCTTGGGTTATCCTTCCATTCCAAGAGATCCTGGTTTGATAGAACTAGTGAAGCACAAAAGAAAGCTAGTAGAGAATATAGCCACAAGGATGATTTGGAAGACTATTGGGCTAACTGCAGTGATGAGTATGAGATTAGAATCTTGAAGAAGTTTTCTCGGCTACCATTGGATTCAATCTAGTTATATAATGTGAAGGCCATTCCAAATCAAGTTGAGGATGATGGAGATTTGATTCAAGTTCATGCTTATGAGGCAGTAAAGGATAGACCAATTGGTGAAATTGATTGGCTGGAAGAAGAAAAAATAGAGCTAGAGTAGTTAATGACTCCAGTCATTAAGTATACAAGGTTGTGGTTGAAGCATAAGATATGGGAATTGGAGAATGAAGGTGTGCAATGCACCTATGATTTGATGGGAGACTTAGAGTCTCATTCTACTTCCGAGGAGTCAGTTGAGCAGGATCCCAAGGGTAAGGGCAAGGTGAGTTCTCCTTTTAAAATCAAGATTAAATATGTTCAAGTGGAGTAAGCTCGGGAAACAAAAAATAAAGAAAACCTATTGCCAAGAAAAGGGGGCACACTTCAAGAAGCCAGGAAAAGATGAAGCTGAAAAGGAAGATCCTGAGGTTAGTGATTTTGTGCCCAAGAGAAGAAAAATCGTAAGACAATCACAAAAAGGAAAGGAAAGCTCCAAGGAGGCATAAGAGGTTAGTCCGCTAGTGATAAATGTGGAGAGCTCAGGAGAAAGGACACAAGTATATACAAGGAAATAAAGAACTCCTTCTCCTAAGGACATTGTGCCAAAGAAGGATCCTCCTTTGGTTACTCCTCTTGCAGAACAACATGATGATATCCCTACTTCCCATGAAGCTCACAAGGAACCAGGTGAATCCAAGGAAGCTGAGAGTCACCTAGATACAAAAGGAGAATAATTTCAAGAGGGAGAGCTCTTTAGTGTTAAGGAAAAAATAGAGAAGGTGTTTTAGTCTCCCTTGGTTACATATGATGATTCACCTACTAGAAGTGAAAAGGATAGACCCCTTTCCGAGAGAAGAAATGCCAGTTAGGACTCCATCACCGGTGCATAAAGGAAAAGAGCATGATAAAGAAGAGGATAAAGTTGAGGAGATTCTTGAGAACTAGGATTTGAATGAGGATGCACCTAGGGATCAACCAGATGAGGTTGGGCAGAGTAAAATATAATCAGAATCAACTATTCCAAGTTGGCTAGATAAGGGGTTAAAGAGAAAACAGATTATTTTGGATGACACCCCTCCCAATTGGGATGAGCTATTGGCAAACATAGGAAAGGGTAAAGGAAAGAAGATGGCCAAGGCCATTTCCAAGACTGAAAGAGATGAAACAAATAATAGGGTGATCCACATTGCTACTCTAGCACCTAATAAGAATAGGGATGATGTAATTGGAAGTGATTAAAATGTGCAAATCATCAACCTAGGGCCTACTTCCATGGAATAGGATATTGAAGAATATGAAGGCTCTAGTGCAGTGATCTTGGGTAGGTTGAGGAAAGAAGTGCAAACTAAGAAAGAGCTGGAGAAGGAGAATGAAAAATTAAAGAAGTACTTGCAGGAGTTGATGAAGCCCTTGCAATCTATTAGCTCCTCATCTTCTGCTACGAGTTTCCTGCCACAAGAGACCATAACAGAACTGGAAAGAATGAAGGCCACTACTCTTGCCACAGTAAACCAGTTGTAGGGGGTGAAAACTAGGGGGATAATTCTATCATAGACATCCTTTCAACTGAAGGAGATGCAATGAGTTCAATAAATTGGTTGAAAGATGTATTGGCTCAAGATAAAGAAGATGTAGATCTCCTGTTGTGGATAACGAAGACCATCATGGAATATACTGAGGATAAGTTGGTGATTGATGGAATTCTCCCTTCCTCCAAAGATGAAGAACCTTGGGAATGGTTTGAATCTTTGCAAATAAGGAAAAAGATTTTGAAGAAGGTGTATAAGTAGAGGAGGCAAATTGAAGATACCCTAACTGATATCTATGATAAATGCATTTATTTCTTTGAGGTGATGACAGGGAGAAAGAAGTTTGCACCGAAGCATTTGAACTTAGAACTGTTGATAAAATGGTGGCAAGATGTATATTCCCCAATCAATGAAGATCCAGCTATTGAACATCAGTTGGATGATGCAGTCACTTATATTGTAGTTATTGAGAAATATCAATCCAGTAAGGTTGAGTGGGATAAGTCGGTGGAGTATTCAAGAGAAAATATTAAATCTATTGAGAAGAGGATTAAGGTTTTACCTTTGCCACCTATAGCTGACTTGGACATGGTACTTTTGATGGTGCATGATAGGGTGGAGTGAAATAAAGACAAAGGGGAAGCAATTAATGCAAGGCTACATCATAATTTGTGCTTCCCTATTATTTTGCATGCATTGGTCCGAACTATATTAGAGATCCCAGGCCGACCTAGATGGAGTTCATGCATTTAATGCATATTCTATCTTATTTTGAATTCCTCTTGGCCGACTTGTTTTATGGCCATTTTTTTTATTATTGTAAATTCTAATTAGGCCGACATGCCTTGGGGGGTTTCTATAAATATGGCATTTTGCCTCATTTGTAAGGGCTAGATAGATAGTTTTGTATATTAGAGTGAATTAAGCAGTAGAGCAAGAGTTAGAAATTAGTTCATCTCAAGCAAGTATTGTAACACAAAACACTGGAATTGTTGTTGTCATTGGGTGATTCAATACAATTGAAGTCATTGTGCTTTGGTGAATTCTCTTGTGTTGATTTATCTTGCATGGTTCTTGCTATTCTATCTTTTGGGATTGCTTGAGAAGTATTAGACATACGTTAGATTCAGAATTAGGCATGATTCAATGGTGTTTATGGTTTGATGCTTGAAGTGTTTGCAACAATCCCTAGTCCATACTTTTTGTAACCAGCTGATTATTGGTTGCTTTGCAAAGTTATCCTGGACCTTATATTCATTGAGCTTAGTTCAATTGTGAAGGTTTATTCATTTTAGTTGTAATAGGGTTGTCTTGAATGAATTTTCATTATCTAATTTTTTTTAATACCGTAGAAGATTGCAGATTCATCTAGGTCAAGTAGGGATTAGTTTATGAGGGAATGGTCCATTTCAAGTGTTAACCATTTGCATTGTTAGTCTCAAGTTTAGTGTTAAATTTAGAAGTCTCTCAAAACCTTATTTATGTTGCTATTTATTTATCATTTAAGTTATATTTAGGATTGAAGTATCATCATATAGCTAGATCTGATAAATTAAAGGATCTAGTGTTTGCTTGTAGTAAGGTCCCTTTGTGATTATCATCATTTTCACTTTTATCACTAAGTTGTTTATGTATTGTCAATACCTCACATTATAGACCTTTGGGTTATCTCTTGAGGCTTGCTGATAGATATTTACCATTAAAGAGAGATATGATATACATTTTGTCTGAAGAAACAAGTGCAGAAAATCAATAGGTGGAGATCTGAAGAATGGAGGGAAGGAAGGGTGGTGGAGGGTGGTGGAGGAGGGTGGAAATGGATGGAGTGGAGGGTGGAGGGAAGGGTGGATGGAAGGGTGGTGTGGAGAGTGGCTGGAGGAGGAGGTGGAGGAAGGAGGGTGAGAAAGAGGGTGGAAGGAGGGTGGAGGGTGGAAGAAATGGAAGGAGGAAATGGAGGACATGGAGGGTGGAGGGTGGAGGGTGGAGGGAGGGGTGGAGGGTGGAATGGAATGGAAATGGAATGGAATGGAATGGATTCTAATCATGGAATGGAATGGACTGGATGAATGGAATGGTAAGACCTAGGAGGGTGATCCCTTAATGTATTTACAACCTTTGCACCATTATTATAAACAACATTAACAATAATAGATAATCTCACTTAATAGCTCAACACAATAGGATAACATCGAATAGAATTGGCTATTCATTGATAATATCAACTATTTGGAGCATGAGATAATTGCAACACAATCCACAGCATGAGATAGACATTTATTTATAATTTGTAGTAAGATCTAGGAAAAGACAAACAAATATTGAATTATATGAATAAGTATGGCTTAGATCAGTGCCATATATCCATTGCAGGAGTCAGATTCATAAGCATCTAAAGGTTCATGACAGATTTAATACGTAACACATAAGATCCCTAACAATATTGCATTACAATTTCATTAGTATGAATTCTAACCCAATACTACTTATCACATCCTTATACAAAACATATCCGCCTATAATCCCATTCAAACATTTTAATTAATTTCTTGAATTGACGCTAAAATAAGAATCACACACACCACAATAGTGAGATGAATGAAACAATCCTTAGTCATCTTATTCAAAATTCAAATATGCATGTATAGTGGAGAGACATGAGTTTGAATTTATCATTTCAACTCAAATGCTAGTACTGTTACACAACATTAAATCCCCATGAATTCAAAACCTATTACAGAATGACCGAGAACCTAAATTTCATTTCTCTCTAGAACAGTCAGATTTTACAATTTGCTCTACAACTTCACCTAGACTCAACCAAAAATTGTCTAACTTGCTAACCCATACTTTTAGCCTTGAAATCCTTCTTATAGAAAATGAAGGAGAAAACAAGCATCGAGCTAGGAAGTACACATGTCACCATTCAATTGAAGCACTTGGTGATATTCCAAAATTTATTACAACAACCATCACCATGGAGAATATTCTTGTTCATCATGCCAGCTGAGAAAAGTTGATACAACAATAAAAAACGACAAGAAACCCATGCCAAGACCGCCATCAAAGAAACACTGGAAACCATTGTAACCACAACATCTGATTTACCACCCGTTAGTAATCCATTATTTTATTCTTCCTCAGTCAAATATTTAGTTACCCATTTTTGGTATCGTAATTAGTAAAGATCCTACAACTTCTAATCATGCTATGGCAGGCAACCGTAGATTTTGAACATCGGTGATCTCATTCCTTCAACACAGTCACTAGCCTTACCATCATCCATTGATTAGCTTTCCCACCAATATTATAATAGATCCGTCGATTTAAAACACATGCACCTTAAGACAACTTTAGTAACCTACCTTTTAATGTATTTAAGGTAGAATTAATGTACCACAGTATTTCCTGTATTCCTTCGGCTCCATCAGATGAGACACATGGCGCCCACCCGTGATATCGCGATCAATAAAAACCTTGTAACTTCTGATCACGTGGTGGCGGGAAACCATTGATATCTGATGATAATTGATCAATGGTCAACCAAGCCTACCCCATTGGCCTCACCAGAAAGGACACGTGGCGCCCTCCCATGATATTGTGATCAATAAAGATCCTGCAATTCCCGATTACACGATGGTGGGAAACCATTGATATTTGAAGGCAATTGATCAATGGTAGTGTGAATTTGATCCCTCTACAAAATAAAACATTTATTAGAAGGACAAGGGGAAATCACTAGGCCAATGGTAAACAATGACATACGTTGTTTTTAAATGATGAAACATGGGGCGAACCAAGACTTAGGAAAATAAAACCCTGCAAAGGAAATACAATATTTGAGACCAAAGGGACCCAGCCTAGACAGAACGATAGGACATAAGATATTTTAAAACCCTTCAAAAATTAACAGTGAAATAGATCCCAACCAAGGTGTAAAATAAACACAAGGGTTTTACATGCAAATAAGGCTAAAACCCCAACCCTCAAAAATTTCCAACACCATGAAAGACTAGTGACATAAGGCAGGGCATGAGTGAAAAACAAGGAGAAAAAATTTGAAGTTCCATCAGGGTGAGAGTGTGGGAGATAGGGTGGGGGAGGGTGCGAGAGGGTAGGAGAGGGTGGGAAAGTGTGTGAAAGTGTGGGAGAGAGTGGGAGAGAAACAGAGAGTGTGGGAGAGGTTGGGAGAGAGGGTGGGAGTGGGAGAGGAGAGAGTTGCAGAGGGGAGAGGGTGGAGAGAGTTGGAGAGAGTGGGAGAGGGTGGTTGAGTGGGAGATAGGGTGGGAGAGGGTGAAAGAATGTGGGAGATAGGGTGGGAGTGGGTTGGATTGGGTCTACCCTATAAATCTTTATAAAAACTAACTTTATTATAATGCGAGTGCGTTATTAATAAATAGAGAGATGACTATTTAGAAAGAAATAATGTGCTTGCATTATATCACAAGCGCATTTTTTATTGCACTAAAAATGGTTAAAAAATACAATATACCCGTGATGTCGGCCCACATTCTGCATATTCTCCTGGTTCTGCATGTGCTTCGACAAAAAGTAGCTTTTTGGTGATTGAGTGAAGTGTGTATGCATGATTTTTAGATTCCACCACCTTTTTCATGATATTTCCATCACTTTGCATGAAATAGCAGAGTTTTCACATTGAAAGGCATGTAATATGAATTCAAGTTTGAATTGTAGTGATAACTGATATACAATTGAAGTTTGGAGGGGAACAAGCTTTTGAAAAAGTCAATTTTTTGAGGAATTTGAGGAAAGAAGAAGCAAAGGCTACATAATTGGGTAGAACTCCTCCATTTGAAACTTTGGTTTTTTAGGTATGTGAAGTCTTTGTACATTTCTTTCATTCTATTATGGCTTGCTTTCATTTTTGTTGTTTTGCTTATTCCATGTTGATCAAATTGTTTGTTTGTCATGTTACAACCTTAGGTTGTCAATGGAAATTTTAAATTACACAATTCTATACACTTTCCTATTACATTTTTAAACCACATCTCTTTGAGGCATTTTATTAAATTTAACAATTGACTTTCTTTGTGTATGCTTCCAAAGCTTTCATTGAGGCATTTTGTCAAACAATTATACAAACTAGTTGATTTCCTTGTCTATGCTACCAAATTTTCCATACATGTCTCTAAAAAATTGGAATATACTCCTAATGCATGCTCAAATAGGTTTCTAATACAAAAACCCTCAATTTGCTCATAAATATCTAGGGTTTTCTATATTTCACAACTCCAAGGCCTTCCAAGCCTCACCAAAGCATCAAACAAGTTTTTCAAGGTATGTACAAACAAAATAAACCTTCACTAGGCCTTTAGCCTCATTATATCTCAAAAAAACCACTTTGGTTCCTCTTTTTCATGCCAAAAACTCACATTCTTAGCCTAAACATCACCATCCCTATAGACACCTTACCACTATTAAAAGAAACGTGAAACTTGAAAACAACATATTACAGGCCTTTCCTCCAAATCACAGGTCACCACAGTAGGAGGAAAGACTCCATCTTTAAATTAAAGTAAAACTCATACCCTACTGGTCTGTACAGGCTAATCATGAAGAATGGAGTTTTTTTGTTCACTAAAACAACCAAAGGAGTCTCAAAATAGATTGAAGTCCAAGTTAAGACCTGCCATCACAGTGATTTGTTGTTCTATAGACCTAGGACCATTTAGAAACCTTTATTTTACCCATTATAGAGCCTTTGAACATTTCCAACAATCACCAATGCTTGTTTTGTACCAAATTGCACAAATTATTAAGTTTTCTAGGCTTTTAAGGGCCCAAATTAGGCCACTTTTACAAAGGGGCCACCTTCAAAATGTGTCCAAATCTCTTGAAACCTTGGGGCAGCACTTTATATCTATCAAAACTTCAAATTATAGCATTAGATTGTAGAGATTCAATCATTTGCCACCCAAACCATAAAACCCTCTCCCTAGGCTTAGAAACTGTATGTTTTATTGAAAGTAGCACTTTCCAAACACTCCAAAACTTGAAAAATATTGAAACAAGCCTAATATACCTTTTCCATGCTCAATCTAACATAAAATAACGTTTCCCAACTCAGAAACTCAGTTTCAATCACCAAAAGCTCAATTTTGTTAAGGAAAACTCAACATTTCCTCATTTGGTTTGACGCCCAATCCAAGATAATACTCCATTCAAGTTTATCAGGGACTTTTATAATTTTTCCCTCTTAAAACAAACCACTTCAACTTCAAAAACTAACATTTGAAAGGGGTGACCATTGGTCTCCCTCTTTAATAGACTTTTAGAACCCTTCACTATTAGTTAATTTGACTTGACTTAGCACATTTTGCATAGCCAAAATTATTCGTCATGCTGAAGAAACAAACTATTAAAAGGAAAAAAATAACAAATGATCAACTCCAAGCCTTCAAAGATAAAGAGAAAAAATGGATAAGGGAATATCATGAAAAACAGAAATTGGGAATGATTGGCAAAAACAAGCCAGTTGAAGAGGAACCTCAACTGTCAAAAAGAGAAAAGAAATTGGCAGCACAAAGGGCATGAATGTGAAAGAGTCATGCTAGGGGAGATGTAGATACCTTAGTTGGAGACACAACCTCTACCGCAAGTGAATATGAAGGGTCACCATTAAGCAAGAGAATATGGAGGGACACCATCTACCACAAGTGAGTATGGTTGGACACCATCCACCACATCTGAAGTTGAGAGTACATCATCACTCAAATTTGATGAACAATGTATGCCATCATCCCCACATGAACCTCAAGGTATGTATTCTATTCCACCCTCAGTTGAAGGTACGCAATCTAGCCCACCTCAATTAAATATTGATGAAATTGCTAATGTTGAGATGTATGTACCTAAGAGAACACCACCTAGAATTTTGCGTAGAAAACCAAAGTTTTAGATTAATATTGATGAAGATATTTTGCAACACATGGAAGGTAAGATTCTAGAATATACTTGTAGAAGATATGCTGATAAGATTTGGAAAATATTCTTTGAAAGGCTAAATGAGACCAGAAGATGTCAACTATTTGTTCAAATGATGCGGGGTTTAAAGTGCAAAAACATGATGAAGACTCTTGGGTTGAGAACATCAAATGAATCAAGTGAAAACACTATTGTGAAGAATTTAATGGATGCTTATGAGAGTGTGGGTAAGACCTCACGCTCAAAGCATAGTAATGTCACCCGACGTGTCATTGCATCGACTTTGGTAAGCTATCAAACAAAGAGATCTCGTCTCATTAAAAAAGACAAGTGAACAAATGGAATTAGTAGAAAAACTTTATCAAAAGTTGTTCAAAGGCGAAAAAAATTAAGGGCACCGATTCAAATGAATTATGGGAATTCTGGAGAAGACTACCGCATAAAGATAGAAAAGTTGTTGAAGCAATGAGAACACTAATTGAATATTATTGGAATAATAATATAAGGCCATCTCTGAATCAAAGGGATGTCGTAAGAAGTAGAATTGGTAGTCAGAACCGTGAACCACATCCAAAGCATTTTTTGGATATGACTCAAACCCAATTTTTTCATAAATTTAAAAATGCTTATCCTCAAATTAGTATTTCTCAAATATTTTTTGAAATTCTTAAACCTTTCTATGTCAAGATAAATCACACATGCACTACTTGTTGTTGTATACTACATATTGAATTCACTAACCATTATGATGTTTATCGTTCTATATGTTTAGATTTGCATATAACTAATGATGTTTTGTAGGATTGTGGCATAGAAGCCCCACCAAAATCTTCCAGAGAGTTATTATAAATTCTTTTATGTCAAATAGAGGATAGCCAAATATTCTACAAGACAACATGCTTGGATGGTTCATGTGAGAATTGCGGTGGCTTGCAATGAATGTTGGTATATCAACATATGGAAAGCACAAATGAGGTGGGGCATAAACTAGTAGATTTTGGGAAGTATAAAATAGTGGAATATGCTACAAAAGATGGGTTTCAAGAAAAAAAGTGTGATTTGGTTATTGAGAAGATTCTAGTGAATCAGTTTATGTCCATGTTTCGTGAGAATATAGTGTATGAGTATGCAAGGCATACCCATAGAGCTCGATGGTTGGACACACAATTCAAGCTATGCATGGACACCTTTCCAATTGGCAGCATAGTATCAATGGTTGAATTTGTAGAGAACTACACTCTACAACCACAGTGTGAGGTGCAGTCACAGTATTACAACTCCACATAGGTTTCAATATTTGTGCACATAGCATTCATTCATGCAGATGATAGTACAGAGGACCAAAGGAAGGTATTGAGGGAGTATCACTTTTATATTAGTGATGATCGCACACATTCTCTAGAGTTCATGCAAGGTTGCTTCTAGATGTTCTATAGTGATTTGGCTTGGAGGGGCATAGCATACGATCAGAATATAATATGGCTGGATAATTGTGCAGCATAGTTCAAGAACACGCGCATGTTCTACTGGTTGTGCAGGATGCATCTCACTACAGGGTGTTCAACATATGTGGAAATTTGGGAGGCCGGGCATGGAAAGGGGGAGCATGATGGTGTAGGAACATGTGTGAAAAGAGCATTAGCACAAGAAGAGTTAAAGTATAAAGATAGTGCAAAGTTGACAGATGCAAGTTCAATCATCGAGTGGTGTAATGCTTCGATGGGTCTAGGTAATGAAGGTATGTCTTCAGTTCATAGATTTTTTTGGTTGATGGATGATACTAACATTGCACCATATGAGGATTGTTGTACACTAACATGATTGAGTGAGCTACACTCTTTCCTTAGCTCAAATGTAGGTTCATGAAGTATCGATATATGTAAGATGGCATGCTTTTTTTCTTCATGCACGCCTGGAATGATTGTGAGTCAGGGGAGTGGGTTTACAAATGGTTGACAAGTTATCTTACCCCACTTCACACATATCACCCTTCGACGGCATTGGAACTAACACAGATGGAATCATCGGTCAACTTTGACCATGTATCAGATCTAGTTCAACCAAGTAATATATCTACTTGCTTAGTTTTTCAAATTCCATATTGTTATCTTACTTTGTACTGTATTCATAATGTTGACTAATTTTGAGTGATTTTATGCACATATCAATGCAGGGCATGTTTATGCAGTTATTGCAAATGAAGACAACGAAGAGGGAATAGGATATTACTTGTGTCATTGTGTTGAGGCCAAAAAGAAATTGGAAGCCCCAATTATAGATAGAGAAAACATCAAATACCCTATAGGATCAGTTGTTGTTACTGGAACGTGGCTTAGAAGGTACCCACATAAGAGTGTTAAACATTGGCTATTTGAGGACTTTGACACATATCGTAAGATTCTTCATTACTCGAACCTTGTTGTGGCATCCAATGTTCGTTTGAGAAAATATGGGGTTAGACCTTTGAACAAGACCTTGTGGAAGGTCCATGAGTCTGACCATGAGGCAATACTTGACATAATAAAGAGTAGAGCAGATCCAGATGGTTCATTGGATTAATTTGTAAGTATATACACAATGGTTCTTATTAATTTATACTTGTATCCACGTGAATTTGTTTGATGCCAATGTTATCATGTCTTATTTTACTTTGTGTATCTGTAAGTAACCCGATAAACATTGAATGGTGTCCCCTTGCAGAAAATGCAGATTTATGAGCCATCCAAGAGAATCTCAGGCATAAAAGCAATGCAACATCCCTATTTTGATTTCTCAATTATGATTTTCAGCCATTACAAAAGTGTGTGAAGCTTGGTGAGGGAATTTCAAGTTATTCATTTGAAGTTAACCTTATCGTGAGAACCTATGATGTAGACATTATAGGAGCATCTTGAATTTCAAGATATTCTAGATTCATGAGAGGTTTTGTGTGCAATAGGTATCTTGGAACTCGCAATGAAGATGTATGAGCATGAGTGACTAAGTTGAGAGACTTCCATGCCTATTTGTAAATGCCTTCCATCTATTTTCATTTCATTTCCATTTTGGACACGAGTTGTTTCTTTTTATTCTTTTACTTTGCCTATCTGTAACTAAACTAGTAAAAAATGATTGGTCTCTCCTTGCAGAAAATACTAATTTTGGAGCCATCAAAGAGAATCTCATCCAAAAAAGCAATGCAACATCCTTATTTTGATGATCTTGACAAATCTCAAATTTGATTTCAAGCCATTATAAAAGAGTGTGCGAAGCTTTGTGAGGGAATCTCAAGTTTCTCATTTGAAGTTAAACTCTAAATGAGAACCTATGATGTAGACATTATAAGAGAATCTTGAATGTATGAGTGACATTGTAAAATATCTATGAGAATAGAGTACCTAAGGCATTGTAATGAGATTTACTTGTAATGACATTTACCAAAATAATGAAAATTGGTGTAGGGGCACCAAGGTTGTTGAGCAAATTTGGTTCACGGAAATCTTTTAAGTTAGTTTTGTTTTATGAGTTTTGTCAATTGAATAAGGTCATAACACATCCACAATTGATTTATAATGTAATAAGTCATGTTAGTTACAAAAAGAATGGTTAGGCATGATTGGAAAGATGTAGAATCATTTGTAAAGGCTATTTAAAGCCTCTTGAAGGCTATTTAAGTCAATATTTTAATTTGTATCCTTTTGAAGGAAAATCTTTGAATATGGTTGTAAATGTACTATTAGTGAGATTGAGATTATTAACCTTCAGAGAGTAGCCGTATTTATGTTGATGAAATTTCCTTTAGATGCAAGGATTCAAATCACATCAGCCATGTGGTATAAATAATTAAATCCCAAAGATGATCTATAGCAATGAAAGAGTCTAAAAAGGAAGAGAGAGCTACACTGGTGACTTAGGAGAAACTTTAGTGATGCAGAGTCAAGGTGGAGAAGACTCAAACAAATCAAATTTTAGTAAATCAACAACCTTTTTTATTTCATTTGGCCATCTTGGAACAACTACCAACAAAAAGGCTTTGAAACTCAACAATTTGGCTTAAATTTTAGAGAATTCCTCTCAAGGACCTTCTCATCATCAATATAGCATCTACTCAAACCCCCAACACCATTCCCAAGCCAAACATATAAGGTTTCTTTGCAATTTCTTGGAGATCCTTCAAACTACCTTGCAAAAAGGCTACAAAATTAGCCCTATTTTACAAACAAACTAGTCTTTAAAATTCTGCTAACCCTAGAAGCTCTTGGACAATCATCAAAAAAGTCAAAAAACTCCTAATTCCACAAGTTTTAGAAAAGCACTCAACCTCTAGGCCATAATTGATTAAAACCCTCAATTTTCTAACAAATACGTAGGGTTTTTAGCATCCCACAACTCCAAGGCCTTCTGAACCTCACCAAAGCATAAAAAATAAAAATTAGGGTCTACACACACATAATAAACCTTCACCTAGACTTTAGACTTAGTAGATCTCAAAAACATCACTTTGGTTCCTCCATTTCAAACCAAAATCTCACATTTTCAACCTAAAACAACATCACCAGCCCTATAAACGCCTTACCATTATTTAAAGAGTTAAGGAAACTTGAAAACAACACATTGCAAACCTTTCCACTGAGTCACAATTCACCATAGTAGGAGGAAGGGCTCCATCACAAAAATTAAAGTAAACTCAAACCCTGTTGGTTTGTAGAGGCTAAATAAAGAAAAATGGATTTTCCTTTCATTAAAACAACCAAAGGTGTATCAAAATAGATTGAAATCTAGGTTAAGACCTGCCACCACAATTTTTCATGAATTTATTTTCTTAAGAGGCCTATACTAGGCTCTACACAAAGAAAAGAAACTGAAAACTCAGAAAAATGTTGAAATTCCATAGTTTTAGGCATTGTGAAGAGCACCAATCTTCAAAATAACTATTGGTTGAACCCCCATTCAGGCTTGAATGATGTTTTTAATACATTTCAAATGAGAATCATATCCCTTCAATTCCCATAACTACCTTTGAACCACCAAACCCTTATTAAGCCTACAAATGCTAGTATTTATTATTTAAGAATGGTTTTGCTTACTAAGCTTTATCATGCAAATTTAATATTCTAAAGGCCTAGGACCACTTAGACACCCTTATAACATGACTTTTAGACTCATTCTCTACACTCCCACCTACTTTTTACATAATTTTTTGTTATGGCAATATCAACAATTATTTAATTCAAGAGTGCTTTTGCACATTTGTCCACCCTAACCTACTAATTCCCAAAGTACATAAAAGATTGGTCTATTAGACCTTATTCAAGACAAAAAGACCTCAACATACTAACATTTACCAACTTTCCTCCCAATTTACCATCAAACAATCACAAATTGAGGGTGAGGTGTGGGTGCAACTGCACCATTCAGCTTTCAAAAACAAAGTCAATTAGGCTAGTAGACGTCTGGATCCAGCTAGCATTTGGTGGAAGAGGAAGAAAGATGACTAGAACTCTAGAGGCCCACCATACTAGATTTTGGTATTGAACCATGAGATTATAAGAGATATTTGATATCATGTATCAAAACATTAAGCATGCATTATTCCAACCAATGGAGAAGGAGATGATTACTTTGCTTCATTTTCATTTGCATAAGCATATGAAGGCATGGGAACCAAGAAGACCAAGGATGTCCAGTTTTATGTGGAGGTAATGGATGTGGTCCAAACTTTAGGAGGGTCAAGAAGGTCAGTGTATGATCTTGATGAAAATGAGGAATAACAACAAGAGAGGGATAGGAAAAATAAAATCAATACAAAATTTCAAGGTTTTGTCAAGCGAGTAAGAGAACTATGGGAGCAGCCTCATCTAAAAGATTTTGAACTAGACTTTGATATGTACCATTTAGAGAGCTTGGTTTTCATGGAGTTCCTTTCAAAGCCTCTGCTTTTATTATTCTTATGGTAAAATTTTTGGTAGAGTTGGTGGAATTACCTTTGTTAGTAGTAATTGCTATTAGTGAGATTGAGATTGTTAACCTTGAGGGAGTAGGACTTGGGAAAAAGGAATTTGATATGGCTATTGCTTTCAAAGACTTCAAGCGAGATGTACTCCGCATTGACTCCATTCCTAAATCTTCACTTGATGGCATCAATGAATGGATGAACTCCATGGTTATAAAGTATTATGAAAGCAGAATGAACTTGTACTAGCAACCAATTTTGAAGAATATTACTAATGATTCAAAGCACATCAACCATGTTGTACATATGATTAAATTCCAAAGATGATTTTTAGCAATGAAAGAGTTTGAAAAGGCAGAGAGAGCTACATTGATGACTCAAAGAAACTTCAGCTTTCAAAAAACAAAGCCAATTAGGCTGGTAGATGTGTGGATCAGGCCAACATTTGGTCGAAGAGGAAGAAATATGACTGGAAATCTGGAGGCCCACCATACTGGATTTCGATAGTCAACCATGAGAGCAGAAGAGAGAGTTGATATCATGTATCAAAACATGAAGAATGCATTCTTCCAACCAGCAGAGAAGGAGGTGATTACTTTTCTTCATTTTCATTTTCATAACCATATCAAGGCATGGGAACCAAGAAGACCAAGGATATCGAGATTTATGTGGAGGTAATGGATGTGGTCCAAACTTTAAGATGGGAAAGAAGGTCAATGTATGATTATTAACCTTGAGAAAGTATTTATGTTGAGGAAATTTCCTTTAGATGCAAGGATTCAAAGCACATCAACCACATGTGGTACAAATGATTAAATCCCATAGACAATCAGTAGCAATGAAAGAGTCTGAAAATTTAGATAGAGAAATACTGGTGACTTAGGAGAAACTTTAGCTTTCAAAAAAAAATTCAATTAGGCTGGCAGACGTGTGGATTGGGCCAACATTTGTTGGAAGAGGAAGAAAGATGATTGGAACTCTGGAGGTCCACCATACTAGATTTCAATATTCAACTATGAGATTAGATGAGAGAGTTGATATCATGTATCAAAACATTAAGCATGCATTCTTCTAGCCAACTGAGAAGGAGATGATTACTTTGCTTCATTTTCATTTGCATAACCATATCAAGGCATGGGAACCAAGAAGACCAAGGATGTTGAGTTTTATGTGGAGGTAATGGATGTGGTCCCAACTTTAGGAGTGACAAGAAGGTCAATGCATGATTGGTGCAAGAGCACCATTTAGTAGGTTTTGTTCATCAAGGAAAATAAGGAATATAATATCATCAATTTACTCAAACTGGCCCGAACTTGTACACTTGAAGGTTTTGAGTCAATAAAAATAGCTTTTTGACCCATTC
Source organism: Sequoia sempervirens (assembly GCA_007258455.2). Classification (NCBI taxonomy): domain Eukaryota; kingdom Viridiplantae; phylum Streptophyta; class Pinopsida; order Cupressales; family Cupressaceae; genus Sequoia; species Sequoia sempervirens. The sequence continues at coordinate 529,920,088 of VDFB02271358.1, read as the reverse complement.
CTCTTTCTGTAGCCTCTATAACTTGAGGAATGGGTCCGCACTAACATTATTAAGGTGTGGGAATGATGTGTTAGTGTTGGGGAGTTCTGAAAGTGAGATGGGTGTGAAACCCATGTGTGTAAAAGTGAGTTTTCTTTAAGAAAAATGGTGGTTTTGAAGAGTTAAATTGTGTTTTTGTGTAGGGAAAAGTTATTTTATGATTGTTTGAGCTTGTGTAGGGTATTAAAAACTTGTTTGAGTAATTTTTAGGTTGTGGTTAGCTTTGGAAGTATCATTTTCAGTAAACCCCTAGGGTTTAAGCTACAATAGAGGGTTTTGTGGTTTACCCATTGTACAGTGGTATAGTTGAGATCTAATTGTGGATTTTGAAGTTTTGACACCTTAGAATTGCTTCTCCAAGAGTTGGTAAGGTTTGGATAAGTTTAGAGTATAGACCCTTTGTTCAACTGGATCGATCCCTTAAGGGTCCAAAGGGAAAAATGGCTGCAAACTTCAACATGAGGTTACTTGGACACCGTGATGCTTAGAACCTTCTCATCTGATCCGATGGGATCATGTTGGGAGCCTCTAAAATAACCTCTTGGTTTTTGTTATCTTAGAGTGGTTTTCCCATGGTGTCTAGTTTTTCAGTTGATGAAAAAAGTGTTAAATGGAAGCAGTGGAAAGTTGCAAAGTGGTGCAACTTTCGTTTTGGAACTTGTGTGACCAAATGGACTATTCCAACATGTCTAAATAGTCATTTTTATGCTAGGAATGGTCCTATTTCACACCCAAACATGTAGAATCTCTCTGAGCTACGTTCAACTGAATCAATCCCTTAAGGGTCCAAAGGGAAAAATGGCTACAAACTTCAACATGAGGTTACTTAGACACTGTGATGCTTAGAAAATTCTTGTCTAATCTGATGCAGTCATGTTGGGTCCCTCTAAAATAACCTCTCTCAGTTTTCGTTATCTTGGAGTGGTTTTCTCGTGGTGTCCAATTTTCAATAGATGAAAAAACTGTCAAATGAAAGCAGTGAAAAGTTACAAAGTGGTGCAACTTTCATTTTGCAGCTTGTGTGACCAAACTGACTATTCTAATACATTTGAGTAGGCATTTTTACACTAGGAATGGTCCTCTTTCACACCCAAACACGCGGAATCACTCTGAGCTAAGTTCAACCGGATCGATCCCTTAAGGGTCCAAAGGGAAAATGGATGCAAACTTTAGCATGAGGTTACTCAGACATCGTGATGCTTAGAAACTTCTCATCTGATTCAATGGGATCATGTTGAGCCCCTCTACAATAACCTCTCTTAGTTTTTGTTATCTCAAAGTGATTTTCCCATGGTGTCCAGTTTTTAGTTGATGAAAAAGTGTCAAATGAAAGCAATGGAAAGTTGCAAAGTGGTGAAAATTTCGTTCTACAAATTGTGTGACCAAACAGACTATTCTAATGTGTTTGAATAGGTATTTTTACATTAGGCATGGTCCTCTTTCACACCGAAACACGCAAAATCGCTCTGACCTACATTCAACCAAATCGATCCCTTAGGGTCCAAAGGGAAAAATGGTTGCAAAATTTAGCATGAGGTTACTCGGACACTGTGATGCTTAAAAACTTCTCATCTAGTCTAATGAGATCATTTTGGGCCTCTCTACAATAACCTCTCTTGGTTTTTGTTATCTCAAAGTGGTTTTCCCATGGTGTCTAGTTTTCAGTTGATGAAAAAAGTGTCAAATGGAAGTAGTGAAAAGTTGCAAAGTGGTGCAACTTTCATTCTGCAACTCATGTGACCAAACAAACTATTCCAACACATCCAAATAACATGTTTATGCTAGGAATGGTCCTCTTTTACACCCAAACACATGGAATCGCTCTGAACTACATTCAACCAGATTGATCCCTTAAGGGTCTAAAAGGGAAAATGGTTGCAAACTTCAACATGAGGTTACTCGGACACCGTGATGCTTATAAACTTCTCGTTTGATCCAATGGGATCAAGCTGGGGCCCTCTACAATAAAATATCTCAGTTTTTTGTTATCTCAGAGTGGTTTTTCCATGGTGTCTAGTTTTCAATTGATGAAAAAAGTGTCAAATGGAAGCAATGGAAAGTTGCAAAGTGGTGCAACTTTCATTCTGTAATTCATGTGACCAAATGAACTATTCCAACGCATCCGAATAGGCATGTTTACACTAGAAATGGTTCTCTTTGCACCCAAGCACACAGAATGACTTCGAGCTATGTTCAACTGGATTGATCCCTTAAGGGTCCAAAGGGCAAAATGGCTCCAAACTTTAGCGTGAGGTTACTCAGACACCATGACACTTAGAAACTTCTCATTTGATCCCATGGGATCGCGTTGGGCCCCTCTACAATAAGCTCTCTCATTTTTCATTATCTCATAATGGTTTTCCCGTGGTGTCCAGATTTCAATTAATGGAAAAAAGTGTCAAATGGAAGTAGTAGAAAGTTGCAAAGTGGTGCAACTTTCATTTTGCAACTCGTGTGACCAAACAAAATGTTCCATGTCCGAATAGGAATGTTCATGCTAGGCATGGTATTCTTTCTCACCCAAACATGCAGAATCACTTTGAGCTACGTTCAATCGGATTAATCCCTTAAGGGTTTGAGTGTAGTATGTTGAAATAGGCCATTCCACCTATTGTTCAGGTTGTGTCTCGGTGATGTGGGCCTAATGTAAGTAGGATAGGGAGTAGGAATAAGAAAATAGCATTAGTAAGGGCATTGGAAGAGATTACTAATGCTGCCCCTGTTGAAAATTCAAAATTGAGGCCCCTTAAAAGCAAGGCTAGAAGAGGTGAAAAGAAGAAATTGCTTGAAAATAAGTTATAATAGGTTGGAAATAGGGTGAGATTGTGGAGTTTGATGTGTTCAAAAGTTTTGCAAGGATAGGGGAGGTCAAAAGTATGTTATGGCATGACATGCCCTAGTTGGGAAAATAGGGGTTTTGAATAAAAAAGGGAAGTTTGAGGGAGTAAACATGAGTAAAGTCAAGGGGCAACATAATTTGGTGGTCAACTAAGTTTTTGCAGGAAAAATGAAGAGTGTTGGAATAGGTTTTGAGGTTCAGGTTCGGGGGTTCGATTCACCGGTTTGGCAAAATGTTTTGGAGGGGGGTTCAGTTCATTTTGGGTTTGTTGGTACAAAAAATATGTAAAATATATATATATATATATATATATATATATATATATATATATATATATATATATATATATATATATATATATATATGCAACCTAGAAGCATGAATTAGGATTATAATATCACATATCATCATATAAACAACAAAACCACCATAAAATTGAATGTCATTTAAAACAACAAAATTGGCAAAAAAAAAAGTGTTTATAACCTGCAAAAAAATGTGAATAAAATCAAACTGATTTTTGTGTGAAAAAAGACCATGAGACCATAGCTTGTTGCTTACTATTATGCTTTGATGGAATTTTTCCAAGAATCCATAGCTTGTTTGAAAGTAGTAATTTTAGGCTTTTAGCCATAGCAGCAAGGTAGTGAATTGTTTGATAAAATGCTTTGGTAGACATGTATGAAAAATGTAGTGGCATAGACAAGGCAGTGAACTGTTTGAAAAAATGCCTCAAAGAAATGTGGTTTCATGGTGATGGAATGGCATGACGAATTCCATGAAAAGAAAATTGTTATGGATTGTCATGGCATTTTACCACCATTGAGACCACATTTCTTTGAGGCTTTTTTTCAAACAGTTCACTTCCTTGCCTATTCTATTGCTTATTATTATGCTTTGATAGATTTTTTCCAAGCATCCACAACTTGTTTGGAAGCACCTATTTTAGGATTTTAGCCATAGCAACAAGGATGTGAACTGTTTGATAAAATGCTTGGTAAGCATGTATGAAAAATGTGGTAGCATAGACAAGGCAGTGAACTGTTTGAAAAAATGCCTCAAAGAAATGTGGTCTCATGGTGATGGAATGGCATGACGAATGCCATGACAAGAAAATTGCTATGGATTGTCATGGCATTCTACCACCATTGAGACCACATTTCTTTGAGGCTTTTATTCAAACAATTTGCTGCCTTGTCTATGCTATTGCTTATTATTATGCTTTGATAGATTTTTTCCAAGCATCCATAGCTTGTTTGGAAGCACCTATTTTAGGCTTTTAGCCATAGTAGCAAGGAGCTAAATTGTTTGATAAAATAATTTGGTAAACATGTATGAAAAATGTGGTAGCATAGACAAGGCAGTGAACCATTGGAAAAAATTCCTCAAAGAAATGTGGTCTCATGGTGATGGAATGCCATGACAATCCATAGCTTGTTTGAAAGCACCTGTTTTAGGATTTTAGCCATAGCAGCAAGGAAATGAACTGTTTGATAAAATGCTTTGATAGAAATGTATGAAAAATGTGTTAGCATAGACAAGGCAGTGAACTCTTTGAAAAATTTCTCAAAGAAATGAGGTCTCATGGTGATGGAATGCCATGACAATCATTTGATTATCATGGCATTCCATCACCATGAGACCTCATTTCTTTGAGAAATTTCAAAGAGTTCAACTGCCTTGTCTATGATATTGCTTACTATTATGCTTTTGATAGATTTTTTCCAAGCATCCATAGCTTGTTCGAAAGCACTTGTTTTAGGCTTTCAACCATAGCAACAAGGTAGTGAACTATTTGACAAAATGATTTGGTAGACATGTATCAAAAATGTGGTAGTATAGACAGGGCAGTGAATTGTTTGAAAAAATGCCTCAAAGAAATGTGGTCTCATAGAATGCCACGACAAGCAAATGCAATTGGGAGTTGCTCCTAGTTATTAGTTATGCAATGTGAAGTAATTGCATAACTGCTTAGGTTGGCTTTGTACAAACTATATTGTAATTGAAATTTTGTCATCTATCAGCATCTAGTTATTAGTTATGCAATGTGAAGCAATGCTTTGAGTTTGAAATGTGTGAAATGCAATGTAATCAACGATATGAATATAAACTACAAAAATCTATTTTTTACAATTTATTAGTTAAACTCTTTATTTTATTTTCTCTCTATATCTCTATTCTATGGAAATGCCTTTAAATTTTTTTTAAAAAGTTTTTATCTCTTGTTCTACTTTTTTTTACCTTTTTTTTTAAATCTAATTTTTTCCGATCTTTTCTAGACTTTTTCCCGACTTTTTCAAAAAATCTTATACTTTTGGTTTGTCGATTTTTTCCCCAAAATATTTTTGCTGCTATGGTATAAATACATATCTTTTTGTAATAACAAGGATACTTTTTGAAACTTCCATGCATTGCTAATCTAAAAGGAAAATTCTTTTGCCTAATTTGTATGCAACCATGCTTTTGACATTGTCAAAAAGAGAAAATATGGACACCATCATTAAAAAATATTTGTATTAACCAAATAGCCATGTACACATACATCAATATATGTTGATATAAGTATAAAATATAGTTACAAAATAGCCATATAGGCTTACGAGAATGCCATATAGGCATACAATGTCAAATATATCCAATACAAGATATGTACAAAATTGCCATGTCTAGGCATACAACAAAGGGCTCCAGAATCAAAATTCATTTCTCTCCATGCTCTGGAAATAAATTATTTCCCTTTGTTTGGTGATTCGATGGTGATAAGTCCGCCACTCGTTTCTGCTATGCTCAAGGAGTGCTCCTACTACTCCTTGTACAATTTAGCTCCTGGTGAAGTTTTAATTGTTACAATAAGAAGTAAAGAAATTAATATATAGAAATTACATTATTAGAAATGATATATTTAATAAAATAATAACTTACGGCCATCTCATGATCACTCTCCACAATGGAAATATTTGCATGTCGATGCTCAGGCATGCTCAAGCCCTGTATAAACCATCCAAATAGGAATTAAACTATGAATCAATAATGGTTTGATTTTTCACTAGAACTAACATCTATAACAATGAATGTAAATTGAAATTTAGTAATTTTCCTCATACCTCCTCTATTAGAGCTATGGAGGATTGTATAGCGGCTGAAACACCGATATCCATTGCCCTTGTAACATTTGGAGGTCTTTCCACAACCAACATCTGAAAATAAAACAACAAATTATTCAATCACAAAAATGTTACAATAGTGATCCATGTCATGACTTATAATGTATGAGATCTAATGAAAAAAAATTTGAGTACAAGTATTAAACTATATATTTCTGGTAGGCCTTGGCAGTTTGATAGGAAGACCAAGCATGATGGGGAGAAGAACACATACTCCATTGTGAAGGATGGGAAGACTTAAAATCTTTCACCTCTCCTAGAAGAATACAAGGCAAAGCATGAAGGGCCTAGTGTTTTGATGGTGGGTGAGAAGGAGTTCATGAAAACCTTGAAGGAAGGAGGAGGAAGAGGATTCTTCCCGATTATGAATCCAAAAAGTGAAGCAGATCTGCCCACAAAGAAGAAGGAAGATGCACCAAAGGAAGTCCAAGAGTTGTTGGAAAGGTACAAGGACATAACAGTGAATGAATTACCTAGTTCCCTACCTCCCATTAGGGATATAAGCCACCATATTGATCTGATTCTAGGGGCTACATTGCCCAAAAAGGTTGCATACAAGATGACACCTACTCAAAATAAGGAGATTGCAAGACAAGTGCAAGAGTTGATGGATAAAGGGCTAGTGAGGAAGAGTTTGAGCCCATGTGTTGTTCCTACTGTCCTAGCACCAAGGAAGGATGGGAATTGGAGGATTTGCACTAATTCAAGAGCCATTAATAGGATCACAATCAGATATAGGTTCCCAATGCCAAGAATGGAGGACCTCATGGATTGTCTATCAGGAGCATCTTACTTTTCCAAGATTGATCTAAAGAGCGAGTACCATCAGATAAGGATCAGAGAGGGAGATGAATGGAAGACAAATTTTAAGACTAATGAAGGTCTCTATGAGTGGTTGGTGATTCCCTTTGGGTTATCAAATGCCCCTAGTACATTTATGTGCCTTATGAATGAGGTATTGAGACCTTTCATTGGAAAGTTTGTTGTAGTTTATTTAGATGGAATCCTCGTGTTTAGTAGGTCTAAAGAAGAACATTTGAAGCACCTTGAAATGGTACTAAGGAGGTTACAAGAGGAGAGGTTGTTGATCAACATGGAAAAGTGTGAATTCATGAAGGAAAAACTAGTCTACCTTGGTTTTGTCATCTCCAAGGGAAGTTTGAAGATGGATCCTTCAAAGGTGGATGCTATTCTTACTTGGCCAACACCAAAATCCATGGGATATGTGAGAATCTTCCATGGAACTTTAAGCTTTTATAGAAAGTTCATCAAGAATTTTAGCCAAATTTGTGCACCAATCTTGGACACCATCAAAGGAAGTAACAAAGGTAAGTTTTCTTGTACCAATGAGGCTGATAAAGGGTTTGAATATCTGAAAATGAGAGTAGCACAATAGCCTATACTTGTGCTCCTTGATTTTGATAATTTTTTTACCATTGAGTGTGATGCTAGCAATCAAGCAATAGGGGTTGTTTTGAGCCAAGAAGGCAGACCGGTTGCATTTTATAGTGAGAGGCTGAATGAAGCAAAGAGGAAGTATTCTTCCTATGATTTGGAATTGTATGCTATGGTCCAAGCCCTCAAAAAGTGGAGGCACTACTTGTTACCTAAAGAATTCATTGTTTATACTGATAATCATGCCTTGAGTTTTTGAATGCATAGGACAAACTTAGTCATAGGCACATGAAGTGCATAGAGTCTTTGCAAGCCTATACTTTCACAATAAAGCATAAGAAGGGCCAAGAAAATAAGGTGGCAGATGCTCTCAGTAGAAGGGCACTTGTAGTGCAAGAGATCCAACTCCAAAGCATGGGGGTTGAAGCATTGAAGGATATGTATCATGAAGATTCATATTTCAAGGAGGTATACAATGTTTGTGAGCAGCATTTGAATTCTTTTCATGGTGAATTCTCTAAATTTTTATTGCAGAATGGTTTTCTCTTTAAAGGAAGCCAATTGTGTGTGCATAAATGCTCAATGAGGGAGAATATCATAAAGGAGAAACACAATGGGAGTCTTGGAGGTCACTTTGGCCTTGACAAGACCTTGGAACAAGTTAGGAGATTTTACTATTGGCCAAAGTTGTAGGTGGATGTGAGAAGGTATGTGGAAGGTTGCACAATATGTTAAAGGGAAAAGGGAACTTCATCAAATTCAGGACTCTATCAGCCACTACCCATTCCCAATAGGCCTTGGGAGTGTGTAAGTATGGAATTTGTCTTGGGGTTTCCTAGAACCCAAAGAGGTTTTGATAGTATCTTTGTGGTAGTTGATAGATTTAGTAAGATCGCACATTTTCTTCCTTGCAAATGCACCAATGATGCATCTCATATAGTAGGTCTCTTCTTTAAGGAGGTTATTAGAATACATGGACTGCCTTTAAGCATTATTTTTGACAGGGATTCTAAATTCATTGGTCACTTTTGGAGGACCTTGTGGAAGAAACTCAAGGAAAAATTCTATCCTTTAGTTCAGCATACCATCCACAAATAGATGGAAAAATTGAAGTGTTGAATAGATCATTGGGAAACCTCTTAAGATGCCTTACCAAGGAGCATGGAAAAGATTGGGATCTGATTTTACCTTAGGCTGAATTTGCATATAATGACTCCATGAATAGGAGCATTGGTAGAAGCCCTTTTGAAGTAGTCTATGGAATGCACCCTAGAGGGGTCTATGAACCAAGAGATCTACAAGGAGTTGCTAAGAGAACTACTCAAGGTGAGGACTTTGCTGTTACAATAAGGGATATTCATCAACAAGTGAAGGAAACCCTTCAAAAGAATGTTGAGAAGTATAAGGAAAAGGTAGATTTAAAGAAGATGAATGTCCAATTCAAGGTTGGAGACTTGGTGATGGCACACATGAAGAAAGAGAGACTTCCAAAAGGAAATTATACCAAACTCATGATGAAGAAGATAGGACCTTGCAAGGTGGTCTACAAGTTTGGCCAAAATGCTTATGAAATAGAGCTACCTCCTGGGGTGGCAATCTCTCCTATCTTCAACATTTATGACTTATATCCTTTCAAAGCTTCTATGAATGCAGGTGATGGAGTAGGTAAAACAACAATGGAGGATGAAGATTAGGTGAAGGAACTACCCCCTAGCCAACCTATGACTCTTGAATGCATCCTCAACACCAAGGAGACAAAGAAGACTAGAAGGAAGGTTTACAAGGAATACCTAGTCAAATGGAAAGGTCTACCTAAATAGGATGCAACATGGATGTCAGAAAATGATATTAAACATCATGGAACTATTGTAGAAGACCTAATCTCAAAGAGGACTTGAGATCTTTTTCTTACTTGGGAGTATGGTGTAGGAGCACCCATGGGTCTAAGGGACCTAGAATAATTTGTCATGTTTTGTTTCTTGTTTTATAGATGGAATAAGGTCTTATGGACCATTTCAATGCTTTGTAGTAGGTATTCTAGGTTTTTGGTTGAGTTTTTGGTCTTGGTGACCAACTTATTTCTAAAATAAGGTCTCCATCCTCCTTTGTAAGTCTAGTGCATCTTGGAAAAATAAGGAAAAAGGATGCCTTGTTCTATCTAGACACCTGAGGGGAGTCACCTTACTTTTTGACAAGGTTTTAAATTCCTTTGACACATTTTGGAAGGCTCTTTATGGTCGAGTTGGTAGAAGTTGCTCACATTGCCTTAACTAGGCAATTAGAAGTCAAAGCATGAGATTAGTTGTTTTCCAACGTATCTCTTTTCAAAAGACAGTTGCAAGACGTTTGAGGGATTTTTTAAGAATTCAAATATTCCTCTCTTGGTTGAGGCAAGGTTGATGTTGATGCTTTGAAGAAGTTTCAATAATTTAAGTTTGATGTTTTTCCTGTGTTTTTCTAAAGAATTTGTTGATCTCGTACTTGGTACGGACTGTATGTTCACTTTCATGCGCCAAGCCCATAATGGTTGGATAGGTAATTGAATAAGATTTCCTTTGGCATTGGAGTGGTGATATTTCATTGAGTATCAAGGGATATATGCCAATTTCTCTATCGGGTGGTCTGAAAACCCTTAAAATCAGGGTTTTGGGTGAAAAATGTATATTTCTTCCATTCCCACATTGTAAAATTGCTAAATCTCAGTGGGATGGAAGATATAAGGTTTTACTATCATTTCCTCAATGATTTGGAGAACGGAAAGCTCATTGTTGGAAGTTGTGCATGAATTTTTGGCTTGACATCTCTATGTGGCAAGCATAATTGACAAGCAAAAAAATGAGTTTTTCTTTATTTTGAAGAATATATTTAAGAGGCACTTAGGAATGGTGGAAATAGGTGTGGAGAACCTAAAGGAGTCTTAATTTGGGCTTTGGGGTGAAGGGGAGAGCCTAGATAGTCAAGACCTAGGTGTAGGTCTGTGAATTAGGCCTTTTGGAGCAGCGGTAGAAAGGGCCATTGTGAGTGATGTTTTGATAGTCAAGAGGAAGGGTTTTGGAACCTTGTAGAGGTCCATCTTAGGGGTCTGAATCCATAGGTTTTATGTCTTAACAGTCTTCCTAGTGTTTTTTATTCTGACTGTCCTATCGGGCAAGGGTTGCAAGCCTTAAGAGAGTGAGGTCTAAGTCACCATAGTGATGGGTGTTTATTGAAACCTAAATGCTAGAGGGTTGTTAAACCTTGTTTTGACTTAATGATACATGATCCAAAAAATTTCAAGCTTTTTGAGTGGTCTAAGTTGTGAACACTACGTGTGTGGGGTTGATCTCTTAAAGAATAGTGGAGTTTAGGACTCATGAGAGTATTTGAGAGAAGCATTCAGTGGAGTGACTTTGCCATTTGTGATTGTGAGTTTTCCTTCCTTGCCACTCTGCATCATTTCTAAACCTTATGCAGGCTATTTCCATGGTGTTAATGGTGGTGGCGGGAGTATTTAGGGTTTGTAAGTACCTTATGCAATATACCCTCCTTTGTAGGGCTTGATTTGTGCATAGAATATGCTTAGTCAATAAACATGATGTGAGTAATGTCTTGGAAGTCTGATGAAATGATTAAGGTGTAAATGGTTGATTGTAGCATCTTGGTCTTGAGGAACTAGTTGGTAAAAGTGAAAATTTGGTGAGTTGTTTAAGGAATTGAAAGATTCAGAGCTCTTTATCAGGTTTTTGCTTTGAATTCATATAAATTGATGATGACAAAGGTGTGTTAGGATCTAATGGATATAGGTTGTAACATAAAAGATTGGTTTTTGGTTATTTTTCCTAGGTAAAGCAAATTGAGTGGAAGGTTGCCTTGGTGAATGATGAAAGAGTGGATTTTTTAGTGACTCTAATTAGGTATCTTGTGCACGAATAAGTCATTTTTGCTGATAAATAAGATGTTTGAAGCTTGAGGATGATAAGAAGAAGTATTGAAATGAGTTGGCTTGTTGTTGCCTTGTGGTTTGCAAATGAAACAATGTGATTTTTACTTTTTTTCCTTTGGGGTCATTTTTGTTAGTTTTCCTTCCTCACTTGAATTGTAAACCACTATTGTGGCTTCACCCTTTGTGCTTGTATTTATAATTTTCTAGTGCTAGCAGGCTATATTTTTACACAATTATGATGGTCTAAGGCACTTGTAAAAACTACTAACTTTCTTTTATGTAGTTTTATCTTGTCCAAGGATCTACCTTTGTATCACTATCTTAGTTGCACACTTGTATGATAATGGAAGGAACCCTTGTATGCTTTGTTTTTTAGAAATTTACAATATGTATGCTCTCTCCTTGCATTAAAAGGTAATCTTGGAGATCAAAAACACTTTATTATTCTTTTTTATTTTACTTAATCCCAAGAAGTCAAGTTGCATATTCTCTTCCCTTGCATTGTAAGGTAATGTTGGGACAAGGTGAAGCGGAAACGGTTTGACCCCAACAACATGCCTGCATGAATAAGGAGTTATGTCTTAATAATTTCCATGACCATAAGTTCAATGTAATCAAGGGCGCTAACCTAGGCTAACATGGCCCTTGTAATCCAGTGATCTCCCCAGGGTATTTAAAATAATGATAGGTCTTGATAATCAACAAAAAAGTACTTTAAGGTGAACTAGTTAGCAAATGTGTATATTTGAACAACCAAATTAAATTTGTGTTGCACATAACTAACCTAAACCCACAAAATTGATCTATAATGTGTTGCACTTTTACACAATCTCAAACCATCTATATATTAGAGGTATAGGATTTTTGTGTACTTATAACCTTTATATATTCTATGACATTTAATTTCCTAAAATAAGCATTGTTTTACATGCTTTATCATTCTAAATATGCATTTATTTTAACTTAGGTTAATTTGTGTATTAATTTATTTAATTAGACTAAATTTTCTTTAATAATTATCATAATGTAAAAATTTGCATAGGCATGCTATTTCTATTTAATTTTGAATCCATTAATTGATGAGAGCTCCTTGATACATCTAGAAATATTGACAAATGGAACAATCTTGTGTACAATTAGGGGAGAGGACTCGGTCATATTCCAATAGTTGTTATAGCATTTATTGATTTAATGACCAGTATTTTTAACAATATTTGACCAATAGTTGTGACTTTAAAGTTGTTAGTGTTGTTGATGACATTCCTTAGATCTAAAATACAAGAAATCATATGATGCCACATCAGTACACCAATAAAACATGATTCCCTCAATCACAAATATATACACTCATTCCCTTTTCAATCCTTATGTTCCCATATTCATACAATCAACACTCTAATTAAATGTAGCCATGTTCTATTCTTGCAGTTTTTTAACTGTAACCTGCATTTTTTCAACACAAAAAAAATTGTAGCCATATACATATTCGACACATGCTTTCCACAATGTACCACTCAATTCTAGTCCTATCTCCCGCTAGTACTTTTCCCTCCTAAGTTGGAAAAAGACTCACTTTAAGTCTAATCGAACAAAAAATTCTTAGACTGCCTACCGACAAAATATTTTGGGTTTACGTCTGATCGTACAAACTAAATAATTGTATGGTACCTACGTTGCTGAAAATAGGTAGTGGGTGATTAAATAATTGTATGGTGCCTACTTTGCTGAAAATAGTAGGTGATATCACGCGTTTAATCGGGCTTAGCAGCCGGTCCGCGGTTCATCTTCAATTGCGCAACATTCTCCCCGCTCACTTCTATAAATTATCTCTTCGAACAATCGAACGGCATTCCATAAAATAATCAAGCTGGGGCAGAATGGCGGCGGTTAGTGTACAATCCCTGGCGGCGAATGGGATGACGAGCATACCAGCTGAGTTCATAAGGCCTGAACACGAGAGGACCGGTGCCAACACAAACGGCCCTCCTGTGCAGGTTCCGCTCATAGATATGGCCAATTTATGTGGCCCTGGGCTTCTCCGTGAGAAAAGCATAGCGGAGATAGGAAGCGCGGCCTGTGAATGGGGGCTTTTCCAAGTGGTGAACCACGGAATTCCTGAAGAACTCATTCAACGCCTGCAGGCAGTTGGGAAGGAGTTCTTCGATCTTCCACAGGAAGAAAAGGAGAGCTATTCCAACAATGCGGCGGCGGGTGTTTTGGAGGGCTATGGCACCCGCCTGGCCCATAACATTGATGGAAAGCTCGAGTGGATTGACTACTTTTTCCATATTTTGTGGCCTCCTTCCAGACGTGACTTCAAAAGCTGGCCTCGCCATCCTTCCTCTTACGTGTATACTTCTTCATCCTCTCTTTCCATTCACTTACTCAACACCGCTAGTTTTCTACATGACATGACTGACATTGTCCCTCACCTCTGTGTTGCTGAATAGTTCAGATATATAATTTTGAGTGATCGATATTTATAATTTTTATTGCAGAAAGGTGAATGATGAATATGCTAAAGTACTTCTGGAAGTGGTGAATATGTTGCTTTTGACCTTGTCTCTCTATCTTGGTGTAGAAGAACACACCATGAAAGAGGAACTTGGTGGTGAGGATTTGGAGATGGAGATGAAAATAAATTACTATCCACCATGTCCCCAACCGGAACTTGCTTTGGGAGTAGAACCCCATACTGACATGAGTGCATTGACTCTTCTTGTGACATGAGTGCATTGACTCTTTTTGTGCCCAATGAAGTTTCAGGGCTACAAGTCTACAAAGAAGGCCATTGGGTTGGTGTAGACTATGTTCCTAATGCTATCATTGTCCACATTGGAGACCAATTGGAGGTTATTTAATTGTTTCTCTTCATTTCTCTTCTCTTTTCTTTTTATTTAATTTTGTGTTTTTTCTCATGGTAATAGAAATGGTGCAGGTTTTGAGCAATGGAAAGTACAAGAGTGTTTTGCATCGCAGTGTGGTGAGCAAAGACAAAGTGAGAATGTCATGGCCAGTATTTTGTACTCCTCCCACAAATAAAGTTATCGGCCCCATAAAAGAGCTAATTGATGAGAAAAATCCTCCCTTATACAATGCCAAGACTTATGTAGAGTTTAAGCATCGCAAGATCAACAAGCTAAAGAAATGAATGTATAAGCATGACAAGCTAGATCAAAAAATAAATAGTTATGTTTAAACTTAAGTAAGTGTAGCTTGCATAAATTTATATTGAAGATAGTTAAGCTAGATGAAGTTTATAAAATGTGGTATCATCATTTAGTATGATGTTTGATCTATAAATAAAAATGACGATCTTAATAAAAAGGTGTGTTATTGTTGTTGAAATCTATTCGACCTACATGAAGCCTTGGATTTGCTTATTGGCCTTTTATGTTATCATTAAATATTAACACATCATAATCACTTATGTCCTACCTTTCAACTATTTAAGGTCAAATTTTTTTACAAAGTTGATCACGTTTTATCAATTATAAAAAACAAATAGTAAAAAATTTAAATACGATGTAAATTTGAAGATAACTAAAATATAGTCTTCTAAGGGGTATCTGGGATAATATATGCAATAAAACACTCAATCAATTAACCTAGATACAATATTTGAGTCATAAAAAGAACTAAAATATGTAAAGAAATAAATGCTAAAATCAACAAACAATGATAGGGGTGATATTACAATAATGTGTACCAATGTTTAATTATTGGTCCATTGAAATCAACACTTTTCTATTTGTGTCAATATTACTAAACAAATAGTTAGGAGGAATTCAATTATGGAAGGTAAACTAGTATATATATCTTAAATACATTTTAAAAATCTCAAGAAATATTTGTTTAGAGCTATTTTATTTACTCAAGAATTATTTTAATTTATTTACATTGTATACTTTATTTTTATTTGAAGATATGCTTTATTTTTTATTGGTGAAATGTGACATTCTAGGGACCACTCCCTTTATTTTGATAAGTAGAAACATGAATTGAAGTATTTACAATCAACCACTGTAAAAGGTGGGACAAAGATAAAATAGAGAAATTATTTTACATTTATACAAAAAACTACATAGGTATAATCCTTATTTGGCTATGTAATGGACCCAAAGAGAAATGAGATCCATCCTATCACTCATTACCCTTGTACCTCTTCAAAATAATAGTTATTGTCGATTAATCCTTAGTTGAAATAGTTTGGGGATTCAATATTTGTAATACTCTTAAGAAAATCTATGTCATGATTTTCTTTATTCTACCAAGTTGCTTCATTCTCATTGTAGATATGTAGAAAAGGCATCCAAAAACCCATAATCACCTCATCAACAACCTAGAGAGGACAATTAACTTTTCTAAAATCCTTGGTCGGGCATGACCATCTCAAAAAATTTACTCAAACCCCTAGTATAGTTATTTTTAAACATAAAGATCTTTAATCTTCTTTGGAATCAATAATAACCCAATGAACATAGAAAAAACATATGTGTTCACACAATATTTGTGATCCAAGAGAAGGAATTCCATGTCTATTACCCATTGCACTACAAGCAAGAATAAACTTGAATTTAGCCACATATTTTTATATATCCACCTAGTGAAGCCTCCTACACCACCAACAAAGCTTGTAAGTGAAGAAAAAATATTTGTATACAGTTTTAGGTGAAGTTATTCAAGAAGCCTACAATGAATTTAGAGAGTTGTAAAGATCAATGGCCTACTATTGAATGATTTCTTTGATATAGTGCATGTGGACCTTAATGTGCTTGGTCTACTCATAATGAACTAGGATCTACAAGGCTTATATAACATTGTAGTTGTCACAAAAAAGATAGATTATTGAAAGAAAGTGATTCCAAACTTAGTGAGAAAGTGTTGACACTATATGGTCTTAGTGGTGGCATTCATAGCACCTTGGTACTCAACCTCAAGAAGACAGAGCAATCGTAGGCTACTTGTTGCTTGATAAAAAAAACATGACCAAACACATATGGAAGATATACAACTAAAAGTGAACTTGTAATCCTCAAATTTCTCACCCAATCAAAATATATATACCCAAGCAAGTCTTTTTAATTCAAGATACATATTGAATCTTATATCACCGTGTGCTTTGAATATAGTGAAGTATCATTTTAATGAAAGATATGGCATGATTTACTTTCTTCTATCAAGAAACTTCTTTCTTTTTGTCACAAATGTGTAGAAAGGGCATCCAAAAAACCATAATCACCTCATCACCAAACTAGAGAGGACCATTAACTTGCAAAAATCCTTGGCCATGGCTTGCCATCTTGAATTTTTTACTCAAAACCCCAATAAGATTCTTTTTAAATATTTTTGTATTATCAATCTTCTTATAGTCTCATTTTCACTTTTCTTCTTTGACATCCAATAATACCCTAATGAAAATAGCTACAATATCTATATTCACGTGATATTAATTATCTAAGAGGAGTAATTCCTTGCATGCTACCCATTGCATTGTAAAAAAGATAAAACCTTCCTTTGCCTACATAATCCTATATAGCCTTCTTTTCATGATCAAGCCCAAAAAGGAAGTTTACTATTTTTGGGATGTTAATATAATATTGGTGTCCATTGCAATAGAGATATAAACTATGAAATTCATCAAATAAAAAATAGAAAGTATCTTCATGTGTATTTAGCTTCTAGTGCATCATCCATTAATGTTAAGTAATGACGATGGTTCAATAAAGTGTTCCCTTTTTTATTGAAGAGTAAGATATTTCATCTTTGAACTACCACCACTTACCAAAATAAATAGATCATGAAAACATATGGGAAAATCATTTCTTTATTATGTATCAAATGTTTGATACATTTGATTCTCTCAATATACTATTAATCATTGTGGGAAGTAAGGGGATGAGTGGAGGAGAAAAATTTGAAAGATATGCTAGTTGATTTCCATTTTTTATGCTATTACTAACCTCTCTAGTACTAACTTGCTATTGATTGAATGGTTGTCATGTGATTCAACCTCCAATAGGTCCTCTAGAAGGGCTCTAGAACTTTCAAGTTTGACACAAATCCATTTCCAACACTTGGATAAGAAGGGATAACTTTCTAAGAGATGGTTGATAGTTTTTGTTGTGGATCCACATAGAAAGCACTTTCAAGGACTTGCAAAACACATAGAGACAAAATTTTTAGTAGTTAGTATCTTTTTTAGATTTCCAAGTCCAAATAAAGACACCTACTTTTGGAAGGAAATCTTAGTGCAACCATAAACCTGAGGGCTAGTCTTTCTCTTATTTTGAGGTGTCTTCCACTTTATGTCCCAAACTCATTGAATACTCTGAGACTTGAAATAAATCTATCTTAGCCTAAATTTCTCATCCTTGATGAATATTTTCCTTTTGCTAAGTTATTATTTTAAATATTGTCACTTAATCCTCTAGGATCCCAATTTGAGGGATTTCCTTTCATGCCCATTCATAAAATATTGATTTGACTTGAAGAGTGACATAGTCACACACTTTGGAGCCCCAAAATATCACAAAAGAATTTTTAACTTCTTGAGAATCTCCTCTACTAGAAAGGAAGGGTAATCCATTCCATGAATCTTATTAAGAAATATACCTACTTTCTATAATTGATTCCCCAAGTGAGGTGACAAGTCATGATGATTTTGCTACTTAGCATAAAATTCCAAGTATATAAGCCCTTTGGGGATTATTTACCTTTAGAAACTTGGTATTTTTCGAGTTCAATTTTTTATAGAGAATCTCTTAGAATTTGAGACTAGGTTTAGAAAATATGTTCCAAATAATATTTGAGAGATCTATTTGATGATTTATTAGAGCATAGACCCACGCCTTCCCACCTTTTATGTGCATATTTTTGTTTTATCCCACCAATGAAATTCCTTTCTCATATGATTCCCTTTTCCATATAAAGAAGGATCTCATCATTTTTTCTAAATCGATAAAAAAAATGGTTGGGATTTTGAGGCAAGACACGTAGTCAAATATATAGGTATGGTTGAAATTGTAGATTTGGGAATCATAATTTTCTTGACAAAGGTAAAGCCACTTACCTTTCTAGGAAGAAATTTTAGAAACATTTATCTAGAAAATTAAGCCACACATTGACTTTGATATGTACAATGAATAAAGGAATGCCTAGGTATTCATTGGGTAAACTTCCAATGATGAAAAATTGAGGATGGATGAAATCCTCGCTTGTTAATTAGGATTCACATTGAAGAAAAATATTTGATTTTTTAAAATTTAAGTTATCTAAAATCCTGGGAATAGTTTTGTAGTATGATGTAGATTTGTTCTACCTCTCTAATGATTTCCTTCCTAAAAAAATGGTATCATCAACTAATTATTGATGTGTGATAGCCTCCAACTTGTTGGTGACTTCAATTCTTGACTAGAGGTTTCTAGAAAAGGATTTTTTGTATCAATTTTCTAAGAGCTTCAACCATAATAATGAAGAGTGAGGTTGGAAAGAAACAAAATGAGCTCCCATTGACTAGTATTGCATAATTATAGCTTGAGATGTAGCTAAAAGTTTAGTTGATCTAGTGTTGTCTATGTCAACACCCCAAATCTACTTTCACTTCTCTACAAAATTTTCTTTTAAATTAATATTTAATTAATTTTGCTAATTACCACCAAAATAAGTATTCTCCAGATTAGATTAATTAATTTGATTAGCATAATCAATCAATCTCAATTTGAAATTTATTTAATAATGTGACCAGTGTTACAATTAACCCCCCATTCACATTTGTAATGTTAATTAATTAAATCCACAAGTAATTAATTAACTTTAGTCCAAAATTAATCCAACTAATTAATTAAATAGTATATGCTTATTTAATTGATTAGGTTAATCAATCAACCTTTTCACATAGTATTCTAATTTAAAATTCTAACTCATACAATTAAAATCCAAAAGAGCGTTTCTTCTAATCTCTACCATCCATTTCAAATCTAAGGAAAAATTTGAACCCTCCATATTCACACACACCTCCTCAAACCACTTTTCCCCACTCATTTCTCACACATATGTGAGCATTCAACATGGAGGATTTGACAAGGCTCCCTTTCATCTATCAATCTCCACCCTTCACTTAAACCCTCCTTCTCTTCCTCTCTTGCATCTCATTCCACCCTACATTTTAAGGAAATGTCATCCCTTCATAAATCATATCTCATCTCCTCCTTCCACTTAGCAAGAGACTAGGATTCCCATCCATACAAAGCAGCCCTTGATTCCATCCTTCAATCTCCACCCTTCATATCCACCATACATTGCATAGTGCACCCTTATTTTGGTTGACATTCATGCCTATATGTTGATTTACAATATTCAAGGTCAAGCATCTTATTAAAGTAGATAATCTATTACATGAAGTCTATGTATGTGTTTTATGATAACCCCTTGAAAGCTATACACATTTAAACATGATAACTTGATACCACTCTATATTAGATAAAAATGAAAAGATAGTTAAAAATATTTATTATGAATATGTTGGGATGAACCAAAGGTGGAGCTAATAATGAACCAATGCGGCCTATATTTAGTTGGGCAATAGAGTCATTGAATTCATTCAAAATGTGAAATGGGCAGGTGTAGAAAGATGGGGGGCCAAAAAGTGGCCACTGAATTTCAAATTCAAAAACATCATAATGCAAGCACATTTTAGTTGATATAAACAAAAAAAACTTCATTTTTCTATTCTTTGCTATTTCTAATTTCCTCTATGGCCTACAAACCCTCAAAAGTGCGCTCACATTATAGGAAGGCTCAAACCACTTTGTTTATTCATTGAATCTTTGTCAAAATTCTGCCACAACGTCGGGGAGGTCAAAGGAGTAGGTTTTTATTATTTTTTGTGTGAATTTGTTATTAAATAGGTAGATTTAAAATATATTTTTTGATGTAAATTTGTTTAACTTTTAGGAAATGATAATGCACCTCCTTCTCCTCCTCAAAATATTGATTCACCTCATTCCCAAATCCTCGTTGAAGAACAACCCCAACAAACACCTCCAACAATTCCTCAACACATGGTATAAAAACTTAAGAAAATTTAATGGGGAAAATTTAAAATAACAAAAAATAAATTAAGGATATAATTGCAAGGTTGAAAGATCATGCAAGCTCAACCTTGCATAGAACCACACTTTCTCAATAACTTGAATCAATTTTATCACATGTAGATTCAATTAGCAAGCATATAAGTAGTTGGATGGAGAAGAGACGAGAGTATAGAAATTTTTATGTAGATAAATTATCCTATATACAAGTGAAAGATGAAAAATTACAAAATTTGACTTGTGTGCCCTATTAACAAACCCTATAATGAATCAACCTTTACATGCTTAAAGCAAGAGGTTCCCTATCCATTGGTGCACCCACCAAGGGATATTTAGAACCATTTTTAGAAGAGGCAGTGGATGGTTTTTGACCATCCTCCATGCAACAACAATGAGGTTCCATAATATTTTTTGAGAAAACTCTACTATGAGTTTGTCCTTAATAAAATCCTAAACTATTTTGATATGCGGGACTTCTAGGGTAGAGGTGGGGGCTTTGCATAGGACAAAGTGGGGCACTCCTTGACCCACAATGACCAATGAGACAAGCACCCACTAGACCAACATATGAGCATGTGACTATCCCTTCTATTATAAAGGAGAGTACTAAGGTCAATACATTACAGTCAATTAGTTCCCTGACCTAAAGCCTCATACAACATGTCAGTCCTCTAGCACAGGGTGAGTTGGGCGAGTCTTCAAGGAGTAGATTTCCACCTCATAATTTTTAGGCTTGTTGGTCACCCTATGGTTATGATCCCACACATAGTTAGGATGCAGGTGCCCAGGGTACATCTGTAGCTGATCAAATGGCAATGACAAATGCCCTCCTTCATGAGGAATTCAACCTTGATAGTCAAGTAAATGTTAGCAAGTTCATTGAATTTAATTTATTAAATTTTATTTTTGAAATGCAAGATTAACTAAATTAGTTGAATGATTATAATGAAATTTTAGGGTCATAGTGTTCACTCTATTTTCAATGGTCCTCCACCTCCCTATTACTTGACCACATGTACTACAGAGGTATGCAACCAGTAAATAATTATAAATATTACATGTGAATAGCTAAACGTTATATGAATGGTATTCTTATATCTCATTTTGGATGTTGAATAGGTTAATCTTGGAGCTTTGATGGCAACACCTCCTAGTGGAGGTGGACATCAAAGTTTCAATCAAGTAATCCAGACCACATGTATTGTATTTCATAATTGAATAATGTTTAATGATTTCAAGGTTCTAGATAGTTTATAAGTATGTTTTGTACTTTTTAATTAATATGATTTCAAGTTGTTATGCACTTCATAATCTATGAATTTCATTTTTTCATGTTGTTAACCTCAAAAAATATAGGCTAGTGGCATCACTAGCTTGTAGCATACCATTTCACTCTTATCCTCCTAAATGCCATCACTAGCATACCATTTCAATAACCTATGAATAATTTTGTTTTAATTTTTTAGATGTTGCAAGCAGAGAATCCTCCCAATGTTGATAGGGAAATGGAGCATGGTGTCTCTACTACAATAGATATCTCGATGTCTTTGACGGGGGTATGAGGAAGATTAGTAAATTTCAAATTACATTCATTGTTATAGCTCTTTATTATTGAGAAATATTGAGGTCAAAAGCACAATCATGTGTCACACTTTATAAAGGAATCAACCAACAACAAAAAAATTTATGAACTTCGACCACATAAAAGTGGTCTTTGTGTTTTGAATTTCAAAATGATGTAAACTAATGAAATGTAGAAATTTTGATGAAGTTTATTCCTATAATTTTTTAGATTTAAAAAAAAATTGTTTTCATTACCCTTTTTATCAATTTAAGAACAAATTTTGGAATGCTAAGAATTTCAGGAAAAAGTGACTTCATGGGCCGTCAAGAAATAAATTGAAAAATACTTCATTTCTCCCTAATTTTTTTTTTCTCCAAATAGGTAACTTCAATATCTTGTGCATGGAAAAAAATTCAAAATTTGATGTTTATTTTTCTCGTAATAATGTTTTAAAGTCAAACTTGTCAGAATTCAACAATTTCCATGGGCCGTCAACTATTGTCTATTTTTTTAATCATTTTCAAATAAAAAAATTATACCCTTTTGAAGAAGACTCTCTCCTCTTGTGCCCCATATAATTTTAAAAAAAATTAATATTTTTAACTATACATATTTTTAATTTCTAATCAACCTCTTTTTTAACTTTAACAACCTACTTGCATTATTTAAAAAATAAAATATATTAAAACTAATAAAAAATTAAAAATTACATATTCAGATTCACCACTCCGAGCTCTACAAAAGCGTAATTTTCTTTTTTTTTAAAACATCATTCTGACTAAAGAAATACTTAGCTAAAGTTGAAAGTTTCAGAAAATCCTAAAAAAAACCTGAGTTGGCTGCCAACTAGGATGCCACATAGACAGTTTCGGTAGAAATAGTTTCTATAGAAAAGGTTTCAGCTGAAACCATTTCTATAGAAACTATTTCTACAAAAACCCTTTCTATAGAAACCTGACACATTAAAAAAGCCAATTTCAAAGTGGGAAAAGAAAAAAATTGATTTTTTGGGATTTAGGCGAAACTTATTCGGTCAAAACCTATGTGCCACGTAATAGGCCACATGATTTCGGTCGAAACTTATTCGACTGAAACCTTTCCAACCGAAAATATTTCGCTCGAAAATATTTATTTGGCCGAAAGTGTGACACAACTTTGTGCTTTTACCCTTAAATGATTATTGATTTTTAGTTTAATTTCTATCTGGATGGTTTCTATAGGACATTGGAACATCATAGCCTGAGAATTCTGCTATTGCAAACAAGGAGAGAGATCATTTGGCTGTGGTAAGTGATTATTTTGTTAAATATTTCATTTTTATAATGTAATTTCTATATATTAATGTTTATACTTTTTATTGTAACAAGTAAAGATCCATGAAGAATTAAATGGGGGGAGAAACCCTTGAGTTCGAAGTAGACCACTATCATACGCATCTCCATCCCCTCAATGATCAAAGGTCGCCCGTGATATGCTTTCTTCACCTAGAGGGGAATGCCTTTTAATTGGGGTCCTTTGTTGTATGGCTAGATATGGAATTTTTGGACATATATTTTTTATTGCATATACATGACATTGTATGCCTATATGGCTTTCTTGTAAGCCTATATGACTATTTTGTATATATGTTATACTTCTATCAACATATATTGATGTATGCCTATATGACTATTTGGTTAATACACATCTTTTTTATTGATGGTGTCTATATAAATTCCTTATAAATCCATGCCTCAATGGATATTTTTTTATGGTTTACTTAAAATATTTAAAATCCAAGTGTATTCCATGCACTCTTCCTTTATACAATTGTAAATATATAAAGTTTGAACATTATTCTCCTATAATATTAGTTTAGGAAGTTTTTTTGCATACCTTTCTTCCTTTCAATTCCATGTTCTCAAAAGCACTAGTGAACCTTAAATTTTTTTAAAAATAGAGTTAAATTAACATTAAAAACCTTGAGAAAAACATTATGCAATGCACCCAAGATTGAGGCTAAGGAAAATATTGGGAAAATTTTTCCCACATAGGAATAATCCATGTAGGAAAATATCTGCAAAGCCTCTCATATAGAAGCAACATTCTTTTATGTAAGAGTAGTCAACATAGTACAAATCAAGGATTTGAAACCTTAATATGTCTCTATTATCTTCTCTAGGTTGAGACAAGGATAAGAAACTATAAAAAGGGGATATACGATGACATGATCATCACATCGACTCTCAAAATAACACTAGCTCTATTGAGGATACTAATAAAGAGGTGCAATGCCATAAAAATAGTGTTGCGAGCACTAATGATTTCAAGGAATGTATCTCTTCCACATGAACTATTGGGTGCATTGAAAACCTAGCCATGTCATCATTCACATCATCAATCATATGAATATAATAATGCATGTCAATGAAATCTAACACCTAGGTCTCTCTACCACTACACATCTAAGCCCATACTCTCTAGGATCATTGTAGCATGGTAAGGAAATTCATGTATTATATAATGCACTTTCAAGTATGCAACTAAACATGAGCAAGACATTATTATATGTGACCTCATACCTCTGGAAGTTTGTGAAATAATTATTGGAAGACATCTACCATTCTAAACCCCAATAGTGGATTCCATGAATCAAAAGATGATATTTTGACCTCAACAAGTCTAAATTATAAGACAAAATAGCTTGGTCTCTACTAAATAATGATAACATTGATAATATACAAAAATTCCTACTTCTTATTGTCTACTTAGAGATGTTGCATAAGCAATCTCACAAGCAATAACATTTATCACCCGTGCATCTTCTCTATCACAACAATAGATGCTTGAAAATGTACTATTATAGGATGAAGATGTCTTTATATATTGCGAAATTATTACAAAAATAATTTATGGTACAAAATCAAACCAATTGCTTATTTAATGCCCTTTCCCAAATAGATCATTATATCATATAGGTCTACTTATGAGAAGGATGAAATTTAGCACAAAATATAAGAGCTACTTGATCAAGGAAAGAGTTGGCCTAGCTATTTTTCATGTGGCGCCTTAGAAGCATGAACAATGATGTAGGAGCACTTACAATTTAAAACTAGAGTTCATGTTGCATAATCTACAAGAAATATAGATTAAGTGACCGCATGTATTTATAAGTAAAGTTATGTTTGTGTGTGCTACTATGAGGAGGTAGTAGTGATGGCTATATTGGAAACATGAATGTATATCAAATTATTAAGGATATAACTATTTCTTCATAATGTGTGGTAGAAATTGCATATTTAAGGTGATTATTCACATAGAGACATCATAATTACAAATAATTTACACTACGTTTCCAATAATTTTAATCAAGTATATTCAAGTACCCATCCTCTAGTTGGCCGATCACTACAAATTTAGAGACGTATTCGTCATGCCCACACTTTCCTTCATCTCAATTTTTTTTTTCCGATATTAACTAAAATGTTCATGGCTACATTGAGTTCAAGCAACAAAGGCTCAAACTAGTTCTTTTTTGTAGATTACTCAGTCATAAGATTATAAAGACACCTACATTGACCATAAATCATATTTAGTTGTACCTATTTTCATTCCATCTTCTAGTGAAAAAGCTTCTTTTGAAATCAAATCTCTTTGTAGTGTTTCTCTATTTTTTTTTATCATGCAATTGACTTCTATATCTTACATTTTCTAGATTATCTCTATTATTTAATAGTTATTTTATTTTATTTTTATTTTCCTAAGAGTTATATTATAGTTATAATATATTTAAGTTAATGTGGGTTGTGTTTTAGTTTTATATATTTGATTTATTTTATATAATAATTTAAGAGCTATTGATAATTTAAAGGTTTTTAATATAAATAGTTCTTTTTCTAACATAGTAATTAAGTTAAATAAATTCATTTTTCACAATCCATGAAAATAGCTTGAAATATTTTTTGATTTGACTAAGTGAACTTTTTTCCATCAATGTCATATCACACTTCCTGATCCATGATTTCTCTTTTCGTGTTGTCTACTTTCTTCATCTTGATGATAGACCATGGAATGTGATCCAAAACATGATGAAAAAGATTCATATAGTCAAATTCAAAAACATTTCAAACTATAATCACTAAATTGTGACATTTTTTAAATAAATTTAAATTATTTGAATTGTAAAAAAATTATAATTTATAATTTTTTATATTTTTTTGTTGAATCACATTTAATTGTATAACAAAACTTTAACTACAATTTTTTTTTTTAAGATTATTAAATTTAGTATTCATAATATATATCTTTTAATAATTAATACTAATAAAAATCGCATCCCTATATTTTATCTTGTCCTCGTGCATATGAACTAAATTTATTAATTAAATAGGTAATCATAGATGAAAGAGTTTTTTAAATTTTGGAGCTACATAATAAAATATTAAATTGTGATTTCACTTTTTGATAAAGTCTAATAGAACATCATACAAATATCTGACTGCTTTCCGTACAAGATAATAAATTAATATATACCGTACAATTTAATTAATTATTATTTCCGTATCCATCATTCCCTACAACGACTTCCTTTAGTAGGTGAGATTGACATGTCAGTGCGCCGCAAATTTTTAAATTTTTTATTTTTAAAAAAGTGTTCAATCACCTTTTTCTACTCGGTTACATTCATCTATTTTCGCATATTTAATCTCTAATTATTATTATTATTTTCTATCTAGAAGAGGACAAAATTTTGAACAGTGAACAATGAATAAAAAATTGCACAGATATCTTCTTTACAACCCCCTAAATATATGATTTTGAATGACTTATTTAATTTTGATAAAAATATATCACACAAGAATATATGTTTGGTGAGGTTTAGTGTTTATGTTATGAAGGTAATTAGTTCCTCTCATGGAATTATAGGGCGGGGTAGCTTTAAATAGTGATTAATGTTTGGTCGAACAACCAATCAAAATTTAACTTATCTCCATCAAATTGAGGATTCAAAATTGAGTCCATGGTTGAAGGACTAGTCAGACCATTCATTTTGATAAAAATATATCACACAAGAATATATGTTTGATGAGGTTTAGTGTTTATGTAATGAAGGCTATTAGTTCCTCTCATGGAATTATAGGGCAGGGGGCAGCTTTAAATAGTGATTAATGTTTGGTCGAACAACTAATAAAAATTCAACTTATCTCCAATAAATTGAGGATTCAAAACTGGGTCCATGGTTGAAGGATTGGTCAGACCATTCAAGATTTAACTTATCTGCCACTTGCTAAGATTCCAAAGATGAAAGCTAATCGTCTTTTCAAGAAAGATATCCAAGTGTTTGGAGATTTATGGGATCCCACCAGTTTCACATGGAAAACATGGCAACAACTTAGGATCAGTGTTAATCTCAATAGCAAAGAAAAGCCTGTAGTTCTGGGAATTCAAAATATGGTTCCTCCTAATCTCACAATCGTCTTATCTACTAGCTGTCACTCCAATTTTTTCAAAGATTGGAGGTGGCATAATGACTATTGTATTCAAACTTTCCCACTCAAGGTTCTCTATAAGCAATTGATTCCTTGCTTGTCTCTTTCAAGTCGACTTATCTCTATCTGGAGATGTAACTATAGAAGATCCAAGTGGAATAATCTAAGTTTACAAATCTAAAAATCCAAAGCAGACACACAATCCCAACTCACAACTTGGAAGCTTCTGCATGCCAAACTTCCAGCGGGAGCCCACCAAAAATTCCTCAGTCCACCTCCCCCTTGTCTGTTCCTGGTAAGTTTGAAACTCTTAAACATTGTTTTTGGTCATGCCCCCACGCGAGTTGTGGACTAACCTCTTTGTAGCTCATCCGTTTCCCTTTTCCACTTCCAATGGTCATGGAAATCAGCTCTTCTTGGATCCTCTAGGTTGCATAATTTGTTTTCTAACTCTTGTTGGCTTATCATTATTAAAATCTTATGGAGGTTATGTTGCCAAGCTGCCTTGGATCATGCCTTCTCTCCCCTTAAGATAGAAATTTTTCTTATTTTTTCTTTGTGTTACCGGGTTCGCCCTCCCAACGCTAGGTCCTGGTTTGAGTTCGTGTTGGGTCCTAGTCCTGGTCTGGTCCCTCTATGGGTTCAACCAGGATCTGTGTGTTTGGAGGCCTGGTTCGCTGATGGAGAACCCGAGCGAACCCAAGGAGAACCCAAGTTGAACCCGGGTGAACCAAAGTAGAACCGACAAGTTTGGGCACCCAAAAAGTTTTTTTTTTGCATTTTTTTAATAATTTCTCCAGTTTGACTTTGACCCATGCCCAAGGGAACCCTAAAAATGACCTCTAAAACACTTTAAACACCTAAAATACCTCATTTTCATTCATTTGTTTTGCAAACAAGCATTTTCATTCCAAGAGGCTAAGTTCTCATTTTTGCTTGTTGGATTGACAAAAGGAGTTGAAGATTGATCATTGAAGCTTCTAAAAATGATTGCATTTCCATTCCTACAGATTTGCAAGTGTTCATTGGCTGCCACAAAGATTGTTGAAGGATTTTTTTGCAAAGAGGTAAGTTTTTCTCTTTTTTTTTGAGTTTTTTCATCCATTTTTTTTTTACAAACTAGAAACTTTGTTTTGTTTCATTTTATGATTTATCTATGTTTTTTCTTTCCATTCTTCTATGAATGTAAAAGAGCTAGGTTTTATAAAAAAATCATATTTAGTTTTCATTCAAATTTTGAATGTGTTGTTTGCAAAACAAATTGCCATAGGAATCACAATGTCAATGGGTTCTACCTTCGGCTCTGTGGCTAAACTAAAATCAAAGTTAAAAAAAATCCAAATTCTCCTCTATGGAAGTATGTTGAATTGATAAGACAAATTCCATGTGGTGGCGGTTATGTTTGGAAATGTAGTGGGTGTGAAGTTACATATTCTAGTTCATACCATAGGGTGAAAGCACATTTGTGTGGCATAGGTGGAAAAGGCATCATGACTTGCCCTGGAAAAGAAGGTGTACCTATACCACCTGATACAGTTGCAAAATACATTATGGAGCAAGATGCAGCAGATCAACAAGAAGCCCAAAAAGGAAATCACCCTTTGTTAAAAAAAATCAAAGGGAATGCAGCCCCCATCTAATCCCAATATTGTGGTAGAAGACCATCCATTTATGGCCACTTTGGATCCTCAAGCTCAAAGTGCACAACCAATTGCAAACAAGAGAACAAAGGGGCCTTTGGAAGTTGCATTTCAAAATGAGAGTAGAGCCCTTGCCGACCAATGTGTAGCAAGATGCATATATGCCAATGGATTAGCTTTTAATGTTGTTCATTCTCCATATTGGAAAGAGATGTTGAGAATGGTTAATGAAGCTCCGAAAGGGTACAAGGGCCTAGGTTATGAGAAGGTGCATGGCTCTTTATTGGAAAAGGAGGTTGAGTTGGTTGAAGATGCATTGAAGCCTATAAGAGATTCATGGGTTGAGACAGGTGTGCCCATTGTTTTAGATGGTTGGAAGGACTCAAGAAATCAGCCTTTGATCAATGTCATAGCGGTGTCCCCTAAAGGGGTAATGTTTTTGAAAGCCGTGGATTGTGAGGGGAAAGTAAAAGATGAACAATTTATTGCTAACATTCTCATTGCAGCCATTGAGCAAGTGGGACCCCGCAACATTGTTCAAGTTGTAACGAACAACGCTAAGAATTGTAGAGCTGCAAGGTTGTTGGTTGAGGAAAGATATTCACATATCTTTTGGACACCTTGTGCGGTCCATTCACTCAATCTTATGCTGCAAAAGATTGGGAATAAAATTGCATGGATCAAACAATTGTATGCTAAGGTTGAGGACATTCAGACGTTTGTCACCAACCACCACTTGTCTCAAGGGATCTTTAGATCATTTTCAAAATTGGAGCTATTGAAGGTAAGTGAAGTAATATTTACATTTGTCATTTTCTGATTTTCATAATTTGATTGTGCATTCTAATTTAAATTCTTCTTTAAAGTTTATTTTTAATTTTTAAATTTTAATTATTATTTTTAATTTGCAGTAGGTTACAAAGACCCGCTTTGCCTCCAACGCAATCGTCTTGAGACGACTTGTGAAATTTAGACATGCACTTTCTAGCATGGTGATTAGCAACAATTGGTCTATATGGAGGCAAAGCAACACTGAAAGAGCAACAAAAATTAAGAGCATGATATTAGATGACTCATGGTGGGATCGTGTGGACTATCTCCTTAGTTTCACCGAGCCCATTTTGAGTATGATTCGCTATACTGACATGGACAAGCCATGCATTGGAGAGATATATGATGGCATAGACTCAATGCTTGAGAAGATCAAGTGCACCATAAATGCAAGAGAGCAGGACCCTGAAGAGACTTTCTTCAAACAAGTGCAAACAATTGTTGAAGAAAGGTGGAACAAAATGAGAACTCCATTACACCTTCTTGCCTTTGCATTGACTCCAAAATACTATAGTAGTGAGCTTCTTTCATAGCCAGGAAGGCTTGCTCCATATAGAGATTTAGAAGTGGCAGAAAGGTACAAGACAGCATTTGTGAGACTCTTTCCTGATCAAGATTTGCAAAGTGTAGTCACGAATGAGTTCACTACTTTTGTGCACTCAAATGGTCTCTTCGTGATAGGTTCTTAAAGGATGTTCATAGTTGGTGGTACTTCCATGGACAATACTTCCAATATTTGCAGCCCCCTGCAATCAAAGTTTTATCATAGGTAAGTTTAATAAATTTTCATATTTTAGTTTTAAAAGTTTCATAATTTGAATTTCATTTATAATTTATAATTTTTTAATTGTTTACTTTGTCTAACGTCTTCATAGGTTGCTAGTTCATCCGCATCTGAGATGAATTGGAGCACATATTCTTTCATCCACTCAGTAAAGTGCAATAAATTGCTCTCAAAAAGAGCGAAGGACTTAGTATATGTGCATTCCAACTTGTGTCCCCTTTCACACAAACAACATGACTACAAGGAAGGGGAGACGAAGTAGTGGGATATAGTGCCAGAGGATACTGACTTGGATGCTTCCACTTCCCAACATATTGCATACAAGGAGTCCAATATCCAACAAGAGCATGGGCACAATACTAGTGCTAGTGGTAGTGCCATTGGCACTACTTGTGGTTCATCTAGTCTTCCTACTTCATCTAATGTCAATGTTAACATTGATATGGATGAATCTAAATCTGATGATTAAAACTTTAAAAGTGTTGTAATATTGAATTTTAGGTTTGAACGATGAATATTTATCATGCATGTTTAAAACATTAAATGTTTTAACTTTTAAAATTTAAATGATATTCAAGTTTATGTTGGTTTTGTTGTTTATATGATGTTATGTGATGTTCTAATCCTAATTCATGCTTCTAGGCTGCATATGGGGATTCTCTCGTACACTTCCAAAGTGGTTACCTCTAGCTCATGATTACTTGTAGTGGGATTTGAAGACTAATTCAAGAACCTTGAGGGTTATTACTGGCATCATTTCAGTTAGACTACCTCCTCTTGCTATTCAACACTAGGGTTGTGTTCTCCTTCAGCATGGCTCAATTCTCTTGTTGGCTCAACTTGGGATTATCAACTCTTTATTCTTCACCAATTGAAGAATGCAGATGACAGAGGGTTCTATTCTTGCTCAACACCAGGATTTGGCTTACTACCGCTTACACTTCTGCTCACTGTTCATGATCAACATTTTTTGTTTCGGGCTTGTTCTTGGTTTATTCAGTGACCTCATCCGATACAAATATGCTGACTTTTGGTCTTCATGTAATGCCAACTTTGCTTGCAGCTGTTCTTCTAATTAATCTGGACTGTGTTAACAGTTGTGTTATTTACAGTTGATCATGTTTCCTTAAGTGTTTCTATTGTAGCAGCATTATGTACTGCTGTTATTCTTGCTGCTATTATCCCTAATTTATAATTCTTCTGCTTCTATCAATTAAAAAAAAGAAAGATTTAACTTATCTCAAGGTTTGTTTCATATTTCTTCCTTATATGAGTGAAGCTACACAACTTTTTACCAAAAATACTGGTTGAAATCATTTTGACGCTCTCGATTGGAGGTGGAAATGGGTCTACAAATTATCAGAGTCTCTACAGATATTACGAGGCAAGAGAGGCAGGAGGAAGGACCTTGCACATGTTCAAGAGCTATCACCCAGCTTGCAAAGCCACGTTGCAATTTCAAGGCTTTACCATAGTTGGGGCCTACACCTCTTTTTCTAACCCCATTATTGCATTTATCTGGTTCACCATCTCTAGCATCTACAATTGGTACAAGTTCTTCAAGCTTCTCTGATGGCATAGGTAATGGAGTCTACCTCACTGTTTTTATTCTTTCATTCATAGAGTCCAATGTTAAGCCCTCCGAAAATCTGTTTCTAATGCCCTTGTTTTCTATCAGTTTTATTTTCCTTTGTCTCTTTCT
The DNA here is from genome assembly GCA_007258455.2 of Sequoia sempervirens. Lineage (NCBI taxonomy): Eukaryota > Viridiplantae > Streptophyta > Pinopsida > Cupressales > Cupressaceae > Sequoia > Sequoia sempervirens. Next base: position 529,887,648 of record VDFB02271358.1, on the reverse strand, counting down.
CTGTAGGTTTGCAGAACATGGGCGTAGGAGATTACAAGCAGCAACAAAGACTATCGTATTTAGCATGCAAGGCAATGTCTATCCCGATGGGCAAGGAAAAAAAACAAACCCCCAATATTTATTCCATTCTGGATTCTAAATTTAAAGCTCATGAGTATGCAAATTGTATTGCAGGATTTACTACATGACTGTGTATATTGGTAATCACCCCAAGGAATATTTTCTGGATGTATACACTGGCAGTGATTTAACACAGGCAAGGCTCACAGGGGAGATCCCCCAACAACTTGGCAATTGCAGCAGTATAGGTTTCTAAAACATTGCAATGAAAAATAGGAGAGAATAGATCCATAGATCAATAGAAACCAGGGCCAATTTTAGCGAAGAAATGGCTTGGAGGGCCCAATTGTCTCAAAATCTGAAGGAGCTTCGCATCCATCTCTGTCAAACCTCGTCATCGAGCAATGCGGCCAAGTTTTTGTACTATTTCTTTACACCCTAATCTCAGAAAGCTCAAAATATTAATTTTTAATAACCATGGCATTTCCAATCAGACTATTCGAGATTGCTCAACGTTGTTGTATTATTTATTTATTTTAAATTGATTTTAGCATTTGAGGACAATTTTAGCATTCAATTGACCTGTCGGTTATGAAATTTGGTAGTATATTTTACTGGTTTTAGGGTGCTCTCAATTACATCTCTGAATGTCATTTTTATTTTTGGATGCGCAGATGCAACGCGTTTGTGTTTTTTTAATAAAATTTCCTAGTAATCTTGGGCGAGGCCATGAGCGGTTTTTAATTGCTAAGATAGAAAACTGTCTTGTCTCCCGCCAAGGAGATTAGTTCAGCTATGGTAGCAAGGGGGCGTGGGAGGATGTAGTTATCTTGACTCGAGAAAACGTACCGGGAGTGGGATGAAATCATTCGAGTTCCCCTCCGTCCGTTCAGCGAGTAAACCCTCTCCATCCCGGCATGGGTGGAGAATCGATCTATATAAGCGGATTTTTTGATGAAAGCATCCACCTGCTCATTCATCCAATATGGTCTTAATTTTACCAAGTTTTATTGTTGTTAGACACATTTTTGCCAAACAGGAATGGGAAATATTGATTGACAAGCACACGCTCGTTGTGTATGGTATTATTTTCAGGATCTTAAAAATCCAAGTTTTGCAAAAGCCATACAAGGTATGCACTTGCAACTCCTTGCATTTTGGGATTACAAGGATTATAGATCTGTACATTATCTTCTACAGTGTTTGTGGCTGTGAGAATTTGCACAAACAATACATTGTAGAAAATGATGCCTTTTTAAGACATGGGGAAGAGAGGGATTTCTATTTTTTTATCATTTTGGATTTAACTGGGTAGACATATGTTGTTTACAAATAAGTCTCAGTCATTGTCAAATCATGGTGTTTGAATGAAGCTTTTGTTCCACTCAAAGTTAGGCTAGGTGGAACATTGCAAGACAAACTATTATATAATATTGGGCCCTTGTCACAACCTTGCCAACCTTTTATCCGAAATACTTCTCTCATATTTGGATTCTCAAAGGGTTGTCTTATCATGTCTAGATGGGATAAAGTGAACAAATTTCTTGCAAAAATAGGGTAATATGCTAGCATTGTATTTTACAATATACATGGTACGATACCTCTGAATGCGTCTCCTGCACCAGAGATGATAATAACATATTAGTATAGTGCAGGGCTATGGTGATGTTTAGCTTAAATGTATTGTATGGTCGGTATCAGATATCAAAGGGTCATTGGAGAGGTGTTTGGGATTCGAGCATTGCCCGAAATTTGATTCAGTATATAGTTGATCATGGTTACAAGATATATGCATGGGAGTTTGGTAAGCCCAGTTTAGCCCAATTTTAACAAATTTTTTCCAGCTCCGTAAATCATTATTTTTCTTAACATATTATGACAAATAGTACTATCTTTGGGAGATAGGAAATGAGATAAGTGGATCTGGTATTGGAGCAAGGGTTGATGCTAATTTGTATGCTTCTGATATAATCGAGCTATATAGAATTTTGAGAGAAATCTATAATCATTCTCATGAAATAACATTGTTGGCAGCACCTAATGGATTCTTTGATGCAACTTGGTTTCAATCCATTCTTCAAGATATAGGGTCGAATGTTCTCAATGTTGTTACACAACATATATACAATCTTGAAGCAAGTAGATAAGACAGACAAACACCCTTAATATTTTCTTATGTTCTCACTTGCAAGTTTGGGTAAAATAATAATATTTTTGTGCTGGTCAGGTGTGGATAAGAATTTGTCAGAGAATATATTGGATCCATCACACCTTAACAAAGACGCTATAAAGTTTAGAAGAATGCAAGCCATTATGCACACATATGATCCTTGGTCAAGTTCTTGGGTTGGGGAAGCGGGTGGAGCCTTTAACAGTGGACGACATCTTGTTTCAGATGCTTTCATAAATTATTTTTGGTAAGATATTACTAATCATGTTTTGCTTGCACTTGGAAATATAAATACTTGCATACTCCTGAGAGTTCTGAACTTTACTGTATCCATTAAAACAATTGGTATCCAAACATATATGTACAATAATCTTTAATTTAAGTAGTCTTCTTTTATCAATCTTTTTCTCTGCTCTTTGTGGGATTAATTTTTGTGTTTGTTTTCTTATCTGCTTTGACAATGCTCTTAGGATTTTTCCCCTCCTTGGGGAAGATTATAAATCCTTAATAAGGGAACTTGGAAAATAATTTATGAACTTTATTATGAACATGTATTTAGATCAGCTTGGCATGTCTGTCACATTCGATACTAAGGTCTATTGCAAGTAAAGCCTAATAGGTGGTAACTATGCACTTCTAAATGTCACTACTTTTGAACCAAATCCTGATTATTATAGGTTAGTAGTGCAAATTATCATATATGTTATTATCTTTTGTAGATTGTAATTCCAATCTAGTTTATTTTTAATTTTCAAGCATCATTAAAGAACTTTGATCATATTTGAAAACTATTAAAACTATCATCTTGACAAAAACATAACAAAAGCTTCAAGCTATTTCAATTTTTTTTTCTTGTTTATAATCTATTGCTCTTCTTTGGCATCGGTTGATGGGAAGAACTGTCCTTTCTACTAATTTTACAGGACCAACATATTTGCATTCTTATGCACATTGTGCCGAGAGTGATGTAAGTATGATACAAAATTCATTTTTTAGGTTTGCCTTACAACTGGAATGCATGACCTTTTCTTTTCCCTTTTGGATATCCTTGCAATTCTATGACATATATTTTGTTTAAATACTAGTTTAATTCCCTCTAGTGTGTGGAGGAAAAAAGTAAAAGTTTCAAGACTAGGGATAGTAGCATGCACTTGCATTTGTAGACATAGAAAATTAAAGGCTAGGAACAATTCAACCGCCATCTACTATATCTACTATTAAAGTAATGTGAGTAGTAGACTATACATTTGTGGCTTGTATGGTTTCTATATCTCACTATATTTTTTCCGTTCTCTAGACTGGGATATCTTTGTTGTTGATCGACCTCAATAGTGACACGAGTATTGATGTTCTTGTTTTTTCTTATCCAAATATTACCCAAAGCAAGAAGGGTCGGAATACAAAAGAGTCTTTTGTACATGCATTGAAGAGATTTTTTTCTTGGATGGAAGCAAAACATCAGATGTCAAAGGCTATAGGATGGAGTACCACTTAACAACAAAAGATGGTGAACTCCATCGTCAAACAATTCTTCTAAACAATGCAATTTTGAAGTTAATTGAAGATAGGGATATTCCTTCATTAGATGTTGTCATGGTTGATGCCACACTCCCTATTTTCGTAGCTCCTTTTATCTTTTTTTTCTTTTCTTTACCTAGTATTAGTATTCCTGCTTTTTCACAGTAGCAATGAATTAGCTAGATTTATTTTAAATTTATATGATAGTCCATTGTAAATTAGTCCTTGTGTAAGAGTGTCTGTAATGTGCCAGTTTTGGAATGTGAGACATATTCTCTTTTACATGTATGTAGTTATGCTATTGTTGTGGAGATTGTTGTATGATTATTCATCTACCCTCTAGGAACTTTAGGTTCCATGTATTCCCCTCTATTAAAGGGATTGACAAAGATCCAAGAATTTTCAAGGTTTCACATTCATGAAAAATATAAATTTTCTCAGGGTAAATTAGTTTGTTTTGCAATATGTAAACATCATCCAAATAATAACTAACTGGAGCTCCCCATTAAAGTGTATATTATAAAAATATACAAGAGCATGTGTTACTGGTACATGGGACATTATTGCTCAAGTCTCAAGGTGTATAAAATTGTTCACTCGCAATAAAAGAAACATAGACATTGAACAACTTTTCCCTTTTTCTTATGTAAGAATGTATGTGTAATGCGTCGATTTTGGTAATCATCATAGTGCTAGATACTCCTAGGTTGATCATGATTTCTTTTCCATGTACAGCTTTAAATATTTTACTATTTGTGTCTAGTTTCAACTTTGTGGTGGAAAATCATTTCAGATTGCTCTTTTATTCTTTAGGGGTTTGTAAAGCTAGTTTCTTTATGCATAATTGTAATTGGTTTTGGAAGTTATAGGGATAATGTCATTACTCTGTCTCAACTTTTAGATGCTTTGTATTCATAATTTATCATCGGCTGTTATAATAATCTTAGCAAAGCTGACGAAAGAGCCTAGATAAGGTTGTAGATGATCACAAAGAACAAACATGATAGGATACATTGCTTGCCTAACTGGCATTGCAGAGCCTGATGAGGTGACATTTACAAGAGTTCCAGTATGTAGAGTCTTTGTGAAGTGTTATTTAAATGTCCACTAGTTCCTTTTGTAGATATTCTTGTGGAACAACCTTTGAAAATGGATTTTCAAAGCATGCTACAAGTCAGCAAGAAGCATGAAACCAAATATACTTACATTTGGTTCGATTCTTTGTGACAATTTGTAGTTTCTCAAAACTATCTTGCCAACACTTGGTTGGAACTACGCTGCACTGCAACCCTTGTTCTAATTTTGACATAGATGTCTTTTGATTTGGAGTGATCAATAATTATATTTTTATTGTATAGAGGTTTATGATGAGTATGTTAAAAGTATTTTTTGGAGGTTGTGTTTCTAGTCTTGTTTCTTTATTTTGAAATAGATCATATTATGAAAGAGGAATTTGGTGGCGAGGATTTTTAGTTGAGGATAGAGATAAAAATAAATTATTATCAATACAAAATAAATAAAATAATTCACTATCTACCATATTCTTAGTTAGAACTTGCTTTTGGAGTAAAACCTCACATCGATATGAATTCATTAACTCTTCTTGTACCCAATGAAGTTCTTGGGCTACAAGTATACAAAGATGACTATTAGGTTGGTGTAGAATATAGTCCTAATGATATCATTATTCACATTGGAGACCAATTAGAGGTTATTTAACTCTTTTCATTTTTCTTTTCTTCCCTTTTCATTTAATTTCTTATAGTTTTCTCATGATAATACAAATAGTGCAAGTTTTAAGCAATGGAAAGTACAAGTATTTTACATTGTAGTGTGGTGAGCAAAGACAATAATAATGTCATGGTTAGTATTTTGTACTCTTACAAATAAAGTTATCAACCCCATAAAAAGAGCTAATTGATGAGAAAATTTGTCCCTTATACAATGCCAAGACATGTAGAGTTTAAGCATTGCAAGATCAACAAGCTAAAGCAATGAATGTAAAAGCACAACAACCTAGAACAATAAAGAAATAGTAATGTTTAAACTTAAGGGATTCTAGCTTGCATTAAAAATTTGTATTGAGGATAGTTAAACGACATGAATTTTTTAAAATGTGGCATCATCATTTAATAATATGCTTAATATATAAATAAAAATGATGATTTTAGTAAGAAGGTGTATTATTAATGTTGAATCTATTCGACCTACCTGAAACCTTGGGTTTTCTTATTAGCCTTTCGTGTTAGCATCAACATTAATATTGATCGTAATTGATTTGTGACATCACAATAACTTGTGTCCTACCTTTTAGTTATTCTAGGTCATATTTTCTTAATAAAGTTGACCACATTCTATCAATTATAACAAACAAATAGTCATGAATTTAAATATGATGTAAATTTGAAGATAAATAAAATATGATCTTCTAAGGGGTATTTAGGCTAATAAATACAATAAAACACTCTATTGACTAACCTAGATACAAGAGTTGAGTAATAAATAGTAACTCAAACATGTAACAAACTAAAAGTTAAAATCAACAAACAATGATAAGGGTATCATTACAAAATAGTGTGTACCAACTTTTAGTATTATTGGTCCACCAAAATCAATATTTTTAATTTGTGTCAATATTACTAACAAACAATGAAGAAGAATGTTAGTATGACATAAAGTAGTATAGATATCTTAACTACATCTATTGAAAAATCTCTAGAAATATTTGTTTAGAGCTATTGTATTTACTTAAGAATTATTTTTATTGTGTTTACATTGTTTATATTTATTTTTATTTGAAGAGAAAGTCTATTTTTTATTAGTGAAAAGTGGTCTTGGGGCTAGTCCCTTTATATTGATAACTAGAAATATGAATTGAAGTCTTTACAACCAAATGCCATGAAAGGTGAGACAAAAGTAAAATAGAGAAAGTGTTTTACATTTCTACAAAAAAATGCATAGATATACTTCCTAATTAGCTCTAGTATTAGGCCTAAAATGAAACCAAATACATTCTATCACCCACTATCCTTGTACCTCTTCAAAATAATAGTTGTTGATAATAAAAGCCCTAGTTTTTTATTAGATAAGCAGGATTAGTACCCCGATCCCATACAAACCAACAACTGAGTTGTAGAGCCCAACAAAACATACTAGAGAAACACAACAACCACTCAAAAACAACAAAGATTAGAATAGCATCAAAAACCCATCAAAAGGAATACAAACCAAAATTAATATTAGCACCAAGATACATAGTCCACTTATCCACATCGAAAACCATTCTTGAAAAAACATACCAGAACCACCAACTATTAAGCAGTCTTTAAAATATTATATAGAGTCTTACTATAACCATAATAAACTAAGAAACTAAGCCAGTCCAAGTCGAAAACAACATAACTAAAGACCATACAAAAAATGGCACTAAAGCTAGAGATATTTAAACAAAGCTCAAGCATAGAAAAAGGCAGCACATTAGGAGTCTTTAATAAGACTCAAATTCTCTTTGAGGTCCTCCACAACATCCACCCAACATTCCTTGAGCTCCCTGTTCTTAGACTTATCAGCTTCATTCTTGCAACCCTTTTTCTTTTGTTGCTTTAGAATTTTCCCTTGTCTAGAAACAATGCCCATCACTGCTTTTTTCATGATGTTATCCACCACACTACAAATGTCTTTTATGGCCTCTTCCATAACTTAGAACTTCTTTGAGCTAGAAACTTCTTCAATCTAACTTTCAATTTAAACCATCTAAGCATTTAGCACTTCAATTTTAGAGTTTTGGTTGTTATAATCCTCATTCTTGGTAATTTCCTACATTTAAGAGTTTTGAGTAGTAGTAACTTGCTCTTCCATAGTTATAGGGCTAACATGAATTGCATCAACCTCATCATTCTATTGGAAAATTTTCTCCTCTCTATCCTCATTACCTCCTTCCATCTCATTATACTCCTCTTCCTATTCTTGAAACTCCTCCACTTCATAATTTGAAGCATCATCATCCTCCAAACCCTCGATCTCGCCCGAACTATTAGGGACAAAATCCTCCTTAGAAGTGTCAAGAACCTCCTCCTAAATAGCCTTTTTACCTTTTTATCCTCATCCTTCACCTTGTAAGTAGCTTTTGCAAGTCTTACTGACCTTCCACCTCTCGAAGGAGAAGAACCACTATCCAAATTGGCATCCTTATCATTAGAGATAGTGATAGTGAGAATTTTCTATTTCACAACCTTAGGGTCCACCCTCCTTTGTTTGGCATGTCTTGGGGAAATGGGGGAGGTTTTCCTTTTTTAGGGGTGATTTTTAAGGGTTCTTCAGTAGAAGGGTCAACATTGGGAAGAGAGGAATTTTTATTCTTAATCAACTTAGGCACTCTACTGGGAGAATGGGGTTGGCTATCAATTAGCTCTATCCACACAAAGCTCTTAAGATATCGAACATGGTTTAAAATAGGAAAACGATATCCATGTATAGATATAAAACACCCATCAATAGTGAAGTACCTCATAATATGCATACAAACATTATGATAGGGAGGGGGAAGTTTTAACCTTGCATACCCATTTTGGAATCTTTTAGGCCCCTCCTTGTCTTCGAAGAACTTGTTAATAAACTCTTGATAGTTACTTGAAATTTTTTAAACAATATTTTTCCTTCATACTTCAAACTTGTATCTTGAGCAATCAACTTCACCATGGTAGTAAAATGCAACCCACCAATGTTAACTAGACCATCGCTACAAGAATTGGTAAACTTATAGGTAAGGGTGTCATATCGCTCCATATATTGAAAGAATGGAGTGAAACCTACCCTTTCAAAGAGACCCCACAACTCCTCATTCTACCATAGGAAATCAGAATTCCCTTATTTTTTTCATTTTCTAGGACCCCCCATAGAACCCACACCAACCAAATAGTCCCTATGAAGAAAAAGAAAATCTTCACAAAAGCCCTTCTCGTCAGCCAAGGAGATCACTAGAAAAGTAATCTCTTCAAAATTCAAACTAAAACTAGTAGCATGCATTTGAAGAGGCTTCCACTTAAACTTGCTAGCAATTATGAGAAAAGATGAAGATTTAGAAGGATCTTGAAAAGATAGAGGTTTTGCGTGTTGCAAATTCCTGTTGAGAAAATGATTAAATTGAGGTCATTTACAGTAGTTTTTAACAAGTACTATGTCTGCATGAAGAAGCGATCCAAGACAACTAAGCCAAGAACACATTCGTAAACCACCAAATAATGTTTTGGGGCTTAATATCTATAACTCTCTTGAGAAAATCTATGACATGATTTAATTTCTTTTGTTAAGCCACTTCCTTATTTTGATCATAGATGTGTAGAAAGAGCATGTGCACACCCATAATCACCCTATCACCAACTTGAAGAGGGCCATTAACCTACAAAAATCCTTTGTTGAGCACAACCATCTCCAATGTTTCACTTAAACCCACCATATAGTTCTTTTTTAACATAAATTTGTTCAATCTTCTAAGAATATGTTTAACTTAGATTGGTATTTAATAATAACCCAACATACATAGAAATATAAAATCTATTTTAGTGTAGTATAATTGATTCTAGAGGAGGAATTACTTATCTAATGCCCTTTACACTGCAAACAAGACTAAAATTGACTTTGGTTGGATAATCTTATGTCTCCCCTTGGTGAAGAATTTTACACCTCATCAAGGCTTGTAATTGAAAAAATATATTTGTATAAAGGGTTGGGTGAAGTTACTTGCAATCTACAATGAATTTGGAGAGTTATAAAGACTAATGACTTGCTAATAAATAATTTCTTCAATATAGTTCATGTAGACCTTAATGTGTTTGGTCTACTCATGGTGGACTAGGTTTTATAAGATTTGTATAGTATTTTAGTTCTTACAATAAATGATAGATGATTGAAACAAAGCAATGCCAAACTAGGTGAAAATATGTTCAAACTAAATGGTTTCAATGGTGGCATTCATAGCCCCTTAATATCCAATCTCAATAGAAGATAGATCAATAGTAGGCTCCTTGTGGCTTAACCAATAAACATGACGAAAACATAGAAAAAAGCTATAAATAAAATTGGATTTGTAATCCTCAATGTTGTGTTATGGAGACCAATCAGACTTGGATGCCAAAAATATTCTCCATTACTTTTTAATTAAATAATTGCTACTTTATTGCACTCTTGTATGAATAGTTCAAATAATTAGTAACTGACCAAAAGAAAAGGATTTATTGGTTGCATGGGTTGCTACATGCATGGGAGGGTATTTTCCACATGTTTTTGGGGTTATTTATGGTTGCTAGACATGAGAAATGAAGGTAGAAAGTCACAAAGTAGTGGCTAGAAAAATGCAAGAAGTGTCACGGGTACATGTAGCAAAGATTGAAAAATCAGTAGTGAAAAAATGTTGCTACAAGTTGTTGCATGTCTTTGCATGTCATTGCAAAGGTTATTTGTTGGGAGATTAATATAATTTGGACCCTTTTTTGGTGGATGTAGCCTGAATTTGGGTGAACCACATTAAATCTTGGTGTTCTTTTACTATCCACTTTTTTGGGTTTAATAAATCTATTGTGTTTTCATATTCTTTCGACATTTTAAAATTGATAAGTTATTGCATCCAATTCCTAACATGTGGTATCAAAGCCAAGTTGTGTTCAATTATCCTCTGTAGGAAGGTCTCACGGTTGAGTGGGAGTAATGGCGGACGAGGATAAATTGAAGGTAGATAAATTTAATGGGAAAAACTATCAATTATAGAAGATGTAGATGGAAGAATATCTTTATCAGAAGGATTTATGACATCCATTGGAAGGAAAAGTCAGGAAACCATCAGCTACATGTTTGATGAGGATTGGGATATTCTAGAAAAAAAGGAACTTGGTTGTATTCGTCTATGCCTGGCACAATTAGTGGCTTTTAATATTTCAAAAGCGAAGACAATTGAAGAGTTGATGCAAACCCTAGCAAAACTATATAAAAATCCTTCATCTTCGAATAAGGAATTTCTTATGAAGCATTTATTTAATATGAAATTGGTAGGATGTGGGTCAATTGCTAAGCATTTAAATGAATTTAACACAATTACCAATCAATTGACTTCTATAAATATTAATTTCAATGAGGAAGTTAGGGATTTTTTGATTATGTGTTATTTTCCTAAAATTTGGAATAGCTTGGTAATGGTTGTTAGTAATTCTATTTTTGGTTCAAAAATGCTAAAATTTAATGATTTTGTTGGTGTGATTTTGAGCGAGGAAATTCATAGGAAAAGCTCAGGTGGAACATCCACATCAGGTAGTGTTTTGAATCCAGAAAGCAGGGGCAGAACAAATGAGAGAGGAAATAATTATGGAGTTCATGAGAAGTCATGAGGAAAATCAAAGGACAAGAGGTCCCAATCTAGTGGAAAGAAAGATTGTTGGTATTGTTGAAAGTTAGGTTGAATTTAAAGAAAGATTGTTGGTCTCAAAAGAATAAAGAAGGAGACAAAAGGGAAGGCAATAAAGAGGAAAATGTGGTAAGTAATAAATCTGATGAAGATGCTTTGATTCTTTCCCTTGATAATGTTGATGATTCTTGGGTGTTAGATTCAGGGGCTTCATTTCATGCTACGCCCCATAGAAGTTATTTACTTGATTATGTCCAAGGGGATTTTGGGCTGATTTATTTGGGATATAACAAACCATGTCAGATTGTTGGAAAGGGAAAAATCAAGATTAAGTTGCAGAATGGGAATCATTGGCTACTACAAGAGGTAAGGCATATTCTAAGGTTAAGCATAAATTTAATTTTAGCAGGGCAACTACATGATGAAGATTGTGTTGTTACATTTAGTGATAAAAATTGGAAGGTTACAAAAGGTGCCTTAGTGGTAGAAAAAGGTGTGAAAGCAGGCATCTTATATCTTTGTACAGGTCATACTATTCCTTCTACTTTAGTTCTTGTAGAAAAAATTCAATGTTCAAGAACAGTTGTTGTAGTTTAGCAGGAAAAAAATCAAACAATTATTGTGGGTTTTGAATCAACACTGTGGCATAATAGACTTGGGAATATGAGTGCAAAAGATATGCAAGTACTTCATTCAAAGAATGTTTTACCAGGTCTAAAATGTGTTAATATGATTTTTTGTGAAAGTTGTGTGTACATGAAAAACAAAAGAGAGTTAGTTTTCTCAAGGATAGGAAGTAAAAGAAAGATGAGAAATTGGAGCTTGTGCATACAGATGTATGGGGACCAACTCAAGTATCTTCTCTCAGTGGCTCTTGGTATTATGTTACTTTTATTGATGATGCAACTAGAAAGGTTTTTTATTTCCTTAGGCAAAAATCTAATGTATTGATTTTTTTTTTAAATGGAGAAGCTTGGTTGAGAATGAGACAAGTAAAAAGTTAAAATGTTTCAGATTTGATAATGGTGGTGAGTATTGCAGAAAAGAGTTTGAAGATTATTGTTCCTCTAATGGATATCATAGGGAAAAAATGGTTCTAAGGACTCCACAGGAAAATGGAGTGGCTAAACGCATGAATAGAACAATAATGGAGCGTGCACAGACTATGAGATTTCATGTTGGGCTACCTTTAAACATGTGGGCAGAGGTTGTAAACACTATTGTTTATTTAATTAATAGAAGTCCTTATAATCCTTTGGGTTGTGGTATTTCATAGGAAGCATGGATAGGTAAAAATGTGAATTATTATTTTCTTAAAACCTTCGATTGTGAAGCATTTGCACATTTAGATTATGAAAATAGAACCAAGTTGGAAGCTAAATCAAATAAATGTATATTTGTTGGATATGGCATTGATGAATTTTTTTATAGGCTTAAAGATTTTGAAAATCAAAAAATTGTGAGAAGCAGAGATGCCATATTCAATGAGAAAGTGTTGTACAAAGATCAATTGCAGTAGCATGAGAAGAAAGAAAATGATTATGTAGTGCTAGATGATACTCCGAACAATAATATTTCAGTGGTTCCTCATGATCCGTAACAACAACAACAACAAATACCACAAACTCTAGTGAATGTTAGACGATCTTCAAAGATAAGTAGACCTTTGGAAAGATTTTCTCCCTCTTTGTATTTAATTTTATTAATTAATGTTGGTGAACTGAAATGCTATGATGAAGCTATGCAGGTGGATGCCAAGGTTCAGTGGGAGCATGAAATGGAAGAAGAAATAGAATCCTTGTTGTAAAATCAAACTTGGGATTTATGTAAGTTGTATGTAGGTAAAAAGGATTTTCCAAATAAATGGGTTTATAGGTTGAAAGAGGAAAATGGAGGTAAGAAAAGATTTAAAACTAGGTTAGATGTAAAAGGTTTTGCACAAAAAAGGGCATTGATTTTGATGAAATCTTTTCTCTGGTTGTTAAAATGACTTCTATTTATATTGTTTTAAGTATTGTGGTTGTTGAAGCATTTGGAATAGCTAGATGTTAAAATTTCCTTTCTCCATGGTGATTTAGAAGAGGAAATATATATGGAATAGCCACAGGGATTTGAGGTCAAAGGTAAGGAGAAACTACTGTAAAGATTGAAGAAAAGTTTATATGGCTTGAAGCAAGCACCTCGGCAATGGTATATTAAATTTGATAGTTTTATGGATAAGCAAGGCTATAATCAGTGTAATTCAGACCATTGTGCTTATTTTAATAGTTTAGATGATGATAACTACATTATTTTATGTTTATATGTTGATGTTATGCTTGTAGCAGGGTCTAACATGGGTCACATAAGGGAGTTAAAACAACAGTTAGCAAATTCATTTGCTATGAAGGATTTGGGGGCAGCAAAAAAAATCGTTGGTATGAAGATTATTAGAGATAAGAAAAATAGAAAAAAAATTTATCTCAAGTTGATTATGTTGCTAAGAGGTATGTGTAGGATCATCATGGAAAAAACAGGCCCTTAAGTGGCAAAAAATCACAAAAATCAGAGTTAGGTAACTTGACGTAAAAATTTGAATAAGTTATCTAAATTATTTCAAAAATATGTAAGAATAGAATTTGTAGCAAATTGAATGTAGTTTCTAAACTACTAGGTTTGTTTTTAAAAAAAATCTATTTGGTGAAAATTTAAAATTTCAATGCAATAGTACTTAAATTTCAGGGAGAAAATAAGAAGTGTCATCTACCACCCAAACCACAATAAATGATAATTTTTTTTATAAGATTTTAGATAAAAGTAGAGGACTCATGTACCAATGTGATGCATATTTTTTGTAATTTTTTCCAAGTAAATAATTAATTATGATTTTTTATTACAACTTTTAAAAAATATAAAAAACTCGTATGTCTGACCACCTTAACTTGGTCAAAACTTCATGAAATTCAATTTTTCTTTTTTTAATCCTATAGTATACGAAGCATGTAGAATGTGAAACATGTTTTACATTCAAAAAATATGATACCGTTTGAAAGCTATAGATGTTTTTCAATCAATCTATCAATCAAGACTTTAGTTGTAATTTGAATAGAAAATGAATAATAATTACTTATTAAATTCAAAGTAAAGCATAATTTATACTGTGGAAAGCAGAGAATCTCCTTTAAAACCCTTTCATTTCATCAATTTTGGGTAAAACAAATTCGCCAGCCACATACCCATCATATTGCCACTTTTTGGCCCATCATAATCCTACACATACCCTAATATTAATATAATATATTAAGGTATTGCAGAGATTTCATATGGAGAATGCAAAAGTTGTCAGCACACCTTTGCCTAGTCATGTCAAATTGACTAAGGTTATGTGTCCCAAGACACAAGAGAAGGAAGATGAAATGTCTAAGGTACCATATGCTTCAACTATAGGTAGTTTAATGTACGTCATGGTATGCATGAGATCGAATATTACACATGTCATAGGAGTTGTTAGCAGGTATATGAGTAATCCCGAAATGGAGCATTAGAATGCGGTAAAATGGATTCTTAGGTATTTGGGAGGTACATCCAATAAATGTTTATATTTTGGGGGCTCTAATACTAATTTAAAAGGCTATGTTGACTCAGATTTGGCAGGGTAAATTGATATCAGATAGAGTACCATGGGTTATGTACTTATAGTTGGTAGGAAAACAATGAGTTGGATTTCTCAGTTGCAAAAGGTGGTTGCTTTATCTACCACAGAGGTAGAGTGTGTAGCTGCAATAGAGGCAAGTAAAGAGATGATATGATTTCAACTTTTTATGGAAGAATTGGGAAAACAACAGGTTGAAAATTCTTTATTTATAGATAGCCAAAGTGTTATACATATTGCAAAGAATTCTTCCTTGCACTCAAAAACCAAACTCATATAGATGAGATATCATTTCATTTGATTAGTGTTGGAGGATGGACAAGTAAAGTTGGAAAAGGTACATATAGATGATAATCCAATGGATATGTTTACGAAGGTGGTAACCAAGGAGAAGTTGAGCTCCTCTTCAACTTCAGTTGGTCTTCAAGGTTAATAATAAAATAGAACAACAGGGTCCAAGGTGCTTATTTCCAGTGGGACTTGCAGGGGCAGCAGTGTTATGATCAGTCTCCAAGTGGGAGATGGTATGGTGTGGAGTCTAATAAGTCTCCAAGTGGGAGATTGTTGTGTTATGGAGACCAATTAGACTTGGATGCTAAAAATATTCACCATTACTTTTTTATTAAATAATTGTTGCTTTATTGCACTCTTGTATGAATGGTTAAAATAATTAGTAGCCTCCCAAAAGGAAAGGAGTTATTGGTTGCATGGGTTGCTACATGCATGGGAAGGTATTTTCCACATGTTTTTGGGGTTATTTATGGTTGTTAGGTGTGAGAAATGAAGGAAGAAATCTGCAGAGTAGTGGCTATAAAAACACATGAAGTGTCATGGGTACACGCCGAAAAGACTATGCAAAATCAATAGTGAAAAAATGTGAAAAAGCATTGTTGCAAGTTGTTGCATGTATTTGCATGTGTTTGCATGTCATTGCAAATGTTATTTTTTGGGAGATTAATATAATTTGGACCCTTTGTTGGTGGATGTAGCTTGATTTTGGGTGAACCACGCTAAATCTTGGCACGTTCTTCCTTTTCTATCCATTTTTATGGGTTTAATAAATCTGTTGTGTTTTCATATTCTTTTTGCATTTAATTGATAAGTTTTTGCCTCCAATCCCTAACATTCAAATCTCTCACCCAATAATTTAATATTTTTTATATGCAACCAATTCTTATCAATCCTTGCTAAATATTGAATCTTATATTACTAAGTGCCTTGAATATAGTGAAGTATCTTGAGGAAAGCTATGACATGATTTTATTTCTTCTATTGAGAAATTTCCTTCTTGTTGTCATGAATATGTAGAAATGGAATACATAGACTCATAATCACCCCTTCACCAACCTAGAGAGGACCATTAACTTGAAAATCCTTGGCCAAGCATCATTGCCTCTAATATTTCACTCAAATCCCCAATAAAGTTCCTTTTTCATTGATGGTTTGACAATGTTGTATCTTATTGGTTTAGAGATCATGGTTTTACTCTTCCCTTTGGGAGATCTTGTTGTTGAGTTCTTTGATTGTGTTGGGACCATGGAGGACCTTCAATTAGAATATGTTTTTGATCATGATGTCATGTGTAGCTCGGTATCATAGTTATTTGGGAGCTTCTAGCAATGATATGGATTCATCTTTTAATGATGGATGATCTTTTGTAGTGGTTTTTGGTACATCATGGAGGATATCTTAGATCATGTTTTCTATGTAGTGAGAGTTTATTGACATATTGGGTTTCATTGACAATAGATGGTTATCTTCAGGTGATTTGGAGATTTTGAAATCTTGGTGTCATGGAGTACTCTTGGAGTCTTTTGTGAGGTGTCAGTTTATGATTTTTCATTTGGCATGTGATCCTTGTTTTGATATGATGGTTTGTATTACGACATGATGTACTCTTGATTACTATCTTGGAGTTTTGATATGATACAAGTGATATTAGGAGCTTCATATGTTCATTGGAGCATATGATTTTCTTTTGTGGATGTGTGATATCATGATGTCATGATTAATTTATTGATTCAACCATTGGATCTATGGCATTGATATTATTTAGTTCTCTTGGTATTGAGTGCATTGGTCATTTTCTTGGGAGCTTCATGATAATGTTATGTTGCATTTGGATCCTAGCATGGATTGATCAGTTATAGATTCTCATGGATACTTAGAGACATAGATGAGGCTAGGAGATCTCTTTGGATTAGATACATGTGTTGAGATGGATACTCTTTGATTTGGTTTCAACAGGAAGTTCAAGGAGCATGCACCTTGGTTGAATATGAGTTCAACATGGACCTATGAGGAGATTTTTCTTGGAGTGATTCATGTTGTCTTGGTTATCCTGGAGGAGTATTCTCATTCCCTACTCTTGGTCTACTCAACGAATAGTCATCTGAGAGGTATTTTCCCATTATTTATTTCAGGTGTATTATTTTTTGTGTTCTTTTTCTCATGGGAATGAGTGTTGAGCCATGTTGATTGGTTGTGGGAGACTTATTTGAGGATTGTTTAACATGAGTTATTTAATGCTTTGTATTCTCATGGATATGGACTTTAAGCTATAACCATTTAGTTTTGTAGGGTTCATTTGAGGAGTGCATGGCATATTTATATCCTTGTGCATATGAGTTGATTTATGATGTCATTAATTGATGAGGATTTAGGAGATATTATCAAGATTATTCCTTGGCTTGGGAATGGATTTTTTGGTTTGATCTTCTTTTAGTTTGAGATGCATACATCTTGGTCATGGTTAGATGTGGAAAATGTTATTATCTTTGGAGTTTCATGGAGAATATAATACTTAGCACATCTTAGAAGTTAGAGGTGTGTGTAGAAGGAAATGCTATAGGTTTTGACTTGCAAGTCCTCTCTTTGGTCTTATTCTTCTTCTTGGATGTTTGTATTCACATGACATTGGAGTTCAGGTTTGCATGGAGCTATGGTGATCACTAGGTTTTTGGGCACATGTTTTTATTTTTACTTCATTGTTTTTTGGTGACATGGAGGCTTCATGATATATTTCTTTTTTTAAGTGTGGAGAACTTGGGAGAGTCATGAAAACTAGTGGTGAGAGTTGTATTGCAACAAGTTTTTTTGTATGCTTTTCATATCTTTGTGGATGTTGCTTGGTACTACATGATGTTAGTTAAGTTCTCTATGTGATTCTATTGGTGGATTTTGGATACCTTAATCATTTTTAGGTTAGATATTACTTATGCAGTGAGAGTTCCTAGATGTGTACATGTTCATCATATGACAAGTTTTCCACATGGATCTTGTGATTGCATGTTATGTGTTGCATATGTTGATGTCCAATGAGGTTCACTTGTTACTATTGTATTCCTTTGAGGTATGGATAGTTGGATGTGTTGCAACTTGTTATGGGTGCTAGTTAAGCTATGGTGATTTTTATTTATAACTACTAATGCATACTTGTTACCTTTAGATTGAGTATTTTTTGTTTGGGATATTAGTTGGAGGAAGGACTTATGCTTCTTTGTGACAAATAGTGGGGCATCTATTTTCACGAGTTCTTATCTTTGTACATTTGCATGATGGAGGATGAGAGAATTCATGCTTGATATGGTGGTCACCTTGATTCTTATTGTAAGTATCTTGATGGAGCACATGGAGCACTTTGATTCCTTGATGGTATATGTGGCCATAGGGATTGTTCCCTTGTTGATATTTTATTTTACTTTTTACCCCTTATACAATGCATACAACAAGTGGGAGAATAAAAAAGGCGTGTTTTCCACCTTGCATAATGTTATAATATAATTTAATAATTTTTGGTGCACCTAGGGGATCTAGGGATACACGCATCACATGGGGTTAGCATTCTTGGGGTCACTTTATGTATTGTATGTGACATTGTAATAAATATTTAATGTGGCTTTGCATATGGGAAAAATATTTAATATTGGGAAAACTTAGTACCAAAAAATAAATGAGGTGGGGAATGGTTTTGTAAGCTCATAGTATCATTCACATGGTTTATGTAATACCACTTGGTGTTTTTTTGCAATATTATATCTATAAAAGAAAGCACATGTGTTGTTGCTTAAGGTTGGCTAGTTGGATATTTTGGATAAGGGGATGAAGTGAGAGCATCTCTTGTTGGTTGCATATATGTGATTCTTTAAAGCATATCATGGGGCATGTGGTTACATACTTTTTCTAATGGAGTGCATATAGAGAGCTTGATGTTTCAAGGGTATTCATGGAGACTTTGAAGATGTATTATAATGATTTCAATGTTGAATAATACACGAGTGATGGATTCATTTGGAGGCTTGATATTTCCCTCTTTAGGGTTTTCCCATGGTATATCTTGTGTCATCTTTAATGGTATTTTATCTATTCTTTTGAATATGGATTTTGAATACTTGTTTGCATATATTTCTCTATTTTGGTCATGTGGAAATTATCATGTATGGCTAGAAATTTCCTTTCGTTCCTTTCCCATCCATTGTTGAATTTGAAAAATGTATTGTCTTTGTTATAAACACAGTTTTATGGGCGGGAAAGATCAACCTAGTAACTTTGCAAGAGTCAAATTAGATATTAATGTCATGTTTGGGAAGATCAAGAAAGTGCAAGAGACCATCTAGCGAGGGAGATGTGGGATTTCCTTGTGGAACTAAATGTTGCAATGGAGATCCATATGGATTTTTTAACTCCATAAAAATACTAAAGGGAGTGGAGAATGACAAGGGAGAAGATGTAGAAAAATTTAATGAGGATGGATATTAGGATGGGATGTCAAAATGGAAGGAAGTATATCTAAAAGTCATCTTGAATTCCACATAATAATAAATGGAAGGAAAAAGGAAATTGGAGCTTTTGCAGATGTAGATGATGTGCAAGTGGAAATTTGAGATTGAGTTCTTGATGTCCAAACCCGCAAGAGAATTTCACAGAGAATAATGTAGGGAAACCTTAAAAAATTTGACAAGGGATTGAGATGAGGGACAAATATCCAAATCCCTATTAGGATCTTGCAAAACAGAAGGAAAGAAGTGGAGAAAAAATAAAGGAAGGGCCCAATAGAGATTTGCAAGAAACCTATGCAGGAGTAGAGGGGAGGATCAAAGGTGGAAGAAATATTTTGATCCACTTAAAAGTATTGCAAATGAAACATAAGAAGGGAAATAGAAGGAATGCGGGGATTGGTAAGACAATACAAAAATTTTAAACAAACTTGGACACTAGAATCAAATTTTGAGCTAGTAGGAAATGTTTGGATGTCCACCAAAAGTCCACGACACTATAGGAACACTAGAAAATGACCAAAAACGTCTCATACTTAGAATTTTATTGGATCTTTGCATATTCCAACATATGATAGGCACATGGAGGATGAAGGAGAACAACATTCATACAAATTTGACTAAGTGAAACTCATTTGGAGTTACCTAGCTAAGTTATCTATGATGAGTAAAATGTGATATCAATGCACAAAAGAGATAAGACTCAATAAAAGTTTTGCATTGAAAAATTGAGTCCCAACATTGGCTCCAATTGGGGATTTATTTCTTTTATAGGCACAATGAGATTTCAAACCTTTTGGAGCAGATCACAAAAGGAACAAAAAGATGGGATTAGGACAATCACACTTTATCTTGACCAACAAGTGTCAAGATTGCACAAAGACACAAGATAAAGCATAGTATATACAAGGTAGAGCACATTACTTACAAGTAATGATAATCCATAGTGTCATGAATCAATAGATTCACAAGATATCAAGTGAAACTCTTGATGTATCATGTGCACTATCATCATTTTCTTCAACAAATGCATATCCAGTCATGCCACAAGCCATATTCTTCTCCATTATAAGTATTTTAATATTTTCCCACTATGATCATTCAACAATAAACTAGTATGTATGGTGTTGTAGACACATAAAATTGACCTAGGCCTACAAGTCCTATTTTCTCCATATTTCTTCCTAACATAATTAATGTATTTAATTATGTCCTATGGTCTGATTTCAACTATTAATTAAATAATTATCAATTATTTAATTAATTCATATCTTTTATTCATCTTGATTATTTAAATAAATAAATTATATTTATTTAAATGCATTGTTAATTTTCTAATGTCTCTCTATGATTAAATAAATTCTTAAATTTATTTAATTATCCTTGGTCCACTATTTCTTCTTGATTATTTATTTATTTATTTAAATACATCATTAATATCCTATGTCTTCTTATAATTAAATAAATTCTTTAATTTATTTAATTATGATCCACCTTGGCCTTTTCCTAATTTAAATAAAATTATTTATTTAAAATTGTCCACTTTCTAATTTTCTATCCTAGTAAATAATTTAAATTAATTATTTACTGTCACATGGTCCCACCTTTTTGAATTAAATTATTATTTTTAATTCAAAATGACAACTTTCCTCTTAAATCAAATAATTTTAAATTATTATTTGATTTTCCATCTCTTTCTTTTTCAATGCCATGCTTATCTCCTTGTCACATGCAACCTTGTCCCTTGATTTGATTTTTCTAAAATCAAATCTTGACCATTCATTTCAAATTTCACCCTAATGTTGCCCTAACCCTAATTGTGGGTTGTCACATTTAATCGTAACCATTGATCTTAGGGCATTTGTCAATCTTCAATCTTGGCCATTCATCCAAAATTGGTTTTTCTATAAAATGGAAATTTTGGTCTCGTTTGCACATCTCATATCTCTTGACACTTACACTTCATACATCTTGGAATTTCTTGACTCCATGCTTTAGGCTTGCATCATAGTTGCATTGTGTAGCATTTGATATAATCCTTCAACATTTGCTTAGGACATTGGCATAGTCATAGGTTGCTCATCACAAATATGAGGGAAAACATAATATTGCAACAAATCTAGAGAAGGTGCAATGGAGGTTAATCATGGAGGTTGAAGACATTTGGTGAGATCTTTCCTTATTTTCATGTTTTGTACTCCTTTGTTCTTCATTGCTTTGCTTTGGATTATTTTGTTTAAGCTTTAATTTTCTAACTTGGTATTTTCCCCAAGCTACACTTGTGAACCTGATGCCAAACACTTATTTTTGTAGATTTCCATATGGCATTTTTGTGCTTTTGCAGGTACAGGTACAGAGCGCTACATTTGTAGTTTTCTGAGCCACATTTGTTGTGTCGCGATGCATTCAACTTGCAAAATGATGCATCCGCTCTATTGAGACACAATTGCTAACTAGAATGTCGCATTTTCTCTACTGTGATGCATCTACGGGTCTAAACAACACATTTGACAACCACAATGCATTTTCTTTGCAAATTGACACATCTTCCTGGAAAAATTGAGCCTTCTGCCCTATGACACATTTGCTTTGTAGAACGACACATTCACTTGGTAAAAATTTCTTTTCAAGTTTTTACTATATTTTCCAAATTTTTCTTTTCCATTTAGTAGTTTAGAGGTTTTTGGGTTACTAATTTTCTGTTTGCAACATGCGGCAAGGAGTCTAACCTTTGTTTGTTGATTTTTATATCACTTTTTCAATTCCTTAATCAAGCAAACAAATAACAAATAACTTTCATTCACATTTCATTAGTCAAAATGAACATGCATATTCACTCATGGGCTTAAAATGAACATAGTCTTGCATTGAAACTTATAAGGCTAAAATTTACAAGCATTTTCATGTCATAGGCTTAAAATGAACTTTGTTTGTTTCACACCGATTTAAAGTTCAAAATGAAAAAAAGTGTTTTAGGTATTTTCCACATATTTTATTTTGGTTAATCAAAATGAACAAGTGCTTGCAATTTTTGTAACCCCAATTCAATAATAGAAGTATCCTCTCCCCTTGCACACTTGTGTGATCCTTAGTGCAAGAGAAACTATTATTGACTCTAGGAATTGGGCCTTCCTTGGTGGGAAAAAAGTACTCACCCCAAGGTGACTTAAACCAATAATAGAGCTCTTTAGCTGAGCTACTCCTGACTGGTATACAAATGTGAATCCTAATGGAAAAAATAGGATTACAAGTGCGGATGTGTCACACAAACAAGTGAATTCTCCAAAACCCTGTTGAGTGTAACCATCTTCAAGCAAGAATTCCTCCTTATCGGAGCTAATCTTTCCTCATGTGTGGCCAATCGAATGAGAGTCCCAAACTAAAAAGCTTTGTGTAGTTTCCAAAAGCCCATCTATTCATTGGTGCAACAATAGTCGTTGCCAAGGCATCCACATTCTCGTAGTTCTTAGTATAGGTGAAAAGCCTTCCATGGAGATTTATGGGGGCTTGAAGCTTGGTTGACCTAAGAAGTGAGTGCAATATAAAGGGGAGCCTGTGTGGCCAAGCTTCTACATCACCCGCTAAGAATAAGTGCGACTGGGGAAATCCATGTGGAATCTAATGGATATAGTCCTTACCTAACCTAGGATTGTGTGTGTCTTCATTGTGCATGTTTTCAAACATTCAAAGACAAAACATTGTGTTTTCCAAGTGTTTTCTGAGACATTGGACAAATAAACACCTTTTGTAGACTTGGAAACACTTTCTCAAACTAAAACAATTCTAAAAATTTGCTAAAATTGCAAAAAAATCAAATCTTTATTCATCTCGCAATGCATTTTCTATTCTATGCAACACATTCGCCATTCTAAACCACGTTTGAGAATTTTTGCTCCGCAATTGCTCTACTAGAAAAAAAATTGCTATCCTCTGCAATGCATTTGGCTGGTCTAAACTACATTTGATATCCATAATGACACAATTGCTTTATCGAGCCACATCTGTGACCTATAACGACGCATTCGCTAAACCTGCGATGCATTTGACATCCTGAAACACATTTGAGACCTAAAACGATGCAATTTCCTGGAATTTACAAAAACACTATTATAGTACAAAACCCAAGATCAGACACCTTCAAACTGTTGTCAAACATCTTTTTCCAGTGGCCTCTATTGAAAACCAAAAAAATAATTTCTCAAATCTTCCTTTCTTGCATCTTTTAGCTTGCATAGGTCCATCCTTGCAAATTTTTAGTTGCACCCTTAGAGTCCATCATCATCATTTCTAGCATTAAACTAGTCTTTAGGTCCTCATTTTGTTGCATACTTTGGAATAGGAAAACTTACCATACCTTGCAAAATATTTTCCTTGAAAAGTAGGTTATCATTGGACTTAGTCAAAATCATTTCCTTTAGTCATTGTCCTTTTGTGAGGCCTTTCCAACTCAAAATTCTAGTTAGGAAACCTCACTTTGTCACCTTATCATTGTCCTTTAGTCAAACCAACAAGTCCTTTGATGATCCAAATTGAGATATAGAACAAGCTTTGAGTAGTTGAGTAAAACTTTTCCTAAAGTCCAAAATTACTTTGACCTTTGCATTTGCATACCTTTGCACATTTAAGTCATTTTAGTCCTCATTTTGCATACCTTATTCCAAAATCCAAAAAAAATAGTGTCATATAGGTTCATTTTAGTCTTCATTATCCTTTTGTAACATTGTCATTATTACATTTCTTATTGCCAAAAATCTCAAAAGTATAGTTGCATTTGCATCCCTATTCAAAAAATTCAAAAACATAGTGTCATATCATTCCCATTCATAGACTTAGTTGTCATTTTCATCTTCCTCATTTGAGAAAATCCTTATATGGTTAAGACTAGGCTCCAAAGGAAAAGAAGACAAATGGACCCTTTTGGACAAGACACCAACCGCTATAACTTTTCCAATGACATGAACCAAGACATGGACATGGGGGCATCTTTTATATCAATCCTTTCAATGACATGAACATGCCATCTTCCTCATGCAACCCCTTTGAACCATTCATACATAGAGATGAAAATGGACATGTATTCATGGAAGGCTTAGAAGGTACTGCTCAAAATCCAGACATGGCCTCCTTTGTGGAGGAGCTTATCTTACAAGATTCATAGAGATATCTAGTAATGCTTTTAAACCAAGGGACCAAATTTCCATGTGGGTTTTACATTAACACTTTAAGAGCAACATCTCCTGATTACAATGCCAACAACAATGCAAACAATACCTCCAACACTAATCAACCCCAACACAATGCAAACAATACCTTCATTGGTGTCATCAGACAAAATGCAAAAAACACCATCAATGCTACCTCTAATGGCACCTCTAATAAAAATACTTCCAACATGATCAACACAACATCCATTAGAGGAACGTCAACCGGGTCACTATTGGAATCAGGGAACACTGAGAGGGGGGTGAATCAATGTTCAACAAAATTTAACTTTATTAATCTGATCTTTAAACCACTTGCAACATTGAACCAAAAGAAAGATGAAAGCACATAAAGCAATCATTCACAACACCATAACCCAAGGATTTTTATGTGGAAACCCTGTTAGGGGAAAAACCATGGTGGAGGTTAATCCACAATTTGAGTACTCAAATATAAGTGTTTTACAAATGGGGAATGCACATGCATTCAAGCACACTGCCTAGAGCTCACAACTTAGATACAAAAAGAAGACTCACTATCTTACAAAGGATTTGAATTACATCCAGAAGATTTGAACTGAGAGAATAACATCTGCTAATGCTTGATTATAGTTCCACTTAACCTCATCAATCACATTCTTGACCTTCTTGTCTGATTTTGCTCTTCTGCTATGTCTTATTTCATTCGCATCACAAATCATTTTATGCACAAGAGAAACTGTGCATAATCGCTCTACTATCCTTCCGAATTTTGCAACATACTTCGTACACTTAATTCACACACCAAAATGATATAAATGATTGCTTATATATATTAGCAACTAAAGATTTAATCAACCATATGTCGGCTTCAATAAAACATAAAATAATTTCCAAACTATCGACCCTAATCATAATTAATTTTCAATGTGCACCATCCAAAGTCAGCCACAACATAGTGAGGACCCAAAACAAGATCCTCAAACTTGAAAATACTTCAAACAATTTCACCTCGAACATCTGCAAAACACCACATTCACTTAGTCGGCCTTCTAGCACTGATAAACAAAAAAACAATCAGCTAGATCTCCTAACTCGTACACCAATTAATGCAATGGCACAAAAATCAAGAATAAGATATTCCAAATACCCAATGACCTTCCCTAAGATCCACAACCCAAACTGATAATCTAGTAATGCATATGGATTGATAAACTCAACTTTAGTCGGATACCCTGTTCTTCACTCTGTCTTCCGGTATGGACAAATACTGAAGTGTGGACCGGATCAATGACTTAGGTTGCTAGAAATGACAACACCAGAAGCCATATGCCAACAATCTCCCCCTTTGGCATTGATGGAAACACTTAGTGAAAAATGACTAAGTGTCAGAACCAACATACTGCAATCCTTCAAGACTTCAAAAGTTCATAGCTGACACAACTCCCCCTGAATTTGTTAAGGCATTTTTCACTACTCTCTTTCCCCCTTTGACATCAATGAAAAACTAATAAAAAAAAAAAATTCTACAGTAATCCCTTTTGAAGTGTAACCAAAAACTTACTTATTCAAAAACTGGTTCAAAATTTTTGAAGAAATATAGCCGCAACTTGTGTTAGAAAATTATTTTGTATTTTTCCTTCATCTCTGGAAGAAACTTCTTCCATGCTTCTACTGCAATCTCAGAGATTATGATCATGATGTTGTTTTCAGATGTCCAGTTGATAATCTTGATGAGGGATCCTGGAATGGTGATGACTTCTTCTAATATCTCTCCTTTCCTCAATATCTCAATCAATTGTTCCAGTCTGCATTCTATTATGTCCTTCACTTTCCAAAAGGTGTCAACAATCCTGTTTCTAGTGTTTTGAACATTTGTATGTTCTGTTTTTAATTCTTGAATCCTTTTCTTAATTGCACAATCTTGATCCTAAAACATGTTAAAATTTTGTCCAATAAATATTGTTCAGCTCTATTTCAAAATTTTCCAACTTTTCCTTGTACTTTCCAATTGCATGAGGCCATCAAAGACAGTAGTTATAGATGTTGTTTGTTGTGTTTATGCATTTCCTTAGCTAATTCATGTGCCCTTTAGCTTGGTGAGTGATAATTTGTACTGCTTCTTCTGGTGTAGAATTACTTCTTCTTCCTTGTTCTGAGACTCAGAGTCCATGATTTCCATGATGCATTCAATCATCTCTTCTGGAAACATATTCTATAAAATTTCTAATTTACTATGGTTGTGCACAAGATGAGCAGATAGTATGTTTAAAATCATGTCCTGCTCGTATGAAGGTCTAAGAGACCATATGTTTGGAATTTTCTACATTCCATCTTCCTCATGAATAAGCTGCAATAGCTCTTCTTTGGTTAAACACCTTCTTCTTCTTCACTTTCTTCTATCATTTCCTTTTCTTGTTTTAGCTCGGCTGTTTCCAGTTCCTTTCTTTGGGTGTCCTCGATTTCCTTATCAGATTCCTCATCTGGTATGTCCAAAATCACCTGTTCTTTTCCTTTCCTTTCAACTCTTGGAGTTTTGCATGCTGGTGGAGTACAGACAACAATTTATTTTTCTCTTTTCTTCTTTCTCTCCATCTGACCAAAGGAGAACCAACTTCAAGTGCCCTTACCAGAAGGGGAATACCAATTGAGCCAAACTTTCCTAGAAAACCTTTAAAGAAACTTTCATATACTTGATCACAGTTTTCCAAGTTGTTAGAATGTATGTAAATATACTTGCAGATTGGTTCACTCTCTTCCCATATTACATTATTTTTCAGTGGTAAGCAATTCAGAAAATACATCACAAGACATATAACCAAGGTACCAAACTTGAAAGGGTAATATTTCATCTTTGTCAATTGTACATTCTCCATCAGTTGATCTTTCAGTAATCAGCAAAGGTCAAAATCCTAATCTTCCATTATCATCTTGTGTGAAATGTAAACAACACCTGTCGAAGTTGCACCTTCACTATTTCGAAAAAAAGATTTTGTAAGATGCTCCATGTGCAATGCACCTTGTTATTGAATCTCTGATTGTTGATATTATTAATGCCATTTGATCTCTAGTTACTCCTGTAGACATCCAAATTTGGACACTTAATTTATCCAAATTTATCACTTTTCATCTAAACATCCTCTTATCTGAGTTAATTAAGTAATTTTATTATTATTTAATTAATATCTTTAATTCTACCAAATCCCTAAGGTATTTAATTAATAATTAAATACCTTACTCTCCTTAATCCTCTTTTCATCAAATGAATTAAATAAATATTACATTTATTTAATTCCTCACATGTCTTTTTCATCTAATCATAATCGATCTCTTAATCTCTTCATTAAGGATGTGCAAATGCCTAATCCTTGATTAGGATGTGTCACATCCTCCAACTTTTGCAAGTTGGCTTCTAATCCTCATTAACCCCTAATTATCCTCTAACTACTGATTAGTCAAACCTAATTAGTACCTTAGTCAACTCTCCCCATCCCCCAAGGAATTTTTAATTCCTTTTTATTCACCCTAGGCTCCTCTCTTCCCCATGTGAATTTTTAATTCACTT
The DNA here is from genome assembly GCA_007258455.2 of Sequoia sempervirens. Classification (NCBI taxonomy): domain Eukaryota; kingdom Viridiplantae; phylum Streptophyta; class Pinopsida; order Cupressales; family Cupressaceae; genus Sequoia; species Sequoia sempervirens. The sequence continues at coordinate 529,859,356 of VDFB02271358.1, read as the reverse complement.
TTATTCCTCCTAGAATCCCCTTTTTCCATGCATCTTCTAGAATCTTTGACTTGTTACATCAAGTCACATGTGATAAATTCCCACCTTTTGGGAACCTTGTCTTATCCACTAGATTCTTCCAATCATTGTAAATTTAAAATTCACTTTTATTCTCCCAAAGCTTTCCCCTTCCCCATGTGATCATTGAAAGGTCACATCAAAGTACTTGGAAGGTACTTGTCCTTCCTCCACATCATGTACCTCCCTTCCACATCACCTACACATCATCTCACCCTTAGCCATCTCACAATCCACATGTCAAGATGTGAGGGCTTGTGAGTCCTCAACTCACCTTAGCCCTTCATCTTGGCCTTGTTGGATAAATCCCAACCATTGAATTCTCTAGAAAATTCAAGTTTCTTTATAAATACCCCATCCTCTAAGGTATTTAGGGGACACTTAGCTATTTGCAACTAAATGTTGCCATTTTGTGCACTCATTTAGTCATCAATTTCATCCATTTACATTTGCATTCAAGCACATAGTCAAATCCTTCATTTAGCCACATCAAGAGCCATCAAAGAGCATACAAATCAAATCAAAATCAAGGGCCAACCAAGAAGTTTCAGTTGCAAAAGGGAGGTATATATATTTAGCATCATTTTACACTTTTCCTCTTTGCATTTACAAATTTCTTAGGCTAATCTTGAGGTGTTTCTTCATGTTTTTCCATTGCATTTTAGTTGCTTAGAATAGGTTAAAAATTTTGATATCACATTTCTGGCACGCCCAGTGGGACCCGCAAGTGGGTCCCTCAATTTCATATCTGTTGTTGTTGAGTTTTTTGTAGGAATACGTCGCAGAAGGGCGACTGCGCCCTCCTAGTTACTACAGAAGGGCGACTGTGCCCCTGATTTACTGTAGAAGGGCGACTGCCCCCCCTCATTTTCTGGAGAAGGGCGACTACGCCCCCTCCTTTTCTACAGAAGGGCGACTGTGCCCCTTGGATAAACTTAAACTTTTTGTGCTAACACTTTTCTGTAGAAGGGCGACTATGCCCCCTTGGCTAAAATTTTTGTGCTAACTTTTTCTGCAGAAGGGCGACTACGCCCCCTTGGCTAAACTTCTTGTACTAACATTTTTTGCAGAAGGGGGACTACGCCCCTGATTTTCCACAGAAGGGTGATTGGGGCCCTGATTTTCCGCAGAAGGGCAACTGTGCCCCTAATTTTTCGTAGAAGGGCGATTGCGCCCCTAATTTTTCGCAGAAGGGCGACTGCGCCCCTGATTTTCTACAGAAGGGCGACTGTGCCTCTAATTTTTTGCAGAAGGGTGACTGGGCCCCTAATTTTCCATAGAAGGGCGATTGTGCCCCTGATTTTCTGCAGAAGGGCAACTGCGCCCCTGATTTTCCGCAGAAGGGCGACTACGCCCCTGGTCACCGCAAAGCAATACATTTTGGAAGGTAAAACTGTCATTTTGGCTTCAGGTTTTTGCTGTTTTCAGGCACTAACCCCCTAACACTGTTTCTTGCAAGGATATTGGTATTTTTGCTAACTTTTTGTAGCATATTCTTGTGAAATTGATGAAGAACATGGGATAAAACAATTAACATTTGCTTGCAGGGCTATCCATTTGCTCAGATTTCTAAAACTATCCTTGCTTTTCCTGTTAATCTAAGAACATAGCTTAATTAGGGGGAGTAATATTCATTGCATGTTGTGTCTATCATTTTGTGTTACCCAAAGAGGGCATTAGTTTTTTTTCACTTTCCCCTTGCACTTTGTGTGAGCCTGGGGAGTAGTTGGAAACAATTAGTGCTTTCTTTCTAGTGGGACCTACTTGGGGATTTCATCACCCCAAGCGACGATTCCAACCACACGTACCGACGGGGTATATAAAAGGGGGAGAGTGAAAGTTGTACCCCAATCTAGTCATGTCATAATTGGCGGAGCACCGAAGCTAGGGTGATACCTAGATAGATGTGAAGAGTTGGTCTGAGCCCTTTAGTATCTCGCTAGGGTTCCCGACTCATGCTTGTGATGGGCTAGTGTTCATGGTTGCACCTCATGTACCGAGAGTATATCGAGGACTCTCTAGACACCTTGTGCATCCTAGATTAACACTAATCATAGGATTGTATTTGTTTGAAAGTGTTTTCTTGTGAGAAACCAATAAATTTTTTGACAAATTGGCCTTATTATTATCATTTCAAAGTCCTTGCCATAGTCATTTTCATCAAACCAAGTCTCTAATTTACCGCAGAAGGGTGACTACACCACTGATTTTCCACAGAAGGGCAACTGCACCCCTGATTTTCCACAGAAGGGCAACTGCGCCCCCTGATTTACTACAAAGGGGCGAATTTGCCCTCCTGAGCAACCAAAATCACCCTGTTTGGATCTGTTTAGCCTCTAAATCATCATCTAATCATCCAAACCTTTGTATCATCATCCCAAGCCTCCGTTTTATCATTCTAAACCTCTGAAAACCTCCATTTGATCATTCTAAACTCCCATTTTTACCATTCCAAACCTTCGTTTAAACATTCAAACATCTATTTGACCAAGTAGTCTTTCATCCCTTTCAAATCCTCCTCTCACTCATTTTGAGTACTCTTTCATCCATTCCAAACATCCATCTCCTCATTCTGAGAGTTTTTCATCCCTTCTAATCAATCATTTACTTGTTTAGAGCTTTCAATCATTCATCCATTCCAAACAATCATTTACCAATTTCGAGTGCTTGTTCATCCACTCCTATCATTCACTTTCCCAATCCAATCATCTATTTCCTCAATCTGGTCATCTATCACCCCATTCCAATTACCCGTCTCTTATAGCTTGTTTACCCACTTAAAGAATCCACAAAGCAGTAGGGCAAATTTTCCCCACAATGGGGCGAATCTGCCCCTTGAAGGGGGCATAGTCAACCCAGAACCCCTAAAAAGGGTGAATCTTCCCATCTATAAGGGGGCATAGTCACCCCAGAAGGGGGAACAGTCACCCCAGAAGGGGGTACAGTCGCCCCAGAAGGGCACAGTTGCCCCTGAAGAGGGCACAATCACCCCAGAAGGGGGCACAGTCCCTCCAGGAGGGCACAGTCACCCCAGAAGGGGGAAAAGTCACCCCAGAAGGGGGAAAAGTCACCCTAGAAGGGGGCACAGTCACCCTAGGAGGGCACAGTTGCCTCAGAAGGGGGCACAGCCACCCCAAAAGGGCACAGTCGCCCCTCTGTGAGGGATTTAGAAAACAAGCATATCCAATTCCCAAATCCAATCGGTGGAACCAATCCCATCATCTCTTTCCATCCAATCCTAATTCTAGCACTTAGAACATCATTAGAGTCCATATCCAACATCAAATCATCCATCCCAATCACCTAAACTTCATTTTGAGAATTTTGATTTTTGTGCCAAAACTTTCGGAGGCCATAACTTTTGACTCAGGTGTCCGTTTGAGCTGAAATTTTATGGGTGGTTGCATTATGATATGGCATGTGGATTCCCAATTGACTAGAAGGCCCTCAGACCTTGTTTTGCCACATTTTTGGGGCCTCAAACTTTCATCTTAACCCTCAAAATCGCAATTTAGTGTTTTTTTTTAGTTCTTTGATGAATCATTTTTGTCACTAACTCAAAATTTCTGTCTCAAATTTGGGATGTTAGTTGGCAATTCATCCTATCTTTGTTTTGGGTATTTTTTGGGAAAAACTAGACTCTCAAAAGTACATCTGTGAGGTTTCCTTAAATGGCAAAATTTGACAATTTTTGAAAATTTCCAAATCTGGAAAAACCTGATTGTCAACACCTTACGTCCCTTAAACTCCAAAAGTTGGTGTAGGATCGATCCCGTCACATCCTCCAATCATTCTCATCTTTAACCCAATCCTAATCTGAGCTTTAATCTAATCCCAATATGAGCTTAACCAAAACCCTAATCTGAGCTTTAGTCATTTCAACCTTTCATTCATCCATTCTAAACAGTTGTTCTCCCTTTTCAATCATTCGTTTACTCATTCCCTGTAAACACTCATATATTTTGAACCTTCATCTATCATCTCAAACTTTGGTTTAGCAATTCTGATCATCCGTTTACTCGTTCTGAGTAAATATTCATCCATTTTACACCTCATTTCATCATTCCAAACTCTCTTTTCTATCATTTTGATCATCCGTTTACTCATTCTGAGTAAAAAATCATCTGTTTCACACCCCCTTTCATCATTCTAAACTCTCATTCTATCATTACAATCATTCGTTTACTCGTTCTGAGTAAACATTCATCCATTTTACACCTCATTTCATCATTCTAAACTCTCATTCTATCATTCTGATCATCTGTTTACTCGTTCCGAGTAAACATTCATCCATTTCACACCTCCTTTCATCATTTCAAACTCTCGTTCTATCATTCCAATCATCTGTTTACTCGTTCCGAGTAAACATTCATCCGTTTTACACCTCCTTTCATCATTTTGAACTCTCATTCTATCATTCCAATCATTCGTTTACTCGTTTCGAGTAAACATTCATCTGTTTCATACCTCCTTTCATCATTTTGAGCTCTCGTTCTATCATTCCAATCATCTTTTTACTCGTTCTGAGTAAACCTTAATTTGTTTTACACCTCCTTTCATCATTCTGAACTCTCATTCTATCGTTTTGATCATCTGTTTACTCGTTCTGAGTAAAAATTCATCTGTTTCACACCTCCTTCAATCATTTCAAACTCTTGTTCAACAATTCCAATCAATCTGAGTAATCTTCCATCTATTCCAAACCTTCATCTTCTTGTTCTGAGAATCATTTGTCCATTGTGAGCAGTAGTTTACTCATTCCGAGTAGTCATTCATTTGTTCTGATCAATCATTTACTCATCTTGAGTAATCATCATCCATTTCTCCAATCAAATCATCGTTTTCCCCATCCAGATCCCCTAAACTTCATCTCGAGTTATTATCCAAATTGACCTAAGTGTCTGATTTGATCATCCTCATCAACATTTTCTTAGGATTCTCATCCATCCTAAGTTAATCATCATCATTGGCCCAATCAATTCACCTTCAATCTCAAGGTGGATTCGGTGCTACAATCATCCATTTATCCTTTAATCCGATCAATCAATCAGCATCCTAAGTCACCTAGGATAATCTTCAAATGGGGTTTTTCAATCCTTCTCATCATCCTATCCAATCCATCAGTTGATCTTATCAATCATCATTCAACCTTATCCAATCCAATCCAATCACATCACCTTCGACCCAATCAATCTACTTCTATCTTGAAGTAGATTCGGTGCCAATCGTCAGAATCAATCCCATCACATCATCCAATCATCCTAATCTGAGCTTTAGTCCAATCCTAATTTGAGCTTGAGCTAAATCTCGATTTGAGCTTTAGTCCATTCCCATCCAAAATATTTTATCCATCCTCTTTATCCTTTCACCATCATGAATCTTTATCCTCCATCAATAGTGGTCAAGGGAAACCCTAATTATGTTGACAATGATAATGAAAGTCTTGTCGATCAAGAAGAATGTGACATAGATTCCCTTGACACTATCATTGCTAGTAAGCTTTCTCCACCCACTTTCCAAAATTCAATCACCCCTTCGAGTTATCCCATTATGTCTTCATCCATTCCTAATCATGTTGCTTATGCTACCTTTGACAAGGGATATCCATCATATCCTTCATCTACATCATCCTCTTATCCTAGTCTGCCATCACAATACTCCTATCCTAATCCCCCACCCACATCCTCCTATCTCAATCCTTCATCCACATATACCCGCTACCCTAATCTTCCATACCAATCTGCTCACCCCAATCCCACATTCACACCTACCTATCCTAATATAACATTCACATCTCCTTATCCTAATCCGACATCCACATTGCCCTATTCCAATCCACCATCTCAATCTTCCCATCCTAATCCACCATCCCAATACCCTTACTACAATCCACCACCTACATCCTCATGTCCTAATTCACCATTCCCAAGTCCTTACCTTAACCCTCTATCCAATCCTAATCCTCCATATATTCCCAGTCTTGCATACAATCCCATTCCCCCATCTAATCCTAATCCACCAATCCCTCATCCTAATCTCCCACCAATCCATAATCCTTCATCTATTCCTATCACACCATCTCAGCCTATAATATACAAGTTTCTCACTCCAAAAGTTCTCCAAGGACTCATGACAAAGGAGATATCTCCCACTCCACACCTTGAAGTTTCGGAATCATGTCATCCCAACCCAGCATCCATGGTCATTAGTGACAAGACCCTTCTCCACCCAACACTTATCATTGATGATCCCTCCCCTAGCACCAATCAAACCATTGAAACCATCACATCCTCTGAATCCACTCAGCCCCCATCTCCTACCATCACATCCTCTGAATCCATTCAGACCCATCTCCTACCATCACATCCTCTGAATCCACTGAGCCCCCACCTCCTACCGGCACATCTACCGAACCCATTGAACACCCACTTCCTACTATGAGAGTCGTCAAACCCATCAACGACACCCAAATCAAATCCACTAAAATCCATTCCCATGAATGTTTTGAATCCTCCATCCCTCCATCTTCCCCACTTGAAGAGTCCCACCAAGACTCCATTATCATGCCTCTTGCACACGATGATTCATGCCAAGAGCCTAATCTAAAGCATGCCAACATATCCCCTTCTTCAGATCAAGATCCTACCATACCATCTAGTCCACCTCAAGATCACATTCCCCCATCCATTCCACCCCATGATCCCCTTGTCATTCAAGCTTCCACCGCTCCATCTCCATCTCCATCACATGATCCCACTACCACAAATCCCAATCCTATCATATCCCCTAATCCCTCTCCTGCTATCACCCATCCAAATGTTGCTATCCCATCATCTCCCTCTCATGATCCCCCATCATCACCTAAAACTACTATCCCTATACCGCTTGCATATCCCCTTCGTACTCTCACATTCTTCCATGGTGGCCTCCTTGTAGAAGAAAAACACAGTGTATTTACCACCCATCATCCTCCACCTAATGATGGACTTGCATCATGTTTTTAGAATAACACAAATCCTATCATGGATCGCATGCTCAAGAAAATGAACTATTAAGGAAAAGGTCTAGGCCTTCATGAGCAAGGTATTCTGGAGCCCATCCGAGTCAAAGAACAAATCTGTATGCAAGGTCTTGGACTTATTTCCCATGACTCACAATCTAAAGATGTTGGTACAACCTCTAGACATCCTCAACGAGCCTTTTCCAAAAGATATGTCAGCTCTTCCCATCGCTCCTCCAGACCATATGCTGCCATTCCTCCTCCTCTATCGTATCGCCTCAAAACAACCATCCATATTCCTCCTTCATCTTCTCCATCCCTTTTGGGTCCTTACATCCCTCCATCTACCATCTCCAATCCTCCATCTACCATGCCCATGTTTCCTCTAGGTCCTACGTCTATTCTAGGCCCCTATATCCTAAAATAACCTCCTCCATCTCGTCTTATCCATCCTTTCATCCATTCATCACCTATCCATCTCATCCATCATAAAGATCCCTCTCACATATCCCATGATTAGGATCAACAAAAGAACATACCTAAACATCATCCATCTACACATAATCCCCATACTCCTACCTCCATCACTCCACATCGTCCATCTCCTCACACCCATCCCATTGCTACTAAAAGCACTTTGGATGCCAAAGTAAAAATACATCAATCTAAACATCCACATGAATCTAAAGCTCCCCATGTCCCCTCTAAAAGACATGGTGAAGAGAAGAATCTAAATCTAAATCTAAATCAAATTTGTAGGCCACAAAGGCCCACCAAAGCAAAGACCAAAACCATGTGGATCCCAAAGAAAAAATATGCAATGCAATCAAATGAAAAATCTATAAGAACATCCAAAATTGCTAATCCAAAAGCTAGTCATACACCCCTTTCATCTCCTAAGTTTGTTTTGGGTCCTTATGTTCCAAAGTTCACCACCCCATCTCCTCCATTATCCACACATTCTCCATCCATTAATACTCTTATCTTTTCACATCCACCACCACATGTGCCAATGTTGGTCCTGAACACATATCCCCATCATTCCATCCATACCCTTTGTAGCATCCCATCCATTATCCCATGTATCTCCCCTCTCAAATCCCTCTAATTCATCCTCTTGCATAATCCATTTATCCTAATAAGGTTGTACTAACATCCAACAGTCGCTTCAAACGTGGGCTCTTAATCCCTCCTATGGAACTTGATGCTTGAGTCCTTCATCCATATCCTTATCGCATGTCTTCTAAATCCCCTTATCAACATCCCTATCCTTATCCATTTTCATCCCCTTGCTACCTACAAAATCCAAAAAAAAAGTCAAAAAAAATCCAAAAAATATCAAAAAAATAAAATAGTAAAGAGAAATAATTCGTCCAATGGTGAAAACTTGGAAAACAAGCGCCTTGGATAAATACCATGATGAAAACCTGGCAAACAGGAATCATGCATAAATCCCCATATGCACTTGGGGGAAACTTCCTGATATGTATTCCCTCCATCCGCTATGCTTCCAGCTATGCACCCGTCTTCTTGTTATCCATCCTCTTCATAAATCCCCTCCATCCCACCTATCTTCTGCATCCTACCATCATATCCCATTTATCTCCCATCCCTCCATCCTTCTTCTGATCTTGATCAAAATAGGGGCACCTATCTATACATGCTTTGGACACCTCTTGGTATACATTCCCTTCATCCATGCTCTATCATATTCCTTAGTCACCCATCCTATCCTCATCTAGTTATCTCCTTTATCTTCCCATTCACTCATCTTCCATCCCTCATGCCTCCTCATATATGACATATCTAGAGTGGGGGAATTTCCTTCCTTTGTGACATAGTCCTTGGAGACATTATCTATCATAACATCCCTTCATCTCCCTATCCATCTATCATAGCATCCCTTCCATCTCCCCATCCTTATCTTCCTATCTATCTATCCTAGCATCCCTTTCATCTCTCAATCCTTATAGTCCTATCCATCCAAAAAATCCCTCCCATCCCCCATCCCTATATCTCTATCCATTCTTCCATCTTTATCCTCATCCCATCTCACAATCTCCTGTCATTGGTATCTAGTTATAGGCCTCCCTCCATGCAACCTAATGCCATTTATCTAATCATCATCCCTCCTACTTCTCTTGCACATCTTTCCAATCCCCTATCACTTTTCCTCACTCATCTATCTATCATATCATCCTCCCAAGTCATTTTAATGATTTGGATAACTATCCCATCCTTGAGCTTTATGTGATCGTCATCATCCTATCCAATCCAACCAGTCTATCCTATCTCATCATATCGGTGTCATCTTTATCCACTCATCCTATCATCATCATTTATCTTTGGTCTTTTGTCAAACTACGTTGCCCCTACGCTTTCACGTAGGCAAGGTTGATCACTTGATCAGCCCCCGGGGCTCCTCTATCGTCTATCATCTCTCATCGATCACCATTGTCCACTTTGCTCCTTTTGTCCATCCTATCTTTACCATCCATCAAGGTCTCCATCTTGGTCAGTCGTTAGCCTTTTATCAAACTACGAGGGCTTTGCACTTTTACGTAGGCAAGGCTAATCTTTGATCGGCCCCCGAGCCCCTAGGTCTTTAGGGTGTGTCAGTCTCATGTCTTGTCTCCCTTGTGTCGTGTCGTCAAGCTATGCCCTTATCTAGCTAGTTCTTAACAAACAAGATCCACTTCTATCAACAAATCCAATCAGTTTTGAATATCCTACGTCATATCGATCTTTTAGCTTAGTATCCATCATTGGTCTCAACAGGATGCATCCTTCCTAATAGACCTCATCAATCCCATCTATCCCCTTGATCCTATGGCAAAGGACATTTGAAATTGATTGCGATCTTTTGATGCTTTTGGCTTTTGTTTATCATTTGAGCTCCCTATCATCACTTGTCAAGGTTGCCATGATCCATCATATTATGGCATGTTTTGATTGGTCCACATAGGGGCATATCTTGATCTTTTGTTTGATTGTGTCTTCTTGGTTGTCCCGCGTAGTACCCACCAAGATCCCCAAGGTCTTGTGTTATGTTGGGGTATCCTTTTGTGCTTGTGGTTATCTCAATACCTGGCCCGACCAAAGTCTTTGTGACTTTGGGGTGTTGGGATAGCCTTCTTGTCTATTGTGTTTATTTCATGCATTAGACACTATTACGCCTTGGTTTCACATACCCTGAAACTTGGTGTCTTATGCTATAGCAAAAATCAATGCTCTGAAGATGGCAAATTGCATTAGGGTTGCATTTCATTCTTCATTCTCTCATCTTGCATGTATCCCCCCATATATTCATCCTTCATCCTTATCTCACATCTCTATCCAACCCCCATCCATTCCATTTAGCCTGAATCATCTAATCATATCCTTGGTCTTGTTCTCAATCTTGTTACAAGCTTGGATCCAATCATCCTCATCATCATCATCATCATCATCCCATTTTATTCTTCCATATCCCTTCGACATTGTTTGGGATGTATCCTTCCCTTGTCAACAACACTTTCATCATCATCATCGGGAGGTACTCTTCCCTATCCTTTAGTGGTGTTTTGGGATGTATCCTTCCCTCATCAATACCACTCATTGGGATGTATCCTTCCCTATCCTCATTGACAACACTCCATCCATCCTCAACCCCTTTTGGCTTGTACCTTGACTGGGGCAACATCATCTTTGTCTCTGCATCCATTTTTGTTTCCCAACCTCCTATCACCTTTTCATCCTTTCATATCCATCCATTTTCATCATCTCCCTCATCTCCCATTTCATCATCTCATCCATTTCAAGAGCACATCCATGTTCTCTTGAACCCACATGTCCTCTCGAGGGGGCATCCTTATCCCTAATCTTCATCTTCACCTCCATCATATTTCTTCCTAGTCATCCATTTGATGACTGGGGCATCCTTCTCAATCTAACCATCTCCTTTTGGGTTCTATATTTTAATATTCTTTGAAATGATGCTACTTCGTAACACCATCTCAAAGAGGGGAAAAATGTAGACATCCAAATTTGGACACTTAATTTATCCAAATTTATCACTTTTCATCTAAACATCCTCTTATCTGAGTTAATTAAGTAATATTATTATTATTTAATTATCTTTAATTCGCTAGTCCTTAAGGTATTTAATTAATAATTAAATACCTTACTCCTAATCCTCTTTTCATCAAATGAATTAAATAAATATTATTTATTTAATTCCTCACATGTATTTTTCATCTAATCCTAATCCATCTCTTAATCTCTTCATTAAGGATGTGCACATGCCTAATCCTTGATTAGGATGTGTCACATCCTCCAACTTTTGCAAGTTGGCTTCTAATCCTCATTAACCCCTAATTATCCTCTAATTATTGATTAGTCAAACCTAATTAGTACCTTGGTCAACTCTCCCCATCCCCCAAGAAATTTTTAATTCCTTTTTATTCACCCTAGGCTCCTCTCTTCCCCATGTGAATTTTTAATTCACTTTTATTCCTCCTAGAATCCCTTTTTCCATGCATCTTCTAGAATCTTTGACTTGTCACATCAAATCACATGTGACAAATTCCCACCTTTTGGGAACCTTGTCTTATCCACTAGATTCTTCCAATCATTGTGAATTTAAAATTCACTTTTATTCTCCCAAAGCTTTCCCCTTCCCCATGTGATCATTGAAAGGTCACATCAAAGTACTTGGAAGGTACTTGTCCTTCCTCCACATCATGTACCTCCCTTCCACATCACCTACACATCATCTCACCCTTAGCCATCTCACAATCCACATGTCAAGATGTGAGGGCTTGTGAGTCCTCAACTCACCTTAGCCCTTCATCTTGGCCTTGTTGGATAAATCCCAACCATTGAATTCTCTAGAGAATTCAAGTTTCTCTATAAATACCCCATCCTCTAAGGCATTTAAGGGACACTTAGCCATTTGCAACTAAATGCTGCCATTTTATGCACTCATCTAGCCATCAATTTCATCCATTTACATTTGCATTCAAGCACATAGTCAAATCCTTTATTTAGCCACATCAAGAGCCATCAAGGAGCATACAAATCAAATCAAAATCAAGGGCCAACCAAGAATTTTTAGCCGCAAAAGGGAGGTATATCTATTTAGCATCATTTTACACTTTTCCTCTTTGCATTTACAAATTTCTTAGGCTAATCTTGAGGTGTTTCTTCATGTTTTTCCATTGCATTTTAGTTGCTTAGAATAGGTTAAACATTTTGATATCACAACTCCAGTTAGGGTTTCAACTTCCTTATTTTGGATTGACTTCTTTCTCGACACATCCCAAACTTTGCATAACCCAGTTACAATTCCAATCACTTCTTTCGAGATATGGAAGGGTTTATCCAGAGTTAGAATATCGTCATTCAATCTATCCATAATAAACTCAATGATTTATGCATTCTCGAAATAGGGGAATTCACTCCAAATATGCAAGATTTTTTGTTTTGCTTCTTTCAGCCATTTCAATTCACCGAGCGACAACATGTTTCTTACAACTCTAATCTTCTCACTGCTATGCTCATCTAGGTTTATCATTCCTTTGATTTGTTCCATTTTTCCTTCCGTACTCATGTCTTGTTCCTACCAAATAAGTTCTTCAACCGCACACCAAATTAAACAAAAATTTCTCAATACAACTAAAGTACCTGATGGATTAGGGTTTCATCACCGAATTAGCTTCACACTTTTGAAATTTTGTTGCAAATTGCTCTCCTTCTTCTTTTCATTGATATAAAGTGGAAAATGAGGGTTCCAACTTTCTTTTTATAACTCGCACACCTAACCTTTTGTTGTATTAAATGCTTTTTCCCTAGGTGTTCTGGATACCCTGTTTTCTCAGTTAGTGGGAGAAAAATTCTTCTACGGACCTTCAATTTCTTGAATTTCTTTGAGTGTTTTCCAATGCATTTGTAAACAATTGTTGACAATCTACTGCATTCTGGCACCAACTACCAATAGGGGGAAAAATGTTTTTCTTGAAAAACTTCCCCTAGGCCAATGGCCCGAGATCAATTCCCAGAGAAATTACCAGCACCAGATTCCAATATAGAACCATTTCCTACATCAAAATCACTCTTTCTTACCCATGTCTTCTTCATCTAATCTCTTATTTCATCCACAATCTTCTCTTTTCCTTTATCATATTTCTACGTATTTCTGCCTTTGTATGCTAGACCTCTTCTATCCATAATTTTTTTTCTGTAGAATCTTGCAATGTGACCGTATTTGTTGCAATTGTAACACATAACATTTCCTTGTACAAACCAATCATTCCATTGATTTCTTCTTGATCTGCATTGGTTAGCAATATGCCGAAATCTTCCACAGGCATAACATCTAACATTCATTCTATTGACAGAGTTGTTTGACATATTTCTACATTCAATTGACTTATGACCAAACTTATTGCAATTGAAACACTGACTTGGGAATGATGGATCACTTGATTTCATTTTTCTTCTACATTTAGCAGCCATATGACCAAATCTATTGTAATAAAAATAGTATCCATTAAACTTTTGAGAATTAGGTTGTCTTACCAAATGCCTTTTTGCTTTGTTCATTTGATTTCCTTGCCTAAAATTCCTTTGTCCAGATTCAAAACTTTCTCCTTTCTCATATCTAAGACCTTGCTTGTCATTTCCATCCTTCTGACCTTACATCAGCTCATCAAGCTTAACTGAGCTAATCTTGAACTTCTCTTTGTATTCATTTGAAGTAGCAAGTTCATCCTTGAGAATAACAATCTATCTTTCAAGCTCTTCTTCATTGTTTCTGGATTGTTGCAGTTCAATTTCCAACTGAATGAATCATCCATTAATTCTGTTGCATTCATCAGATATTTCTTTTAAGGACTGAGCAAGATTCTCCTCATTCTTCTTTCTATCCATTCTTCTTTCTCTCTTCAATCTCCTTATTTAGTTTCATCACTATAGATTCCATATCATGCTTTAGGGTAGCATTTTCTCTAGCAAGCTTTTCACATTCTTTAGTTATTTCCTTCAAGGTTTGATTCAGGTGAACATCATCCATGCTTTTTCTCTCTTTTTGTTTAATCTGATCACAAAGATCCTTTCTCTTCTCCCTGGACTTAATAATCTGATCCCTCAACATCTGAATGAATTTCTCAGCATCCTTAAGACTTGCTATATGTATGGTTGTAAAATTGCACCCCTTGCAATTTCCCATACATTCTTGTACCCACTTTAGTGTCCACTTCCTTAGCATCTTGAGTAGGCTCATTTTAGCCCCTGCATTAGCCTTTTTCCCTTCTCAAGATGCTCCAACACCCCTTTTCAATAGCTATCCTTGTGTGTCAGATTTTCATCGGACTTGGTGCTTTTCCTATTCTCGTTGTTTTGTAGCATGATGTGTCTAGATACTAATGTGTCGCGTAGACGTCTACATGTTGTGCTAGTGTCCTGCGACATTTCAATGCCCAAACAACTATCTCTATGCATGCTTTCCATTTTTCACCTCCTTTGGTCAGTGGTAACAACCCAAGACACCTTGTAATGGCTGAAGAAGCTTCCTTTCTCTCCTTAAAAGCAATATTTTCACTCCATTTGCATCTTCTAACTTCTCCCAAGCTCTTCTAGCTTCATTCTCCCATCCTACTCTTGCTTGCACAACTCCCTTATTTTTCATAGCACTTTCAAGCTCTCACAATACCCTTTTGGCTCTTGCTTCTGTACCTCTCTTGCTTCATGCTTGTGAGCATCTTGGTATTTTACATATCCCCTCTCTCTTTCATTCTTACATTTTGTGATCTACAGTTCTCCTCCTTGAGTAGGGATTGCTTTTATCACTCGTACTTGGTGGTGTGGGTTCTACTCCTGAGCAGGTTTTTCTTTCACCAAACACTTTTTTCACTTCTCTCTTTCTATCTTCTTGGCTATTCATGGAGGTGGGAACACCAAAATAGGGGTTTGACTAAGGCAAACCCCTATATAGCCCCAACACTTTCTCCAACTATCTTACGGACACTGGTGTTGAAGACATTCGTTTGGTGGAGGCTTCATCACTCATGTGGTTGTAAGTATTTCTTTCCTTTCTTCTTCTTATCTCTACTTTACTTTATCACATTCTATTATTTCTCAATAATTAGAGTATAAGTAGTCATTTAGGTATTTTCTATGATAAAATCATCCTTTGGTCTGTACGAGATGCTAGCGCATCTCTGGGACGCCAACACACCACGCTGTCATCTTTTTCCTACACTGACGTCTTTTGGCTGAGAGCTTGTTAGTTTGTCTAGAAAATATCTATGACCTTCTCTTTCAAATTCTGAAACTCTTGTTGTTTCTCTCTCTAAATGAAGAGGACTCGTGAGTAGCGAATCCACCTTTTCTACACTTTCAATTCCTAGACTTCTGCTTTGGACTGATCAAGATCATCAAGTTCCACCAAAAGTTGTTGCTTAAGACTACTAGAGTCCATTAAATTCCAAGATCCACCTCAAGCTATTAAACTTCTTTTGAGGAACTAGGCTCTGATACCAATTGTTGGAATCAGGGAACACTAAGAGGGGGGCTAAATCAGTGTTCAAAAAAATTTAACTTTATTATTCTAATATTTAAACCAATTACAACATTGAACCAAAATAAAGATGCAAGCACATAAAACAATCATTCACAACACCATAACACAAGGATTTTTATGTGGAAACCCTGTTAGGGGAAAAACCATGGTGGAGGTTAATCCACAATTTGAGTACTCAAATATAAGTGTTTTACAAATGGGGAATGCACATGCATTTAGGCACATTGCCTAGAGCTCATTGCTTAGATACAAAAAGAAGATGCACTGTCTTAAAAAGGATTTTAATTACATCCAAAATATTTGAACTAAGAGAATAACATCTGCTAGTGCCTGATTATAGTTTCAGTTAAGCTCATTAGTTGCATTCTTGACTTGCTTTTTTGATTCTGCTCTTTTGCTCTATCTTCTTTCATTCACATCACAGATCCTTTTATGCACAAGAGAAACTATGCATAATCGCTCTACTATCCTTCTGAATTTTGCAACATACTTTGTACACTTAATTCACACACGAAAATGATATAAATGATCGCGTATATATATTTGCAACTAAAGATTTAATCAACCATATGTCGTCTTTCATAAAACATAAAATATTTTCCAAACTGTTGGCCCAAATCATAATTAATTTTCAATGAGCACCATCCAAAGTCAGCCACAACATAGTGAGGACCCAAAAAAAATCCTCAAACCTAAAAAATACTTCAAATTTTTTTTCCTAGAACATCCACAACACGCCACATTCACTTAGTCGGCCTTCTAGCACTGATAAATAGAAAAACAATCATCCAGATCTCCTAAATCATACATCAATTGATGCAACGAGATACCCAATGAACTTCCCTAAGATCCACAACCCAAACTGATAATCTGGTAATGCATATGGATTGACAAACTCAACTACAGTCGGATACCTTATTCTTCACTCTGTCTTTCGGTATGGAAAAATATTGAAGTGTGGACTAGATCAATGACTTAGGTTGCCATCAATGACAACACCAAAATCCATATGCCAATAGTCACAAGCCACATCATAATCAATGCCTCTAATGTTGAAAACTTCATCATAGGCAATTGGAGCTACCTTTAGATCGTCAACAATGGGGGAAAATTCTTCAAACCTTTTATTTGGAGCTTCATCTAGTGCCATGGGAACAACATTGTCAAATACTTTGATTGGGTCTTCAAATAATACCATGGGAACAAATTCATTCAACCCCTTTGGGAGAAAGAAACGACGAATTTCCATTCTAGGACCCCAACCAAATGTCAATACTTCATCACAACCTAACACCAATATCCCCCAAAGGGAAAACATCAACATTCCCCATGGTCACATGTATCAATTTGGACAAGAGAATCAAATTACACAACACATGACTTCATTTGGACACCAAAACACTCAAGGTCAACATATTCTGCAAAAATCGACTAATACTACTAGAGGTGCATACCCACATACGTGTCACACATACATACACAACAACACATTTCTAATCAAAACACACAATACCAACAACCTCCAAACCAAAACACGTTGAATACATTTCAAAAAAACACATCCCACAACAATATCAGAGCACATCCTTACAAAAAATAGGAACTTAGGGAATACCTATTACTAGCATGTGTGATGCTATGAACAACCCCATAATTGATGCACTCAGAACTCAAATTGTGACCTTGCAAAAATAGATGGAGAACATGCAAATCCAACACAAAAAGACTCACACATCATATGACCTATGTCCACACTCTTTTGACATGAGTCTACACATGCCATAGTTCCCTCCTGGATACATGGTACCAAACTTCACTAAATACAAAGGCAAGACAAATCCCATTGAACACATTAGAGAATTTACAACCAATTGCATGGATGTTGCCTATGAACATACTTATTTGATGAGACTCTTCCCTAGGAGTCTTACAAGTCCCACACTTGAATGGTTTTCCACCTTTCCTAAGGGAATAATATCATTAGAGGAACTTGCAGACAAATTTGTGTGAAATTATGCCTATAATATTGACACCAACATCACCATTACCAACTTATGCATTCTTACTCATGAGGAAACTAGCGAGACCTTTATTCCATTCTTTCAAAGATGGAGAAGTCTAGCAAGTTGTTGCCATGTCGAGATACTAGAAATGGAAATGGTAGACATTTTTGTCCAAAACCTTATGAGCCCATTGAAATACAATTTGCAAGTTCATTTTTGCACCATTTTCACAAACCTAGTCAAAAAAGGAGTCCAACTTGAAAATGCCCTTATTGCTAAAGGAGAACTCAAATATGGCAACAAGAACATGAACACAAATCCACCTGCTGACAAAAATAAATACTGAGTCAAGAATAAACACATCACCAATGGTGGTGTTGTTGACACTAAGGCAGTAAACACAATGAGTCCTATACTCACCCTCAAAGGAGCTCAACTGCAAAATGCACCATTTACCACACCAAAACCTACTGCAAATTCCATCCAAAATAATTAGAACAATTAGAACAATCAAAAAAATCAAAACCAAGGGCAGTCACATCAAACCAGAAAATTTTCAAAGAGATGCACATACACTACCTTGGGCAAACCAATTGAAGAGATCCTTAAGAAGCTCCTCCACAATAGTGTCATCACATTACAAGACCCTAAGCCATATGACCTAGGAAAATTCAAGCCATCTTTGTGGGATGACAATGCATTATGTGATTACCATCACGCAAAAAGGCATACAAATTCCTCTTGTTGACAATTAAGAAATATTGTACAGGATCTCATTGAAAATTGCACCACTAAGTTAGGTGGTCAACAATTTTCTTCAAACGCATACCATACTATTCATAAAAACCCACTGTAGGACCATGGTTCAAATAATCCCTCTACATCAAGACCAAATACTAATAATAATCAAGCCAATTACACTCGCATCACCTTCGACTATTTTGGTGGACCCATTATTAGTCACCTTCGAGTTGCTGATGAATATGTCAATACAATTACCATCAAGAAAACACCTAAATGTAATGTCACTACCTGTGGAGGAAAAGTCACCATAGTTGGTCCTCCTCCTCCTAGATAGCCAAAGATCATGATACCTGGTCCATCTTCCAAACAGTCGTAACCTGATCCATCCGTCAAAGAATCACAACCTAAGGGATAGTTCAATCTTATTGACCAATTAGGAAAAATTCCTGCCCAAATCTCTATACTTGAGCTATTACACATCTCTCTGGCACACAAGGCCATACTTTACAAAACTTTATAGGAATCTTCCATCCCTCATGACATTGATGTCAACCAATTTGAAGCCATGGTGGGATACCTAACCACTCCCCATCACATAACATTTTTAGACCAAGACTATTCATCACTGAAACCCTCTCACAATGATGCATTGCATATCGAAATATTTATCCATAAGCATAAGGTTAGACTAGTCTTAGTAGATGGTGGAGCAGGACTGAACATATGTTCCCTAAAATTGGTTAAAGTTCTAGGCTTCTTTGATGCTTGTGTAGATCCTACCAAGAGTATTGTTATAAAGGCTTATGATGATGAGGAATGCTCCTCTTGGGGCATTATCACACTTCCTATCTGAGTTGGGCCAATCATTGTGGATACAACATGTTAGGTCCTAGATCTTGAGCTACCATATAACATTTTTCTTGGTCTACCTTGGATCCACGTCTTAAAATTTATACCATCCACTTACCATCAATGCTTGATTTTCCCTTTGATGGCACCAAAATAACTATACATGGTGATCCTGATCCCTTCCAGTATTGCACCAATTTGAGGGGTATTTCAGAACATCAAGTGTCAATTATCTACAAATCCTTGACATCCTCTTCATCCAAATACATTGATCCATTCACACTCACCAAACCATCCACATCCACTCCTTCAACTTCCACCATACCATCTCCCTCCATTCTGAAGGTTGATCCTAATATCAAGATCTAGGACCAAGGTTGTGGAGAATACAAATTGAACACACCCTACTGCATCACTAAAATACACAAGTCTCCAAAGGCTTATGGTCAACCTTGTTTCAGAATGGAGCCTAAAGAGATTTTCAAAGTTCCTCTAATGTGGAATTTTATAAAATGGGGTGACATGAGCAAAGAAGACATTGAAGACATATCAAATTGGATTTACAAGGACCCAGAAGATCCATCCCCATTACCAATCTAGATATACGACAAAGGCTATGACATGGTGAAGGAACAAGGATATGACAAAACTAGTGGCCTTGGTAAAAATAAAACTAGAATGAGAGAACCTATAATGCCTTCCCGAAGACCAAAGCTTCTTGGGTTAGGGTTTGGTTTGCCTGAAACTGATGATCAACATACCAATGTACTTTCAGGTGAGAGCGTGAATGTTTCTGAAAGTGTCGAGACTATCGAAGATTCCCTTACGAAAATCAATTCACACAAATGGGAATTTGGTTCCCAAAGATCCCTAAGCGACTGTTGCCTTGAAGAAATGTTTCTTGAACTTGGTGAACCTTATTTTGATGAATGATTTAGGTAGATTTTTAAAGTTGACCTTCCTAAGGACTCTCCTAAAGTCCCATTGAAAAGAGAAGAATGGGTAGGATTATTTTGGCCTCACAATGATGATAAACCTGCATCATCATATGATCATATTGACCATCATTTTGACATGCTTGTTTGACCATCCAACCCTAATGACCATCATTTGGATTCATCTGACTCCCCACATGACACTACTGATCATGATTCCAATCCATTTGTCCCCTAGTTTTCCAATGATCCCAACTTGTCTAAATCAAGTGAAGAAGAATACTAGATAGAATTTGAATGGGAATTAGAAGACAAAAATTTCATCTTTACCCTTTATGAATATTTCTGCATGATTTCCTCATCATCCCCACCATTTTCCAACACTGATGATGGTATCTCCCTTGTCTACCCACAACTCATTGACTGGAATCAACAAGCCCTACTAATTATGGACATATTTGAGAATGACAAAGCTATTGCAGAATTCATGGGACTTCGTGAGGGCATACCAATTGGGGACCACAAAGTTTGATTTTCCATAGACCTAGATTGTGCAACATACTTTGGGGAGACTATGCAATCATCAAGTCACAAAAATAAAAATAAAAATAAAACAAAAAAGGACACATATTTAGGTGAAAACCACAAGGCACCTTTTGACGATACAAAAGTAAAAATAAAGGACGTATCTAAGGGTGAAAACCTCTTCAAGGCACCCAAGGATGGAGGATTGAACTTTCTCCCCATGACATAGGAAAAATTGGCAATGCTCATCAAGGACACCATGGAAGTTAACATAGCCATAGTAGAAGATCCCAAAATCATTCTCTTTGTAGCATCTTTGATAGAGGAAGAGAAACCCAAATTTCAAAAATTCTTCTCAGAATGTAAGATTAACTTTGCATGGTCCTATGCCAATATGCCTGGGTTGGATCTAGAATTAGTCTTACACCATCTACCCTTATTTCCAGATGCCAAGCCAATAAAACAATAGCCGTGAAAGATTCATCCACAAATTGCCTTATTAGTCAAAGCAGAGCTCAAGAAGTTGCTAGATGCAAGATTCATAAGATCAATAGATTACGTTGAATGGATTTCAAAGTTGAATGGTCAAATACACATTTGTATAGACTTTCATGACTTGAACAAGGCATGTCCAAAGGAGGACTTTCCATTACCCAACATAAACATCACAATTGACTTTCCATTACACAAAGCGTGTCACTAAGCTGAATGGTCAAATACACATCTGTACAGACTTTCATGACTTGAACAAAGCATGTCCAAAGGATGAATTTCCATTACCCAACATAAACATCACAATTGACATACAACAAGATACAAGATGTTTTCCCTCATGGATGGTTTCTCAGGTCATAATCAGATTCGGATTGCCCCAGAAGATCACCATAAAACAACCTTCACTTGTCCCTAGGGTACATACTGTTGGAACATCATGCCTTTTGGTCTCAAGAATGTAGGTGCCACATATCAACGAGCTATGACTACAATATTTCATGACCTCATGCATACTTTAATGGAAGACTATGTGGATGACCTTTTGGAAAAGTCTTTAACATGCAAGGATCACCTTAATGTGCTAGACAAAATTTTCAAAAGACTAGATGAGTACAAGGTTCACGTGAATCCTAAGAAGTGTGTCTTTGGTGTGACATTAGGTAAAATTTTGGGATATATACTTTCTCATAGAGGAATTGAAGTGGATCCTTCCAAAGTGAAATCCATATTAGACATGCCTCTGCCAAAAGGAATAAGTGAGCTAAGGACATTGCAAGGTAGATTATAGTCTATCTGATGCTTCATTGCACAACTAGTAGACAAGTGCGAACCATTTCAATATCTCTTGCGCAAAGATATCCCCTTTGTGAAGATTGATAAGTGTTAAGAGGCCTTCCAATATATCAAATACTATTTATTGTCACCACCTATCCTAATTCCACCTATTGAAGGAAAACCTTTGAGTCTATACATTTTTGCAACAACTTCAACACTGGGGGCATTGCTTGCACAAACTGACCATGATGAAAAGGAAAGGGTAATATACTACACGAGTCACACATTAGTTGGATACAAACTCAACTGCACACTTATTGAATACGCTTGTCTTGGAGTTGTCTTTGCCACCCAAAAGCTAAGACATTACATGTTGAATCACAAGACACATCTAGTGGCAAAAATTGATCCCTTGAAGTATCTCTTAAGTCACACAGCATTGATAGGTTGCTTGGAAAAATGGGTTATGATATTGAGTGAGTATGACATATAGTATGTGGAATGGAAGGCCATAAAAGGAAAAGTGAGCAGATCAACTAGTAGATGCACCTATATAAGGCAATCATCCACTAGTAGCAGACTTCCCTGATGAGTCTATATTTCATACAAAGCCTAAATCACCTTTGAAACTCTACTTTGATGGGTCTCATACTATTCATGGCTCGAGAGTAGGTATATTGTTTATCACACCACAAGGAGACTCCATTCCTAAGTCATTTTGCATTTCTTTTCCATGTACAAACAATGTTGCAAAATATGAGGCACTTGTCACAGGACTTTGAATGGCCATCAAATGTAAAATCAAAACACTTCTAGTCTTCAGAGATTCTCAGTTGGTCATCAACCAGGTTAAAAACAAGTATGACACAAAGGATGAAAAATTAATGCACTACAAACACATGGTTGATAGCTTTCATTCATATTTTCACATTCTTTCTTTTGAGAAAATTCCTAGGGAACAAAACAAGGAAGAATATGCAATGGAAATGATTGGATCTCTCCTAGACATTCCTAGCAATGTGCCACAATTTGAGTTCTTGGTGGAACAACTTTTGGTTATGTATATGACATTCTAAAGTCAGAAAAGGTTTGTGAGCTTGTTGGTCCCAACTCACCATGGTATCAAGAAATCTATGATTACCTTCAGTCCTAGACAATTCCCCTGAACCTTTCCAACAACCAACGAAAATCCTTTGTTTGAAAATCTACCCGATACACCATCATCAGTGACACCTTATACTGTTGTACCTTTGACAATACCCTTCTTTGATGTCTCAACACTGAAAAAGAGAAAACAACCTTACGTGAGGTACATGAGGGTATATGTAGATCTCATTCGAGTGGCCCTACCTTAGCTAAGAAAATCACAAGACTTGGGTATTATTGGCCGACTATGGAAAGAGATGCACTTGAGTTTTTTAGGACATGTCACCAATGTCAAATACATAGTGATTTGATTCATGCACCAGCATAGAAACTACGACCAATTATTTCTCCTTGTCCATTCGCACAGTGGGGACTTGACCTCATGGGAAAAATCCATCCCACCTCTTCCAATGGCCATAAATTAATTATCACTTCCACTGAGTATTTCACTAAGTGGATCAAAGCCATTCCCCTCACATACATAACTGGCAAACAAATTTCCAAATTCATCCTTAACTACATCATCTACCAATATGGTGTCCCACAATCCATCATCACAGACATCAGTTGTCCCTTCAAGAATCAATATGTCCATGAGTTGTGTGAATGCTTCCACATCCAACACCATTTCTAGTGGATCAAAGCCATTCCCCTCACATACATAACTGGCAAAAAAAATTCCAAATTCATCCTCAACTACATCATCTACCAGTATGGTGTCCCACAATCCATCATCACAAACAATGGTTGTCCCTTCAAGAATAAAGATGTTTGTGAGTTGTGTGAATGCTTCCACATCCAACACCATTTCTCCATGCCCTAATACCTGCAAGGAAATGGTCAAGCTAAGACATCTAATAAAACAATCATCAAAATTCTTAAAAAGACTGTCAATGATGTTGGTCGTGGCTGGCATTTAGAACTCAACCCTACTCTGTGGGCTTATCACACTAGCATTCACACACCTACAGGATCCACTCCCTTCACCTTTCTCTTTGGAGCCGAAGCCATCTTTCCCATCGAGGTCAAAATTCTCTCTCTCAGAGTCTCCCTAAAGGGCTTGATCGATGATGAAGAGTATAGACAGTCACGACTGCATGAGCTAGAAATGTTAGAAAAGCATAGACATAATGCCTTGAATCATTTATAGGCATATTAGAATCACTTTTGTTGTAGTTATAACAAGAGATTCATGGTTTGAAAGTTTGACATTGGCAACTTGGTCTTAATGCAAAATCCTAAGAATCAGTTTGACAAAGAGAAATCTAGAAAGTTCGAGCCCAATTGGCTAGGTCCTTATATCATCACTGCATCATTCATTTTTGGAGTTTACCAGTTAGCTACTCCAGATGGTGAACCATTGATAGAACCCATCAACAATCTACATCTCCAAAAATTATACACATAGAATCAAAGAGCTAGGCTGAAAACCATAAAAATACAAAAAATCCTCACCCTAATGAAAACTTGGCAAATAGGTGTCTTAGTGACATCCAAAAAAAATGAAAAAATGACAAAAATATTAAAGAGAAATAATTCATCCAATAGTGAAAACCTGGTAAACATGCACTTTGGATAAGTACCATGGTGAAAACCTGGAAAACAAGCACCATGTGTAGTCAGTCTTTGCTTGACCATCTACTTTCACTCCATCTACCTTAGTCCATAATAAACACCCACTTTTTTGACACCATCACGATATCTTGTCATAAAACCCTGCCATTTCTTTCCATGGCTGATAATGGTTGACATCAAGTCTTGCATACCATCCATCTGTCATCCCAAGAATGTTTTTTCACATATCCTTCAAACTTGGCTAGTCCTCAACCTGACTGGGGGCAATCCTTTATCACCTGACTAGAGTGGGTATCACACATGGTCCTGTCAATTGTAAAAGTCCTGAAAAAACCCTAAAAATCATAAAATGTTTTAAAAAATCCTAAAAATCATAAAATGTCCTAAAAAAAGACAAAAAAAGTCAAAATATCCTAAAAAAAGACAAAAAAATTGATAAATGTCCTAAAGAAATACCAAAAAAACCAAAAACACAAAAAACATCCAAATAACACTCAAAAATCCCAAAAATAGAGTCATAGCTTGTCAAGTCATTGGTCGTGTCGAACTACATTGTCTCTATGCATTTGCTACATAGGCAAGGCTCATCTTTGAGCCCCCGAGACATTAGGTCAGTCCTTTTAGGATCGTCCAAATAAAATCATGACTCAATCCTTGGCCATCAAGACAAAGTCATTGATCATGTAAAACTACGAGGTCTCTAAGTGTATGACGTAGGGAAGGCCATCAATCAATGAAACCTTGAGGCCGCACTAGGTCACTCCATTAGGTTTAATGACATTGCACTGACACACACATCAAATGTCTTCAAGTCAAACAAATTATTCTAAAATGGATAATTCCTCAAACAAACTTTGGCAATCATTTAATCAACATGTCAATTACTTTTGCATGTTAATGTAAACATGCAATCAATCCTATCATCAAGTTAACTCTAGTCAAACTTAGTCAAAACAAGTCAAACTATCAACTCTTGGTTACTCTCTAGATGTGTCTTTCTGAAGAGCAACCCTCATCATTTATTTATGCCTTAGGATGTGTCCTTCCTAGGCACCGTCACTGTCATCTAGTATTTTGAGGGATCCTCGTGACATTTGAGGATCAATCCTCTTGACATCAACATCATTCAGGATGTGTCCTTCCTAAATTTAGTATCACTTGGCATTCATCATCTAGACATCATCAAAACCTAACATCTCGACATCAAAACACCTGGCATCTCAACATTAAAACACTTGACATTCAGACACACTTGGAAAAATACTTTGGCAAACACTGTCTTTTGGAAATTTTCCCTTGATTTTCATCATGCTACTAGTTCCTTGATGATGCCCTGACAACAAGATTTAGAGGAGTAGTGAGATATCATGATAATTGTCTTGTCTTGTCTTTTTCAGATAGTCATGTTGCTAGTTCCTCGAGGATGTCCTGGCAATAGGATTTAGAGGAGCAACAACATTTCATGGCTTGTCTTTCTTGTCTTTCTTGTTTGTGGTCTGTTGTGAAAAAATATTGGGGCAATCATGCTCTTAGTATGATTCATGATCATCCTTGTCTACGACTGCTTGTCTCATGTGATGGTACGACCTTGCACACCATTGATCTATGTCATATAATGGTGTTTTTTGGCCATTACAATAATCGTCCCAATGATGATTAGAGAAACAACTATTAGTTCTTTGGAAATATATTGAAGGATTTTGTCTCCACACTAACATCCATTTCCTTTTGTCTTGTCACTTCTCTTCTTCTACCTCTTGATGATATCCTGTGACATACAAAAATATAATTGCTACATGATCATATAGATATTGCATTAATTTCATTACACATTTGCATACATTCATTCACATATAGGCATTTGCATAATATATCACTACATTTAAAGTTCATTAAGGTATACATTCATTAAGCATCCATTCACACATTTCCATTTGCATCACTAGCATATATCATTTGCATTCATCCGTTTGCATTCATATAACATAAAAGTGCAATAAAAAATTTCATACATTGTCCATATCAATGCATACACATCATAACATAAAGCATCACATGTCACATTATTCATACATATATAGTCATATACCAATGCATCCATCATCATAAACATGGCATTCATTAGAACCAAAACATTATGCATACATATAGGACATTATCATCATCATAAAATAACCAACATGCATAACATAATATCATAACGGCATCTCATCATAAATAACCATCATAAATGCATACATCACATGACATATAAAATGCATCATTATAAGAATCATCACATAAATCACATCACATAGACATAATCAAATCATAATGCATCATCACATAACACTAGCATATAGGCCGCACCAAAACTGCATCATATATAATCTCAAAAATCATGTCACAGGATAGTCATGAGGTATCCCAAAAATAGACTCGTAGGCTTGATAGTAAAAATATAAATGTCATAAAATAATGTTAAAAATGGAAATTCCCTAGGTTGTGCTCTCCTCATCCCCTTGATGAGAAGACCGGGGTGATTGATGCTCTGTAATGGGAATTGAAGGAATTGTGGACACGGTAGGCTGAGTTTGTGATACTGAGGGATCTATGACTAGTGGGTGGCTATGCTCTAACCTATGCCCTGAAGCAGATGACCTATGGATATGATTGGATCTATGACCCGAAGAGTGCCTATGATGGTGTGACCTATGCCTTGAGGAATTCCCTGAGGAGGTAGACCCACCCAGACTACTCTTGTTTTGGCTATTGTGGCTCCTGCTACTGCTGCCTGAACCACTGCCTATCCTAGTTTGAGACTTAGATAAACTAGGATCTTGTTGATCTGTTGGAAATTCCCTCTCATATAGTATCCTATACTATCCCAAAATATCATTCATCCTAGCCATCTACCTGGAAATCTCTCCCATAGGCCTTGTGCACATCTGTGCAAACTCATAACACTAGCTACACGCCTCTCGCTGACAGAGAACAACCTAATCTCACTCTACCTATGTCACCTCTAGCTCTGCCTATAGGGACCTGATCTGCACTGAGGCCTCATATAATCTCTATTGCATATTGGCTAATCTCTTATCAATGATGGCATCATGTGGCAAAGGTGGTCCCCTAGATATGTCATCTCCATCCACCATGTGCTCCCACAGTTGTCTCTCTGCCTCATCCATGCCATCATCCCCACCAATTTCCAGCTCCTCATCATCACCTCCAATCTCCTCACCCTCTACTACCTCCTCCCCTTGATCGACATCCAAGGCCTCCTCTCCTATATGCACCTCTCCCTTTGACTGCTCCACCCCCTACCTAGCCTCTGCCTCTAACTGGTCCTCCTCCTGTCTGACCCCCTCATCTCTCTCCTCCTCCTCAGCCACCTCAGGGATCGTGTCTAGGGGCACCCTCCTACCCTGCCTCCCACCATCTCCTCCTCTCTTCCTCCTATGACCCCCACCATCTCCTTCATCACCTCTATCACCTACTCCTCCCCCATCTCCTCCACCTCTCCCCTCATCTCCTCTCCCCTCATCTCCTCAGCCTCCATCTCTCCCCCTCCCCTTGCCACCATCTCTACCTCCTTGTTCATCTTGCCGCACCCATGGTATAACTGATCGTCGATCCACAAGTTCTGGCCCATCTGGGTCTGTCAAAGGCTATGGCCTGTGAGTTTGTCACCATGTATCAAAATTTGCACTAGTCCCCAGATCTTTCAGACCCCCACTCCAAGCCCACAGCTGTGCCACTAGTCCATCAACCTGCTGCTCTACCAAAGGAGCTGATATAGTTGGTCCTAGCATTGTATCTCATGAAGATCTAGCATACCCATTAGCGCATCCTGCTACTCACAAAATTGACGCAACACCCGCTGGGGTAGGCACATCTCAATAATGTGTTAAGACTAGGCTATGCAACAATCAGATATCTAAACTATCTACAAAATGCAAGATGATCACCCTCTCCTTCCCATTGTGCACAGTCCCTATAGGGCCTCCAAAAAAATTCCATTAGTGTATCAATCCGATGTCACCAGTATCCTATCTCTCAAACTCTGGTTTGTTGTAGGCCACTCGCATACAAGTAAACATATGGCATCCCCTTAACAAGTTGTGGTCTCTGAAACAAAGGATGAAACACGTGAATATACTCCCACACCCAAATCATCAACATTGTCATCCTACAGTTGATATTATGTGTACCTCTGTACATCACCTCATGCAGTTGTTGATAAACTATACCTAGTAAACATGTCCCCCATGCAAAAAGAGTCTTGTCCCGCCTCATGTGAACGAGCACATCTCCCCATTCGATAGGGAACCCGTGTCCCCAACGATTAGGAATCAAGACACCGGCAATCAAAGTACATAGCATTACATCCCATTGAGGATAATGCTTATCCATAAACTCCCATCAAATCTCATATCCCTCAATACCTAGTCCCATACCATTGTCAGCCTCATATTACTCTGTAATCACCTGTTGTCCTTGGTGTGGATCATAAACCACCTGCTCTCCTTTGATCGAAAGGCGTAAAATCCTATACAAATCCTTGAGTGTGACAGTGGCCTCTCCCATCGGTAAGTGGAATGAACAAGTCTCTGAGTGCCATCTCTTGGCCAATGCTGTCAATAGACCCCGATTTTCGTGAATAAAGGGCATATAGGTCACATAGTATAGTCCTAGTTGCATCAGTCGCCTTTGCTCCCTATCTCATAGTTGATCTCTGAATGCATATGTCGAAGGCCTAAAATCATGCGTATAAATGGGTGGTAATCATCTCTGCACATGCAAGAACGAGAGTTAGCACATCATTGAAAATCATCATTACCATCTATCTAATCAAAAGTACACAGAAACTGAGCCTAAAAAAAATTCAAATACATTGCGCCAAGTCAATTGCATCGTTTGACACTTCATTTGCATCGTGACATGTCATATACATCATTTCATCTGGCAGTCATGTCTCAATATGGTGATTGCGTTGCAAAAACTCACAAATGTGTCATCTTATAACATTTGCGTCATTGTAAAAAAAATGTGTCACACATCACAACGTTTGTGCTTCAACAAGGCGATTGTGTCGCTATACCTATCAGCATTGCGACACAACGATTGCATGTCACCGGCCTTCAAATGCGTCATTGTAAACCTAGACTACCCTTACCTCTTGTGTTTGTGTCGCGACGCATCAAATGTGTGCAACGCGAACACGAATGCATCTTTTGTGAATGCACATGTGTTGCGACACATTTGTTACCCCAACTTTAAACCCTAAAAATGCACGTAAAACAAGAAAATTACGAAGTGGCTACGAGGTACTTACTGATGGCTCTACGTCCTCTGGACATTTGAAGGTTCACATGATGTACCATGATGTTCAGTCACTGGAATCACCATTGTCATGAAGTCTCCTCTCTCTCTGAGCTCTCAAATTTTGAAAGGTAAAAGTGAAAATGAATTGACTTTTTACCCATTTTAAACCTATATATAGGCTAAAAATGGGATTTTCTTAAAAAAATTATTATTGGAGGCTCATTTGACCAACTTTGACCAACCCGTTGGCTACCTTAAACATGTTGAAGTCCAAAACCAATCACGCCATTGATTTTCTGATCATCAAATTAACTTATCAAGACACTTTCCAAAAAAAATTGTCGCCGAGCCAAAATTTGAAAATTTTCCTGAGGGGGCATAGATACTCCATACCTTCACTAGGGCATGTTTTGACTGAATTTTCTTTGTCACAATGTAACAGACTGCATTATGACAAAGAGGGGCAAAATGTAGACACATAAAATTGACCTAGGCCTGCAAGTCCTATTTTCTCCATGTTTCTTCCTAACATAATTAATGTATTTATTTATGTTCTATGGTCGAATTTCAACTATTAATTAAATAATTATCAATTATTTAATTAATTCATATCTTTTATTCCTCTTGATTATTTAAATAAATAATTAATATTTATTTATTTAAATGCATTGCTAATTTTCTAATGTCTCTCTATGATTAAATGAATTCTTAAATTTATTTAATTATCCTTCGTCCACTATTTCTTCCTGATTATTTAAATAAATAAATTTTATTTATTTATTTAAATACATCATTAATATTCTATGTCCTCTTATAATTATATAAATTCTTTAATTTATTTAATTATGATCCACCTTGGCCTTTTCCTAATTTTAAATAAAAATATTTATTTAAAATTGTCCACTTTCTAATTTTCTCTCCTAGTAAATAATTTAAATTAATTATTTACTGTCACATGGTCCCACCTTTTTGAATTAAATTAATTTTTTAATTCAAAATGACAACTTTCCTCTTAAATCAAATAATTTTAAATTATTATTTGATTTTCCAACTCTTTATTTTTTCGTGCCATGCTTATCTCCTTGTCACATGCAACTTTGTCCCTTGATTTGATTTTTCTAAAATCAAATATTGACCATTCATTTCAAATTTCACCCTAATGTTTCCCTAACACTAATTGTGGGTTGTCACATTTAATTGTAACCATTGATCTTAGGCATTTGTCAATCTTCAATCTTGGCCATTCATCCAAAATTAGCTTTTCTATAAAATGGCAATTTGTTGGAATCAGGTAGCACTGAGAAGGGGGGGTAAATTAGTGTTCTACAAAATTTAACTTTATTAATCCTATCTTTAAACCACTTACAACATTGAACCAAAAGAAAGATGCATGCACATAAAGCAATCAACCACAACACCATAACATAAGGATTTTTTATGTGGAAACCCTGTTAGAGGAAAAACCACCGTGGATGTCAATCCACAATTTGAGTACTCAAATATATGTTTTATACAAATGGGGAATGCACATACATTCAGGCACACTGCCTAGAACTCACTGCTCAGATACAAAAAGAAGACTCACTTTCTTACAAAGGATTTGAATTACATCCAAAATATTTGAACTGAGAGAATAGCATCTGTTAATGCCTGATTATATTTTCGATTAAGCTCATCAGTCGCATTCCTAACCTACTTCTCTGATTTTTCTCTATCTACTTTCATTCGCATCACAAATCCTTTTATGCACAAGAGAATTGGTGCATAATCGCTCTACTATCCTTTTGAATTTTGCAACATACTTCGCACACTCAATTCACACACCAAAATGATATAAATGATTGCTTATATATATCCACAATAAAATATTTAATCAACCATATGTCGACTTCAACAAAATATTAAATATTTACAAACTGTCAGCTCAAATCTCAAATAATTTTCAATGCACATCAACCAAAGTCGGCCACAACATAGTGAGGACCCAAAACAAAATCCTTGAACATGAAAATACCTTAAACAACTTTACCTCGAACATATGCAATACGCTACATTCATCAAGTCGACCTTTTAGCACTGTTAAACAGAAAATCAATCAACCAGATCTCCTAACTCATACACCAATTGATGCAACAACACAAAACTCAAGAATAAGATATTCTAGATACCCAACGACCTTCCCTGAGATCCACAACTCAAACTAATAAACTAGTAATGCAAATGGATTGATAGATTCAATTTGAGTTGGATACCTTGTTCTTCACTCTGTCTTCCAGTATGGACAAATAATGAAGTGCAAACCAAATTAATGACTTAGGTTGCCATCAATGACAACACCAAAATTCATATGCCAACAATCTCCCCCTTTAGAATTGATGGCAACACTTAGTGAAAAATGACTAAGTGTCAAAACCAACATACTGCAATCCTTCAAGACTTCAAAAAGTCATAGGTGTCACAACTCCCCCTTAATTTGATAAGGCATTTTTCACTGCTCTCTCTCCCCCTTTGACATCAATGACAAACCGATAAAAAATATTTTCCTATAGTAATCCCTTTTAGAGTGAAACCAAAAAAGAACTTGCTTTTTCAAAAACTGGCTCAAAATTTTGAAGAAATACAGTCACTACTTGTGTTAGAAGATTATTTTGTATTTTTCCTTTACCTCTGGAAGAAACTTCTTCCATGCTTCTACTGCAATCCTGGTAATTATGATCATGCTATTTTTTTCAAATGTTCGATTGATAATATTGATGAGGGATTCTGGAATGGTGATAGCTTCTTCTAATATCTCTCCTTTCCTTAGTATCTCAATCAACTATTCTAGTCTGCATTCTGTTATGTCCTTCACTTTCCAAAAGGTGTCAACAATCCTATTTCTATTTTTTAAACATTTATATTCTCTGTCTATAATTCCTGAATCCTTTTCTTAATTGCACCATCTTGATCCTGAAACATGTTAAATCTTGTCCAATATTGTTCAGCTCTGTTTCAATTTGTTCCAACTTTTCTTTGTACTTTCCGATTGCATGAGGCCTTCGAAGACAGTAGTTATAGATGTTTGTTGTGTTTATGCATTGCCTTATTTGATTCATTCATCTTTTTAGCTTGGTGAGTGATAATTTGTATTGCTTCTTCAGGTGTAGAATTACTTTTTCTTCTTCCTTGTTCTAAGACTCAGAGTCCATGATTTCCTTGATGCATTCAATGATCTCTTCTGGCAACATATTATGTAAATTCTCTAATTTAATATGGTTGTGCACAAGATGAGCACTTAGTACGTTTAAAATCATGTCCTACTCATATGAAGGTCTGATAGACCATATGTTTGTGATTTTCTGCATTCCATCTTCCTCATAAATAAGTTGCAATATCTCTTCTTCAGTTAAATCACCTTATTCTTCACTTTCTTTTGTCATTACCTTTACTTGTTATGGTTCGGTTGTTCCTAGTTCTTTTCTTTGGGTGTCCTCAGTTTCCTTATCAGATTCCTCATATGGTATGTCCACGCTCACTTGTTATTTTCCTTTCTCTTCAACTCTTGGAGTCTTGCATGCCAGTGGAGTGCAAATAGTAATTTATTTTTCTCTTTTATTCTTTCTCTCCATCTCACTGGAGGAGGAACCAATTTCAAGTGCCCTTATAGGACATGGAATACCAATTGAGCCAAACTTTCCTAGCAAACCTTTAAAGAAACTTTCATTTTCTTGATCATAGTTTTCCAAATTGTTAGAGTGTATGTAAATATGCTTGCACAAACATATTATACTCTTTCCAATCCTTTGTTCATGATAATTCATCAATCACCATTCAAAAAAAAAAATTCCATTCCTGAATATCACCGTCAACAGGCTGCCCTATCTAATCAGTCAATAAACAAAAGATTCAAACCTATGAAATCACTAAACCCTAATTAGAGAATGCTTGAAATACCTTTAAAATCCCCCTATAAACAATGATAATCAAGAAAACTTCACTCACCATAATCAAATTCCTCAAAACAACTCTGTACACAGTCACTTTTCCATATTTTGCCCAAAATACAGACCTAGGGCTTCATGGTTTCATATGCTAACCACCATAATTTGGTCTAAGTATTTAGAACATGAAATAATGTGCTAATATAAACCTTCTCACCAAAAATTAGGAGTTTCCATTGTACAAATTGAGAGAAACACATTTTTTTTAATACAAACCCCAAAAACCCTATGTTCAGGATAGTTTTTAGAAATGGGATTGTTTTACCCTTGAAATGTCATTATAAAAATTACTGGTAAAAAGGAAGTTTTTCCTTGACATCAATAAATTTCCATCCATCTATGTTTGAGGTCCGTATAGATCCGTACAAGTCCGTACTAACATGTTTTCTGATTGCAATTTCTGGAAAACATTTTTTGGACTGGTTATCTTCACTAAAAACACACTAACTTTCACATTTCTCAATGAAATTAAATGAAAAAAAATCCAAAATAAAGTAGATTCAACATTATTTCAATATCATGTGATCTTAGGCCATGAAATTAGCCATAAAGACTGTACCATGCATCAGAATAGAAGGAAGGAAGTGGAAAAATAGTGAAAATATGATTTCTTCATTACAAATCTTCAATTTTCTCTTCCATCACACTTAAAAATGACTCACAATGCCTTATTAATGGTTCTCCAACTTCTCTAACTGCCTAAAACTATTCAACTAACTTCTATGACCCTTCAACTTCCATTATTTGTGAGATTTTTACATTGTGACAAATTTTTTTTGCACTTTTGACATTTTTTTCAATATGGAACAACTTTGAACATTATTTGACAAATGACTTAAAATATAAATTCCGAAGACTCAAAAACCTCTAAAATGGCTTTATAAACCTTATTAAATGAACCCCTAGCACTCTTTAAACACTTATTACATTTTGGCCTCATGGAGGTAAGAAATCAAACAGGTGCTCCCGCACCATTTGCATAACCCAGTTACGGTTCCAATCACTTCTTTCGAGATATGGTAGGGTTTATCCAGAGTTAGAATATCATCATTCAATATATCCAAAATAAAATTGATGATTTCGACATTCTCGAAATAGGGGAATTCACTCCAAATATACAAGCTTTTGTGTTTTGCTTCTTTCAGCCATTTCAATTCATTGTGCGACATGTTTCTTACAACTCTAATCTTCTCACTGCTATACTCATCTAGGTTTGTCACTCCTTTGATTTGTTCCATTTTACCTTTCATACTCATGTCTTGATTCTACCAAAGAAGTTCTTCAACCGCACACCAAATTAAACTGAAATTTCTCAATACAACTGAAGTACTTGATGGATTAGGGTTTCATCACTGAATTATCTTCACGCTTTTGAAATTCTATTGCAAAGTACTCTCCTTATTCTTTTCTTTGATATAAAGTGGAAAATAAGGGTTCCAACTTGCTTTTTATAACTCACACACCTAACCTTTTGTTGTAATAAATGCTTTTTCCCTAGGTGTTCTGGATACCCTGTTTTCTCAGTCAGTGAGAGAAAAATTCTTCTGTGGACCTTTAATTGCTTGAATTTCTTTACGAGTTTTTTCCAATGCATCTATAAATCATTAATACAACTATTGAAAATATGCCGCATTTCGAAACGAACTACCAACAAGGGGAAAAAGGATTTTCTTGAAAAACTCCCCTAGGCCAATGGCCTGAAATCAATTCCCAGAGGAATTACCAACACCAGATTCTGGTACAGAACCATTTCCTGCATTAGACTCGCTCTTTCTTACCCATGTATTCTTCATCTGATCTCTTATTTCATCCATAATCACTTTCCCTTTGTATGCCAGACCTCTTCTATTCATATTTTTGTTTCTGCAGAATCTTGCAATCTGACTATATTTGTTGCAATTGTAACACACAACATTTCCTTGTCCAAACCAGTCATTCCATTGATTTCTTCTTGATCTGCAGTGGTTAGCAATATGCTCAAATCTTCCACAGGTATAACATTTAACATTTCTTCTATTGATAGAGTTGTTTGACATATTTCTACCTTCAATTGACTTATGACCAAACTTATTGCAATTGAAACACTGACCGGAGAATGATGGATCACTTGATTTCATTTTACTTCTACATTGAGCAGCCATATGACCAAATTTGCAAGCAAAATAGTATCCATTAAAATTTTGAGTATTAGGTTGTCTTACCATATGCCTTTTTGCTTTGTTCATCTAATTTCCTTGCCTAAAATTCCTTTGTTCAGATTCAAAACTTTCTCCTTTCTCATATCCAAGACCTCACTTGTCATTTCCATTCTTTTGACCTTGAGTTAGCTCATCAAGCTTAACTGAGCTAATCTTGAACTTCTCCTTGTATTCATTTTTAGTAGCAAGTTCATCCCTGAGAATAACAATCTATCTTTCAAGCTCTTCTTCATTGTTTCTGGATTGTTGCAGTTCAATCTCCAACTGAATGAATCCTCCATTAATTTTGTTGCATTCATCAAATCTTTCTTTTAAGGACTGAGCAAGATTCTCCTCACTCTTCTTTCTCTCTTCAATCTCCTTAGTCAATTTCATCACCATAGATTCCATCTCATGCTTTAGGGTAGCATTGTCTCTGGCAAGCTTTTCACATTCTTCAGTTATTTCCTTCAAGGTTTGATTCAGGTGAACATCATCCATGCTTTTGCTCTCTTTTTACTTAATATGATCACATAGATCCTTTCTCTTCTCCCTGGACTTAATAATCTGATCCCTCAATGTCTAAATGAATTTCTCAACATCCTTAAGACTTGCTTTCAATTCCTGAACTTCTTCTTTGGGCTGATCAAGATCATCAAGTGCCACCAAAAGCTATTGTTGAAGACTACCGAATTCCATTACATTCCAAGATCCAACTCAAGCTATTAAACTTCTTCTGAGGAACTAGGCTTTGATACCAATTGTTGGAATTAGGGAACACTAAGAGGAGGGCGGTGAATAAGTGTTCTACAAAATTTAATTTTATTAATCTGATCTTTAAATCACTTACAACATTGAACCAAAAGAAAGATGCAAGCAAATCAAGCAATCAACCACAACACCATAACACAAGGATTTTTACGTGGAAACCCTGTTAGGAGAAAAACCACGGTGGAGGTCAATCCACAATTTAAGTACTCAAATATAGGTGTTATACAAATGGGGAATGCACATGCATTCAGGCACACTACCTAGAGCTCACTGCTTAGATACAAAAAGAAGACTCATTGTCTTACAAAGGATTTAAATTACATCCAAAATATTTGAACTGAGAGAATAGCATCTACTAATGCCTGATTACAATTTTGATTAAGCTCATCAGTTGCATTCCTAGCCTGCTTTTCTAATTATGCTCTTCTACTCTGTCTACTTTCATTCGCATCACAAATCCTTTTATGCACAAGAGAAACTATGCATAATCGCTCTACTATCCTTCTAAATTTTGCAACGTACTTCACATAACAAAATGATATAAATGATCACTTATATATATCCACAACAAAATATTTAATCAACCATATGCCAGCTTCAACAAAATATAAAATATTTACAAACTATCAGCTCAAATCTCAAATAATTTTCAATGCACATCAACCAAAGTCGGCCACAACATAGTGAGGACCCAAAAAAAATCCTCAAACACGAAAATACCTTAAACAACTTTACCTCGAACATCCACAACATGCTACATTCATCAAGTCAACCTTCTAGCACTGTTAAACAAAAAAGCAATCAACTAAATCTCCTAACTCATACACCAATTGATGCGATGGAAAAAAACTCAAGAATAAGATATTATAGATACCCAACAACCTTCCCTGAGATCCACAACTCAAACTGATAATGCAAATGGATTGATAGATTCAATTTTAGTTGAATACCCTGTTCTTCACTCTGTCTTCCGGTATGGACAAATACTGAAGTGCAGACTGGATCAATGACTTAGATTTCCATCAATGACAACACCAGAAGCCATATGCCAACACAATTTTGGTCTCATTTGCACATCTCATATCTGTTGACACTTACACTTCATACATCTTGGCATTTCTTGACTTCATGCATTAGACATTTTCATGCTTTAGGCTTGCTTCATAGTTGCATTGTGTATAATTTGATAGAATCCTTCAACATTTGCATAGGACATTGGCATAGTCATAGGTTTCTCATCACAAATCTGAGGGCAAACATAATATTGCAGCAAATAGAGAAGGTGCAATGGAGGTTAATCATGGAGGTTGAAGACATTTGGTGAATCTTTCCTTGTTTTCATGTTTTGTAATCCTTTGTTCTTCATTGCTTTGCTTTGGGTTATTTTGTTTAAGCTTTAATTATGAAATGACACATACACCTTGTTGCAACACAAATGAAGTGCCAAAGGACGCAATTGACTTGGCACAACGCATTTGACTTTGACAAGAATTTACTTTTGTTTAGGCTTAGTTTTGTGTAGTTTTTTGATAGATAGATGGTAACGATTATTTTCAATGATGGAGGTGAATCAATGGTGGCATGAAGATTTGGTAATATTGTTTTATGCTTTATGTCTTTATGCTCATTTGTGCTTCATTGTTTATTAGGGTTTGATTTATATACTTTATTGCATTAACCTTAATATTTTAGCCCTAATTACATTGGTGAACCTAACAAATTTTGAGGAATTTTGGAGTTGGATCCTTTTTTTTTGTAGGTTTTGTTAGATTTTTGTTGCAGGTTTTGCATCATTTTGGGACAAAACCCTAGTTTTCAAATATTCAACCATATCTCTCAAATGACTACGTATTTTCTCACAAAAAAATTCTTCAGGTTGGAGACAATATCAAGAGCTTCCAGTTTGAAAATCAGATTTTTTGGAGGTATTTTTTATTTTTTTGTTATTTTTCATGAAAAATCAATTTTGAGAGAAAATTAGTGAATTTTTCGGATATTTTTTATATTTCTGGAAAGCTCTCTGAAAATCAACCAATTAGCGAATTTTTCTTAATTTTTTTTTTACTTTGGGTTAGTTTGTTTAAGCTTTAATTCTAAAACGATGCATGTATGCCCTATCACCACACAAATGAAGTGTCAAACAATGCAATTGAATTGGCACGACGCATTTTACTTTGACCATGGTTGAATTTTGTTTAGGCTCAATTTCTGTGTACTTTTGGTTAGATAGATGGTAACGATGATTTTCAATGATGGAGGTGAATCAATGGTGGCATGAAGATTTGGTAATATTGTTTTATGCTTTATGTCTTTATGCCCATTTGTGCCTCATTGTTTATTAGGGTTTGATTTATATGCTTTATTGCATTAACCTTAATATTTTAGCCCTAACTACATTGGTGCACCTGACAAATTTTGACAAATTTTGAGGAATTTTGGAGTTGGATCCTTTTTGTTGCAGCGTCAAAGGTGATTGAATTTTGAGAGAAAATTAGCAATGTAATCGCCATACTGAGATGTGTAAATGAGCATATGACTTTGACCAAGGTTGACTTTTGTTTACAAAATTGTTGGAGGGTTAGAGGTGATTGAATTTTGAGAGAAAAATAGTGATTTTTTCTTGAAAATCAGTATTCATACCTTCGCAAATCTACAGAAATAAAATTTTCAAGGCATCTGACATCATCCCAAATCTGCAAAAAAAATTCTGAAAAGATCTGCAACCATTTGTGAGATAAAAGGAAATCTTTGTAAAATCCTAATTTTCAAAGATCTATTTTTTGTCTAATTATTTTCATCCAAATTAAAAATATAAAGAACATACCCCTATTGAAATTCAAAGAGCTTTCTAGAAATAGAAAAATATCCAAAAAATTTGCTAATTTTCTCTCAAAATTGATTTTTCATGAAAAAAAAATATATAAAAAAAATTAAAAACAACTCCAAAAAATCTGATTTTTGAACTGGAAGCTCTTGATATTATCTCCAGCCTGAAGAATTTTTTTTGTGAGAAAATACGCAGTTGTTTGAGAGATATGGTTGAAATTTGAAAACTAGGGTTTTGTCCCAAAATGATGCAAAACCTGCAACAAAAAGATAACAAAACCTACAACAAAAAGGATCCAACTCCAAAATTCCTCAAAAAATTTCAGGTTCACCAATGTAATTAGGGCTAAAATATTAAGGTTAATGCAATAAAACATATAAATCAAACCCTAATAAACAATGAAGCACAAATGAGCATAAAGAAATAAAGCATAAAACAATATTACCAAATCTTCATGCCACCATTGATTCACCTCCATCATTGAAAATAATTGTTACCATCTATCTAACAAAAAGTACACATAAACTGATTTCCATCTTCTCAAACAACTCTACAGCTTCATCCAGTTTATTTAGCTTACAAAGAGTACCAATCATGATTGTATGTGTTGAATCCTCTGGGGAAAATTCCTTTTCTCTTCCATTTCATCAAGGAATCACCAAGCCATCTCCAATTTCCATATCATGTTTACACATGCTTGAATTTTTCTAATTCTCCAGATGTTTGTGGCTTATCATTTTGCCATGGTTGTAATACTTCTGCACTTCCAGTGTATGTTATTTCTACCATTTTACTCATAGTTGTTTGGAATGCATTGTCCTGATTTTGAAGGTGCCTAGCTACAGATAGTGATAATGTCGTTGTGTTTGTTTCTTCCACTGCCCTCTCTTATTATCATGACATTTTGGACTCAAACCTTCATTAAAGCATATGTTGTTCATGCTGATTTCATTTCATTTTCCCAACAAAGCATACTAGAATTTTGTTATTGGTCTATCATTCCACATATTTAGATCTTTTGTTGGGCTACCATCTAAAATCTTCATGCTTGCATTTTCATACATGATCGTTCTTGATGTAAATGAAGCATCTTCACTGTTTGATACTTTTCAACATGCTTGCTTTAATCTCCATTGAAGGTAAGTGGTTGATCATTCTGTTGGAATTTTGTTAGCTCCATTGGAGCACTACCTTACATCACTTTGACTGCTAGCAATGCTTTCAAATGTTCAAATGTTGACCTCACTTGTGAAATGCATTTCCTTTACATAGCCCTTTTTTATCACGCTTAGGGGCCACTCCATTGGAAGACATTGCTATTTGAAATGCATTGATATCATGATGTGATTTTCTTTCATTTTATTCATTGTATTCTAAAAAACATTGTCTTTTGGACCTTGTTGTGTTGTAGCATCAAATGGTTGTTTCATACCTCTATTGAGTGAATGATCATTGATTTGTTCAATGTGAATAGTGTATAGTTCTTTGAGTTCATGTAGAATTCATTGTGTCTTAACACCATGTTCTTTTGCTTTACTCTATCATTGACTCTTGTCACACAACGAGCTGCCCATTGATTCATGTTGTCCCATCTATTTCTTTGATTGTTGTTGTCCTGTAGCACGAAAGGTAGCATGCATTTTTCCTATAGGACTGCCCCAATCTTCATGGTTTCCCTAACAACTGCTTGCTTCCCCCAAAGGTTTGTTACTTGGTCTTCACAAACATCTAAGTCTTTTTGATCTTGTGCAACCAACAAACACCATCTCCTCACTTTAATCTTAGTGGGTAGACATATGACACTTAGTTGGTGACCTAAAATCTCGCCATCCTAGGTGGTGTGTAGTTTTCCAATAGGGTTTAAGTGAGATGAATTGGGTAGTATATCTCATGCAACAATGCATGATTATCTTTGCTCCTTCTTGCTGCCCCATATGCCTCATGATGGTTTTAGGCATGATTTGATTTCTCCTTCATTATTTTAAGAGATGCATAATTGAACTTGATGCATCTATGAAATCATTTACTTCTTTTAATAAAATGGATCTTGGATCCACTTAAGATGATTGAAAGACATTTCCAATAGAATGTACCTTCCTTTTGACATGATGGTAGCCTATTGATTGATTCTCTATGAAAAGATGAAGTATGAATTTCTTGAAAATTCGCATTATGTGTTGCATCATTTGAATCTGATAATGAAATTTGATCAACTAGTGTGATTCCATATTGATTTAATGCATCAATAGCATGCTTATCATTGATTTGATCAAGTTTCTCAATTTCCTATCTTTCTTAAAACATCAAAGGGAAGCATGCTGAGCTCTACCCTTGTGGAAGTCACATTTCACCCCACATGCTGTAATTAGTTGAATCAGAACTGTAACAAGACTTGTCCTAAATCTACACAAGGAACAAACCAGTTAGATAAACAAAGCATATCATAGGTGTGTTTGATCACCCCTTTTTTGTTTTCAGGGACACTTATGGTATGCTACTATTTTAATGCTTGTAGACATTAGATTACCTATTTATGGATGTTTTGCCTATAATTTTGATTAGGTACCTTTCATTGCTCTAACAACACTATTTTTATCCAATGCAGGAAACCTAGGAATAATGAGGAGGGTGTCAAACAGAAGCATAGTAGTGGGAAGGATTGAGATAATGCGAGGCCAAGCCAACAGGATTCGTCATTCCACCAGACAATGACAAGTCCCTTTTCATTTTATATGCAATTTCTTTATGTTATCTATATGTGTGTAATCTCTTCTTTATAAACATTAGGATAGCTAGTCCCTTGTCTTGTGAGGGACATTATACACTCATGATTATCAATAAAGATCACATTTACAATACACATTGGTTCTCTTTCTTATATTTTAGTAATTGCAAAACTGGAATAAATGCAATTTGTTTTGACAATCTCTTTTATGCACATTAATGAACTTATCAAAATATGATGTATCTTTTAATGTTTAAATGAAAACATGAAAGAATAAACACAAAGTTACCTTATTTCAGCTGAAAGCTAAAAATCAGGTAACATTTTTGGTGACATCTACTATATGTTTGCTGCAAAACATCTCGAACAGTTTCTGAAAGCTTATCCATTGGGCATTGAGTCATCTAAAGGTTGACACCACTTGAAAACAACATTGTATGTTGTTGTAACTCACTAAACCAGCATGAGACACTTTGAAAACTTATAAAAAACACACCAGAAAGCAAAGAAAACTAACACCTAACTATGCAAAAACAACACTTAGGGAAAACTGGAAAAGCATCTAACTAATGTGCAGCAACACTTAGAGGAAACAAAACCTACTCTACTTTGTACAAGGCATATTTTAGATCATACCTCAAAATAGAGTTTGAGATGTATCCCATTGACTGGGATTGGAAGAGCTTCTCCATCCATTGATGACAATTGCAAGGCATTGTGCTCTTTGCACTCAGTAATGACAAACAGGCCACTCCACATACTATCAAATTTAGTGTGCTTTCCAAGACTACTCTTTAATTCATCCCACTTAAGGACAACATCTCCTTCTCTAAACACCCTAGGTGTTGCTCTTTTTGTCAAAAACCTTCTTTGTTTGGAGTTGATGCAGCTCCATTGTTTTCATGGCTCTATCTCTTGTTTCATCCAGCTCCATGAGTTGTACATATCTGATAGCCATTGGATCTCCCTCTTCAAACATTTCAAGCTCATTCATTATGTCAAGAGTTG
Organism: Sequoia sempervirens; assembly: GCA_007258455.2. NCBI lineage: Eukaryota > Viridiplantae > Streptophyta > Pinopsida > Cupressales > Cupressaceae > Sequoia > Sequoia sempervirens. The sequence continues at coordinate 529,815,898 of VDFB02271358.1, read as the reverse complement.
GAAGCTCAACAGATAAAGGCAGCCCTGCCTCTTTACCATATATTAGATTATAAGGGGAATTTCCAATGGATCTTTTTGTAGTTATTCTATTTTCCCACAAGGCATATTTTAACTTGTTGTGCCAAGTTCTTTGGTTATCCTCCAAAATCCTTTTGATGATTTTGATCAAGTTCTTATTAGTTGATTCGGCCAAACCATTACCTTGAGGATAATAATTTGATGAGGTATTCAAGTGAATATTGTTCTTTACAGCCCAATCACTTACTCTTAATCCAACAAATTCCAAAGCATTATTAGAAATGATTGATTCAAGTACCCCAAATCTGGTTACTAAATCATCATAAAAATTTAAAACAACACTTTCATTGGCTTCTTTCAAGGTCACTGCTTTAGTCCATCTTGTGAAGTAATCGGTTGCAATAAGTACCCACCTGTGGCCTGCACTTGAAGTTGGGTTAATGGCACCTATAAAATCGATGTCCCATCTCATGAAGGGTTATTCTACTTGAATGGGCTGCAATGGTAAAGCTGGCAGCCTCTCTTTACCTACAAAAATGGCACATTTTACACACTTTTTGGCCCAAGCATGGGCATCTTTAAACAATCTTGGCCAATAATAGCCAACTCTCATTATTTTCCATGTAGTTGTTCTTGGGGAAAAATGACCCCTAGCAGTTCCATCATGGAACTCATGAAGTACTTTATCTACTTGATGTTGATCAATACATCTTAAAAGGACACTATTAAGATCCTTTCTTAAAACAATGTTACCAACCAACACATAAGGAATGGACTACATTCTGAAATACCTTTGTTTAGCTTTATCCAAACCTGGTGGACACTCACCAGTTTGTAAAAAGTGAGTCATATCTTGCACCCAACCTGCATTTGTTGCTAGTGCATCAGCTGGAAATTTATTATCAGCAATCAAAACTAGCTTTGTTTCTGCATTCTCTTTATTTTCAGCTTCTGTAGCTAGTTGTTCACACAACCCTTTACCCCTTACAAGCTTCATTACCTTAATATTAACATCATACTCCATAACTTTTGTAATCCATCCAACCCTCTTTTCATTTAGGTCCCTGCTTAACAAGAACTCTTTCACACTAGGGTGAGCAACCATTAAATACACTTTGCTGTTAGAAATCAGGGGTTTAAACCTTTTTAGACTTTTGATGGCAACAATCACATGTTTCTCTACAAAAGTATATCTTTGTTCATACTCTTCTAAACGTTGACTAAAAAATGCAATAGGTTGTTCTAAACCAGCATCATTCTATTGTACCAGCATTACAGAAATGATATCAATGCTACCAAAAGTGTATAAAATGAAGTCTTTTGAAAAGTTTGGGTTTACCAAAGTAGGAGCTACTAATAAGGCCTCCTTTATAACTTCAAAACTGTGCTTGGCCTCTTTGGTCCAACTGAAACTTGTATGTTTTTTTAACATGGCAGGTAGTGGTTTCAAAAGATTGGCAATATCAAGATAAACCTTCTAAAAAAGTTGATTCTGCCAAGAAAACTTTGCAACCCCTTTTTATGGTTGGGAAAAGGCAGATCCAAAATGACACTTACTCTTTCTAGATCAATGGTGATCCCTTTTTTTGACACAATATGTCCTAAAGCTTTCCTTCATAGACAACAAAGATACATTTTTTGGGGTTGAGGGATATACCATATTCCCTAAACCTCTCAAATACTTACTTCAGATGTGCAAGATGTTCATCAACCTTCTTGGAAAACATCGTTACATCATCAAGGTAAATGAGTACAAGTTTGAATCAGACCTTGAAATGCCATGTCCATTCCCCTCTGAAATGTGGCACCAACATTGGACAGACCAAATGGCATCCTTTTATAAGCCATGGTGCCCCATTTTGTGGTGAAGGCAGTCTTGTACTAGTCTTCCTCTTTGAATAATACTTGGTTATAACCTGAATAACTATCAAGTAATGAGAATCTTTCTGAACCAGCTACAATTTGTAGAATCTGCTCCATTGAGGGTAGCGGATAATGATCCTTTAATGAGGCTCTATTGAGGTCCCTAAAATTAACACAAAGCCTAATCTCACCATTTTTATTTCTAACTGGAACAAGGTTAGAGACCCACGAGGTATGTTTAATTGGAAAAATGATGTCTCCCTCAACTAGCTTGGTCAATTATTTGACCATAAGAGGCTCAAGTTTGGGGTTTAAAGGCCTCTATTTTTTCCTAATAGGTTTTGCATTTGGCTCAAGATCTATGGTATGTTGGGAAATTTGGGGATCAAAACCTTTTAAATCAGAATATTCCCATGCAAATACATCTTGAAACTCTTGACAAAGAGCAATGAAAGCTTGTCTATCAGCATGTGAACATATTTTACCAACTTTAAGGAGCTTACCTTTGAAAATTTCAAGTTCCTCATAATGTTCTTCTTTGACCTACATATTGTTCTTACTTTTTTTCAGCTAGTAATCATTGCTAAAGATGGATTCCAAGGTGACTAGACCCTTGGGTAGCTTGTTAGACCTCAATTGGATGATCTAATCATCATATTGATTGTTGATCTTGTCTTGGTTCACTGCTGAAAATTCATCCTCTTGCAACATAAAGCTCAAGACCTGTTCATCACTCTCAAAAACTTTCCAATGAACGTTATTATCTAGAATGGAGGGTCTAATGACTATTTTAACATATGGCTACAACTTTTCTTTCCTAATTTCACTTGGAATATCAACCTGAGCACCTATTGTGGCCAATCTATCAACATGTTTATTTTGATCCCTAGGAATAGAAACCAGGTTGAAAGCATCAAAATATTCTATCCTGTGTCACACTCTATGCTTGTAGGACCTCAAAACATCATTTTTAGTGACATGCAGACCTCTCACCTAATTCACGATTAGTTCATTGTCACCATAGACTTGCAAGAAATTAATCCCTCATTTCCTTTCCCATTCCAAGCCTTGAATTAAACCTTCATACTCAACAGTGTTATTAGTACAACAGAAAGAAATTATAAAAGCATAGTAGTATTTTTCACCTTGTGGGGACACAAGCATTGCACCCCCACTAGCACTATTCTTTCTTCTAGAACTGTCAAAGAACATTTTCCATACTTCACCTTATTGTTCTAACTGTTGTTGCACCTCTTTTTTGAGGTTTGGGATCATTGAATCAGGTTCATGCAACACATAAACACCCAAACTAGTCTTGTCAATGTTATCATTTGGTCTATCAATAACATTTTTTGCTGCCCACTCATTTAAGAGCATGTCTGGTATGCTTTTTGCTTGCAGTTCTTGAGCAACAACAAGCTCATTATAATAAAAAATAGCATAATTAGCATTAACAACACTTGGGACATATGGTTCAATGTGATCTTTGGCAAGTAATTCAAATTTAATGACCACTTTTGTCCCGTATCTCATTTTGAATACTGTGTGAGACCAATCTGATGACAAATAACCTCCTATCTTGGCAGTGAAGTATCTTGACAAACATAAAGCAAAATGAGGTGGTAAGTCAATGACTAAAATGTCTTAGGAGATGGAAAAATTAGGGCAGGCATGTAAGGTAAAGCTTAAGCCTTTGATGACACCTACAATGTTAATGGTTGTCCCATCAAGTTGGACAACTCCTTTCTCAAGAGGTTGATATTTTAGTCCTAACTTATCAACAATTTGTTTGGACATGACATAACTAATTGCCCCTAAATCTACTATACAGTTATGAACTAACTTATCCCCTATTATCAAAGACACATAAAATGGGGGAGGTTTGACATCCTTACTTGGCTATTTATTGGTATCTTGAGGTGCATTTGTAAGGACAACCTTGAATTGACCTACTGGAACATCACTTAAAACACTTAAATCAGTTAAGGAAGATTGCAATAAGTCCTTTTGACTTGTGATGGATAAAGAATCCCACATTGACATACTTACACTCATATTTTTCATGGATTCAATGATGTTGAAGGGTGTGACAACATTTACCTTTTGATGGGTCCTTGCAACAGCAGGGTCTGTTTGCAAGTGGGCTAATTGGGGTTGGTTCCCAAGCTGTCCACCACCGATGCCTTGTGAATTTCTTTGTAAGATGTGTGTTACTTGAGGATTAGAAGGGCCAACAACTTCCTTGTCTTTATTTTCCACTTGTCCAATCTCGAAAGCTCTCTTTTTTACTCGAGTGTTGGCTGCTATTAGATAACTATCACTATTCACTCAACAAAATTCTTCTCCTTTCCAATTCAGGAGGGTTGTGTCACTTGTAGGCATATCCTGTTCTTGTGACAATTCACCATTAGGAATGTTCTATACACCTGAGGAATTTTGAACCATCAATGCTTGATTGATGACACCATTTGAACATGTAGTTTGATTATGGGCCTGGTTACAAGGATAGCACCACTCAAATTATGTTGCAAGGTTATTTTGAACATGCACCATATCTCTTGTTGCACTAATTGGAATTGGATTATATGGCTGAAATGGCCTCTAATTCAAATTTTTCCTTGCACCTTGAAAGTTTCCTTGATATGGTTGTTTGTTAGCTTGAAATGGTTGATTTTGACCTTGATTATGAGGCTTCCAAGGCTTAAAACCTTGGAACTGCTATTTTTAAATGCTCACAAGTCCGTTTCCAAAAGTTTGAAGTAGATTATCAATCTTCTGTTGGTTGCTTTTTATCTCTTGTAACTCTTGAGATGGTCCTTGGACAACAATTTTTTGGCTAATAGCAGCTGGTAAAGGGGCTATTTGAGGTGTTGGTAAAGTTGTAGGAGGTTGTATATCAGGGAAAAAGGGCATAGGAGGCCTAGGAGCAATTCTTCCAGCTTGTATGAGGCTATTTTCAACCCTTACAACTATATCATAAGCCAGTGGTAATGTAGTTCCCCCCATAGACTGTATCAAAACAACAACCTCACTATTTAAGACCCTCAAAAAATAAAGGAATGCATACTCAGCTAGAGGCCTTGTAGTTTCTAGAATTTTGTCCCATGTTCTTTGAAAATAGAAATTGAAGTCTGTCATCCGTTCATGAGGGGCTCTTTTGATGTGGGTTAGCTACTCCACTAATGACAAGTTGTCATACTTGTCCTCAAATTTCTTGCATAATACTTCTCCCAGCTCATCCCATGTTCTGATGGAATTGACTATTAAACTCTTGAACCATTGGAGTGCTTTTCCTCTAAATGATATCACTAGTAGCTTCAAAGCAACATTTTCTTGAGTTATATGATGCACTGAACATGAATTTGATATGTCCTCGATGTGTTCAATTCGTGTGGTCTAATCTTCACCTGAAAAATATGGCACACTTTTAAGGGCAGCCATGGGAATATTGTCATGTTGAGCCAATTGTAGTGGGTTTCCTCCATTAAAAGTGACAAAAACTTGATTCCTTGGAACAATTGTTGGTGGTACCAAGGTTTGTTGCCTCATAAGACTTGAAACTCTCACTGCAGGTGGAGTTGAAGCTATCTTTCTTGATGAAACAACTTTCTTTGTTGGTCTGCCTCTCCTTCAGGGTGGTGACAACTGTAATTAATCAAATGGGACAAAGTTTCCCCTTGTTTGAACCTTTTTCATAAGCTGCTACAACACTGTTCTGTTGCTAAATTCCACATTCAGAGTTGCCAGATATGCTTATGTGACCTCTTAAAGGCTGAAAAATTGTTGGTTGCATATCAAAACCAGCAAACATGTGTAGTTTTCTAATCTAAACTTATTAGAAGTGTCCCACTGTGTGTGCCAAAACTATTAGTTGGGAAAATTTGCACCCCTTTGCCAAGTTGTGAAAGCACTCAACAAATTTGGACTAACATGGGACTGCTTTCAAGTTGTAGGTGTCCTATTTTGAAAGTAGACCTCCAAATTATGGGTTGGCTCCCCTTTTGATGTCACCTAAGTAATTATTTCTAAGGAAAAGGGTAAAAGATGTATGAAAATGAACATTAACTAAAACTACTAAGGGTGATACACAAAAAAATTGACCAAGACCTGTAAAGAGCCTATTCACATTCAAAACAATGACATAAAACCTAGTTCACACAGCTCATTTTCACATAAGTAATTTATAAGGAGGTTTTTAAGTGGAACTCTTAGAAGGAAAACAAAATCTCACAACTAACAACACTTGCTTTAACTAATAAAACTTATAACTTGTAGCAATGCATTTTATGCTAAATAGGTGCTCAACCATGAGACAGGACTACAAGGAAAGGTAAATTTCATAGATAATCTGATCAATCACTAACAACACACAATAAAACATGAAATGAGAAGGTAAATGTTCAATTTCATTGATTCAAAGTGCTCAACTATCATTACAAGTCCATATGAGTTACAATACTACTCCTGCTAAAAAGATAACTTCAAAGCCAAGCTATCACTCTGTTGGAAAGAAAGAACTAACCTCAATAACAAAGATTGAAGTTACTGAAGAAAAAAAAACTAAATCCTCCCACACAAATCCATCTAGAAGGTTATAATCGGATGCAGCAAAAAAGGCCAAAAAGAACCTTCTAGAAACTCTCCAAACTATCCTCCACATCAATCAAATTCAATCCAAGTCAATAGTCACACTAAAAATGTGACAAAAATGCCTCCAAACTGTTGCAAGGTGTGACCCTTGGTCTTCCTTGCAGCACTAACACTTGGGTTTGTGACATGGTCTAACCACCTTCCGTGGTTCTTAACCGAAGCTTGTATTAGGCATTGATAGGTTGATCTTTTGGTGCAATGGCAAGTCCAACAATCGGTATCAGAGCTAGTCACATGTTCAGACCCCCCGCTTGTGCTTGGGGGGATTGTTGCAAGGTGTGACCCTTGGTCTTCCTTGCAGCACTAACACTTGGGTTTGTGACATGGTCTAACCGCCTCCTGTGGTTCTTAACCAAAGCTTGTATCAGGCATTGACAGGTCGATCTTTTGGTGCAATGACAAGTCCAACACAAACAACCCCTTTTCCTTTAAAATCAGTCAAAACAACCTATCACACATCCCTCATGTCTGTCAGTCGTCATTGGTCTTCACACATGTATTGACCCACACTTTTAATGCCCTTGCAAAATACAAGACTCTAATTTGCATTACAAATAATAATAATTTGATTAAGTGATTTATAATACATCACTTAAACAAATTACTTTACATTTCAAAAGAATGCAAAAGAGGCCCCACCATCTTTTTGGATTACAACAATATTTGCATCAAATAAATAACATTAAATAATAGTGATTTACAAATCACTTGAATAATGTTTTGCAATTAACAAAATGAAAAATAATGATACACTTAAAATTCTTGTAAAAGCATTAAGAAAAACCAAACTCCTCCAAGGCATTTGATCAATTTGACTTACCTCCACTTCTACAATTGAGAGCCAAGCACTTGGTCAACATTCTCCTAATTTAAAAAAAAAAAACAAAAAGGCCCATAATTTGGTCTATGTGGGCATAAAAGGATTCCAACATCCTTGGAAGACATGTCCTGAAGGCATATCATGTTTCAACCTTGGGGGACTTAGCATATTTTAGAAACAAGGCATATGTGTTCAATATGAAATATAAGGGAAAAATATGCCTAAGTCATAACTTCATCATTTGACCCACATAACAATTAAATTGTGTTTCAATTTCTTTTAAAAAAGGGAAAAGATCCCATCGGCCTCCACCATAGGGTTTCCAACCCTAAACAAAAGACATGGCAAAAAATGAAAAATCCATTCATTTCTGCTTCGAAGGTTCTGGAGGATTCATTCTGCCGCCATGAGGGTTTCTTTGAATGCACAGGGAACATGATTTTGTTTGGTTTTTTAGATGAAATTTGATGAAATCTATGATTTCTTCTGGGAATACTGAGGTAATGCATTTTTTGCATCAAAGCTGTATCTTTTCATCCCTTTGAAGGCCATTTATGAGCTAATTAGTCGCAGCCATAACATATCTCTGATCATTTTTTGTTTCATTTCTTTTCTTTGTGGTTGTTCATCTTGTTTCAGCCACCATGAGTGACTTCTTGAAGCTTGAATGTAAGCTTTCTGTATAAAAAATGCTTTGAACATTGCAAGAAAATGAGAAAAAAACCCTTAGGTAAGCTTCAATTCGACTCCCATCCTTCCTGATTTTTGAGCAAAAAGAGCTCATTTTGAGCCTCCATACTTGAAGAATAAAGCAAAATATGTCAATTTTCCTCTGTATTTGAAGTTGGATTTAAAAACCCCAATGTATTTTGTGATTTTATGAAGAAATTCTGCTCTTTTTGGTCATGGCCATGGAGAATAGACTAGGGTTTTCATATACTTTTATTTGTTTCAAAAATCTTCATGATAGCTTCTTTAAATACCTTTGTATTTTCCATTCCAAAATAAACCTAAATGGGTTCTTTGATTTGTAGAAGAAAACTTGGTTTTCCTTCGCCACGGCCTAAAAGAATTGATGAGGGTTTTTTTACATTTTTTTACTTCCTATAGAATGTTCTCCATGAAATATTTCATTCAACTCCTCTGTATTTTGCAATTTCCACACAAACCCCAAGTGGGTTTCTTGACCTTGAAGAAATAATACTTTATGAAGAGAAGAAAAAACTTCAAGTCACAGCCATGAAGGTATGCACTGGTTTTTTGACAATGGCATTTTGTGTAAAATGCTCTCCATGAAATGTGTTCAATATCTCTTAATTTTTGCAGTTTCTACACAAACCCAGATGGGTTTTTCTCATTGAGAAGGAAAATTTGACTTTGTTTACCTCTGTATTTTTCATTTCATAATAAAACACAAGTGGGTTTTCTAATTTGTGAAATAAAATGACTTTACCAGGCCATGAGTGAAAGAAGTGAAATGGTTTTAACCTCTTTAGTTCACTTTGCAAAAGAATTCCATGATGCAATCTGGGTACTTTAGATTTTTGCATTTTATGTTGTGGCCATGAATAACAACCCATATTTTCTACATTTCACTGTATTTAGCATTTTTCTGAATAGAAACCTCGTGATGCACCTAGGGTATGTAATCTTGCATTTCCCTCTTAAAAGATAACCTTCAAGCCCAAGGGTTTGAATTCCTTTGAATTTGAACTTCAAGAATGTTTCTCATGACAGTTAGAAGGCCTTCTTACTAAGCCACTATGCTCAAATACAGTTACTATTCCTTCTATTTAATGTTTGAATTCATTTTACATCACTGCATTTATTGTGTTCTCCTCAATGTGGTTGCACTGTTAAAAAATTTCAACCTTCCCTTACAAATTCTATTAATAATTATATTCACTGTGATTGAATTGGGGAACAGATTTGCCCGGGTCATTTCTTCCAGCAACTCCAAATCCTAATATCAATGTGTTGTATGCAAAACACATGGAATCTTTCTTATGGTTTCCATCTTCTCAAACAACTCTATAGCTTCATCCAATTTATTTACCTTGCAAAGAGCACCAATCATGATTGTATATGTTGCATCCTTTGGTGCAAATGCCTTTTTTCTTTCATTTCATGAAGGAATTGCCAAGCCATCTCCAATTTTCCCATCATGTTTATACATGCTTGAATATTGATTTGTTCACTAGGTTGCTATCATGAAAAAGTCTTTGTATTTTACAAATGCAACATTGGAATACTAGTCCCACTTGCAATCCATAGTAGTTTCCTATGTTTGTGCTTTTGTTAGATTAGAAAAGTTGTCATGCATATTTGCTTCACTTGTGAGTAGTATCATGAAATGTCAACACCATAGATGTAGAGATGACCCATGTTTTGCATTGAAACTCCAAGTTGGAAATGACTTGAATAGGGATCTTACTGCCAATCATGGCAGTCCTGTAGCATTCTTTAGCATTAAACATTGAAGAATAATGCAAGACATGATGTATTGCATTACTGTGTTACACTCAATGCATCCTTTGTTGTATCAAATGACTGAACTCATTTGTTGATTCCTTCTTAATCATGCTTGCTTGGTCTTTACATGAAACATTTAGACTTACCGATATGCAACAACCTATTTGACCATTTGAAAGCAACAAACATATGAAAAGGAAGATGCCTATCATAGACACAAAACATAATGTGTGTTCAGTACCTTATTCCACACTTCTTAATTCCTTTTGCTTGTTCTTTGGATGTTTGTGGCTGATCATTTTTCCATGATTGTAATACTTCTTCACTTCCAGTGTATGTTATTTCTACCATTCTACTCATAGTTGTTTGGAATGCAATGTCTTGATTTTGAAGGTGCCTAGCTACAGATAGTGGTAAGGCCACTGTGTTTGTTTCTTCCACTTCCCTCTCTTATTATCATGAAATTTTGGACTCAAACCTTCATTAAAGCATATGTTGTTCATGCTGATTTCATTTCATTTTCCCAACAAATCATACTAGAATTCTATTATTAGTCTATCAATCCACATATTCAACTCTTTTGTTGGGCTGCCATCTAAAATATCCATGCTTGTATTTTCATACATGATTGTGCTTGATGTAAATGAATCAACCTCGATGTTTGATACTTTTCAACATGCTTGATTTAATCTCCATTGAAGGTAAGTGGTTGATCATTCTGTTGGAATTTTGTTAGCTCCATTGAAGCACTACCTTGCATCACTTTGATTGCTATCAATGCTTTCAAATGTTCAAATGTTGGCCTCACTTGTGAAACACATTTCCTTTACATATCCCTTTTGGATCATGCTTAGGGGATGCTCCACTGGAAGACATTGTTGTTTGAAATGCATTGATATCATGATGTGATCTACTTTCATTTTATTCATTGTATTCTAAAATACATTGTATTTTGGACCTTGTTGTCTTGTAGCATCAAATGGCTGTTTCATACCTCTATTGAGTGAATGATCATTGATTTTTTCAATGTAAAAAATTTATAGTTCTTTGAGTTCATGTAGACTTCAATGTGTCTTAACACCATGTTCTTTGCTTTACTCTATCATTGACTCTTGTCACACAAAGAGCTGCCCATTAATTCATGTTGTCCCATATGTTTCTTTGATTTTTGTTGTCCTGTAGCATGAAAGGTAGCATGCATTTTTCCTTTAGGACTACCCCAATCCTCATGGTTTCCCTAACAACTGCTTGCTGCCCCCAAAGGTTTGTTACTTGGTCTTCACAAAAATCTAAGTCCTTTTGATCGTGTGCAACCAACCAACAAACACCATCTCCTCACTTTAATCTTAGAGGGCAGACATATGTCACTTGTGTTGGTGACTTGAAAGCTCGCCATCCTAGGTGATGTGTGGCTATACAATAGGGTTGAAGTGAGATGAATTGGGTAGTATATCTCATGCAACAATGCATGATTATCTTTGTTTCTTCTTGCTGCCCCATATGCCTCATGATGGTTTCAGGCATGATTTGATTTCTCCTTCATTATTTTAAGAGATGCATAATTGAACTTGATGTAAATCTATAATTGAACTTGATGCATCTCTGAAATCATTTACTTCTTTTAATAAAATGGATCTTGGATCCACTTAAGATGATTGAAAGACATGTCTAGAAAAATGTACCTTCCTTTTGACATGATGGAAGCTTATTGATTGATTCACTATGAAAAGATGAAGTATGAATTTCTTGATAGCACATTATGTGTTGCATCTTTTGAATATGATAATGAAATTTGATCAACTGGTGTGATTTCAGATTGATTTAATACATCAATAGCACGCTTATAATTTATTTGATCAAGTTGCCCAATTTCCTCTCTTTCTTAAAACATCAAAGGGCAGCATGTTGAGCTCTACCCTTGTGGGAGTCACATTTCACCCCACATGCTGTAATTAGCTGAATCAGAATAGTAACAAGACTTGTCCTAAATCTGCACAAGGAAAAAACCAGTTAGATAAACAAAGCATATCATAGGTGTGTTTGATCACTCCTTTCTTGATTTTAGGGACACTTATGGTATGTTTCTATTTTAATTCTTGTAGACATTAGATTACATGTTTATGGATGTTTTGCATATAATTTTGGTCAAGGACCTTTCATTGCTCTAACAACACTATTTTTATCCAATGCAAGAAACCTAGGAGCAACGAGGAGGGTGTCAAATGGAAGCAAATTAGTGGGAAGGATCGAGATGATGCAAGGCCAAGCCAACAAGATTCATCATTCCACCAAGAAATGACGGGTCCCTTTTCATTTTATATGCAATTTCTTTATGTTATCTATATGTGTACAATCTCTTCTTTATAAGCATTAGGATAGCTAGTCCCTTGGCTTGTGAGGGACATTATATGCTCATGATAATCAATAAAGATCACATTTGCAATACATATTGGTTCTCTTTCTTATTTGTCTATAATTGCAAAATTGGAATAAATGCAATTTTTTTGACAATCTTTTTTATGCACATTAATGAACTTAGAAGAATATGATGTATCTTTTAATGTTTAAACAAAAACACAAAATAATTATCACTAAGTTACCTAATTTCAGTTGAAAGCTAAAAATTAGGTAACAGGAAGACAATGAATCCTTTTAAGCCCAATTTCAATGATGTGACAACAAACAAGATGTTTGTTTTAAAGCCCCAGATCCAAATGTGTGACAAACAAGATTAAGAGATGAAAGATGAAATGTGTGCACCTAGGCTTTCTTTAGCTCCAAGTTTTTGTCCACTTGATCCAATTTGTTTTTTGATTTTTTTATTTTTTCTACACATTCACAAAACCAACAACAAAGCCAAAACCCTAACAAGATAATTGATCACTAATATTAGAGGGTTAGCTAGTCAAGAAAAATGTGATTTTTGGAAATGTTTTTTGTAGCAAAAATTAAAACGCAGAGAATAGACCCTTACTGAAATTTCCAGAGCTTTCCAAAAATGTAAAGAAATCCAAAATATTTGTTGTTTTGCACCCAACATTAATTTTTTATGAAAAATCATTAAAAGTATCCAACTCCAAAATTCCTCAAAATTTGTCAAAATTTGTCAGGTTCACCAATATAATTAGGGATAAAATATTAAGTTCAATGCAATAAATCATATAAATCAAACCCTAATAAACAATGAAGCACAAATGATGTGACAACAAACAAGATGTTTGTTTTAAAGCCCCAAATCCAAATGTGTGACAAACAAGATTAAGAGATGAAAGATGAAATGTGTGCACCTAGACTTTCTTTAGCTCCAAATTTTTGTCCACTTGATCCAATTTGTCTATTGAACTATTTATTTTTTTCTGCACATTCACAAAACCAACAACAAAGCCAAAACCCTAATAAGAATTGATCACTAATATTAAAGGGTTAGCTAGTCAAGGCAAATTTGATTTTTGGAAATGGTTTTTGCATCAAAAACAAAAACAAGGAGAATAGAACCTTACCGAAATTTCTAGAGCTTTCCAAAATGTAAAGAAATCTGAAATATTTGTTGTTTTGCACCCAACATTAATTTTTTATGAAAAATAATTATAAAATTATAAAAAATTCAAAACAGGTCCAAAACTTCTAATTTTTGGACTAAATGCCCCTAACATCATCCCAAATTTGAAGAAATTTTTTTGTGAAAATATTTGCAACCGTTTGTGAGATATAAGCAAATATTTGTAAAACCTTAATTTTCAAAGACATTTTTTTCTAATTATTTTTCATCCAAATTAAAAATATAAAGAACATACCTCTATTAAAATTTAGAGAGCTTTCCAGAAATATAAAAATATTTGATAAATTCACTAATTTTCTCTCAAAATTGATTTTTCATGAAAAATAACAAACAAATAATAAAAAATTAAAAATAGCTCCAAAACATCTAATTTTTGAATTGAAATCTCTAGATATTGTCTCCAACTTGAAGAATTTTTTTGTGAGAAAATATGCAGCCATTTGAGAAATATGGTTGAATCTTTGAAAAATAGGATTTTGTCCCAAAATGATACAAAACTTGCAACAAAAAGGATCCAACTCCAAAACTCCTCAAAATTTGTCAAGTTCACCAATGTAATTAGGGATAAAATATTAAGGTTAATGCAATAAAGCATATAAATTAAACCCTAATAAACAGTGAAGCAAAAATGAGCATAAAGACATAAAACATAAAATAATATTACCAAATCTTTCTGTCGTCCCTTGGAGGCGTGTGTGCTCCAAGCAGTCCTCCTAAGAAGGGTATGACAAAAGTGAGCCAAGTGAGGTGTTTTGGAGTACACACACACTTGATTCGCACTCACAATTGTTAATTTCCCTTTAGAAATGATATGTGTGTAAGCAAACAATGGAAGAATTTGTTCTTTTTAACCCAAAACCAAAATGTGTGATGGATGACAATGGTTCTTTTTAAGCTCAATTTCAATGATGTGATAGCAAACAAGATGTTTGTTTTGAAGCCCCAAATCCAAATGTGTGACAAACAAGATTAAGAGATGAAAGATTAAATGTGTGCACCTAGACTTTCTTTAGCTCCAAATTTTTGTCCACTTGATCCAATTTGTCTTTTGAATTGTTTATTTTTTTCTGTGCATTCACAAAACCAACAACAAAGCCAAAACTCTAACAAGATAATTGATCATTAATATTAGAGGGTTAGCTAGTCAAGACAAATCTGATTTTTGGAAATGTTTTTTGCATCAAAAATAAAAACATAGAAAATAGACCCTAACAAAAAAATTTAGAGCTTTCCAAAAATGTAAAGAAATCTGAAATATTTTTTGTTTTGCACCCAACATTATTTTTTTATGAAAAATAATTAAAAAATTATAAATAATTCAAAACAAGTCCAAAAATTCTGATTTTTGGATTAAAGGCACCTGCCATCATCTCAAATTTATAGAAAAAGTTTTGTGAAAAGATCTACAACCGTTTGTGAGAGATAAGCATATCTTTGTAAAACCCTAATTTTCAAAGATCTATTTTTTGTCTAATTTTTTTTCATCCAAATTAAAAACATAAAGAATAGACCCCTATTCAAATTTAGATATATTTCCACAAATATAAAAATATCTTAAAAATTCACTAATTTTCTCTCAAAATTGATTCTTCATGAAAAATAACAAAAAAATTATAAAAAAATAAAAACGGCTCCAAAAAATCTGATTTTTGAACTAGAAGCTCTTGATATTGTCTCCAACTTGAAACAATTATTTTGTGAAAAAATACTTAGTCGTTTGAGAGATATGGTTGAATCTTTGAAAACTAGGGTTTTGTCCCAAAATGATGCAAAACCTGCAACAAAAAGCTAACAAAACTTGAAACAAAAAGGATCCAACTCCAAAATTTCTCAAAATTTGTGAAACATTTTTAGGTTCACCAATGTAATTAGGGAAAAAATATTAAGGTTAATACAATAAAGCATATAAATCAAACCCTAATAAATAATGCAACACAAATGAGCATAAAGACATAAAGCATAAAACAATATTACCAAATCTTTATGCGACCATTGATTGACCTCCATCATTGAAAATCGTTGTTACCATCTATCTAACCAAAAGTACACAGAAACTGAGCCTAAACAATATTCAACCCTGGTCAAATTCAAATACGTCACGCCAAGTCAATTGTGTCGTTTGGCACTTCATTTACGTCGTGATAGGGCGTATGCGCCATTTCATCTAGCAGTTGCATCTCATTATGGGGATTATGTCACAAAAACTCACAAATGCATCATCTTATAGCATTTGCATCATTGTAAAACAAATGCGTCGCTCGACACCACGTTTGTGCTTCAACATGGCGATTGTGTCGCTATACCTATCATTTACATTGCGACATGGTGATTGTGTGTCACCAGTCTTCAAATGCGTCATTGTAAACCTAGACGTCCCTTACCCCTTGCGTGTGTGTCGCAACACATCAAATGCTTGCAACATGAACGAAATGCATCTTTCACGAACGCACATGTGTTGTGACACATTCGTTACCCTAACTTTAAACCCTAAAAACACATGTAAAATGAGAAAATTACAAAGTGGGTATTAGGTACTTATCGGTGGCTCTGTGCCCTCTGGTCGTCTGAAGGTCCGTACAATGTAACTGCAATGCTTGGTCACTAGAATCACCATCGTCATGAAGTCTCCTCACTCTCTAAGCTCTCAAATTTCAAAAGGTAAAAGTGGAAATAAATTGACTTTTTACTCATTTTAAACCTATTTATAGGCTAAAAGTGGGATTTTCTTGAAAATTTTATTATTGGAGGCTCATTTGACCAACTTTGACCAACCTGTTGGCTACCTTAAACACATTGAAGTCCAAAACCGATCGCGCCACTGATTTTCTGATCATCAAATTGACTTATTGGGACACTTTCCAAATTTTTCTGTCGTCGAGCCAAAATTTGAAATTTTCCCTGAGGGGGCATAGATACTTTGTACCTTGTTGGGGCATGTTTTGACTAAATTTTCTTTGTCACAATGTGACAAGCTACATTATAACAAAGAGGGGAAAAATGTAGACACATAAAATTGACCTAGGCCTGCGAGTCCTATTTTCTCAATATTTCTTTCTAACATAATTATTGTATTTAATTATGTCCTATGGTCTGATTTCAACTATAAATTAAATAATTATCAATTATTTAATTAATTCATATATTTTATTCCTCTATGATTAATTAAATTTTAACTAATTTTCTAATGTCAATCTATGATTAAATAAATTCTTAAATTTCTTTAATTATCCTTGGTCTACTATTTCTTCTTGATTATTTAAATAAATAAATTTTATTTATTTATTTAAATACTTCATTAATATCCTATGTCCTCTTATAATTAAATAAATATTTAATTATGATCCACCTTGGCCTTTTCCTAATTTTAAATAAAATTTATTTAAAATTGTCCACTTTCTAATTTTCTCTCCTAGTAAATAATTTAAATTAATTATTTACTGTCACATGGTCCCACCTTTTTGAATTAAATTAATTTTTTAATTCAAAATGATAGCTTTCCTCTTAAATCAAATAATTTGAAATTATTATTTGATTTTCCAACTCTTTCTTTTTCTATGCCATGCTTATCTCCTTGTCACATGCAACCTTGTCCCTTGATTTTATTTTTCTAAAATCAAATCTTGAACATGCATTTCAAATTTCACCCTAATGTTTCCCTAACTCTAATTGTGGGTTGTCACATTTAATCATAATCATTGATCTTAGGGAATTTTTCAATCTTCAATCTTGGTCATTCATCCAAATCTAGCTTTTTTATAAAATGGCAATTTTGGTCTCATTTGCACATCTCATATCTCTTGACACTTACACTTCATACATCTTGGCATTTCTTGACTTCATACTTAGACATTTTCATGCTTTAGGCTTGCTTCATAGTCGCTTCATAGTTGCATTGTGTAGCATTTGATAGAATCCTTCAACATTTGCTTAAGACATTGGCATAGTCATAGGCTTTTCATCACAAATATGAGGGAAAACATAATATTGCAGCAAATAGAGAAAGTGCAATGAAGGTTAATCATGGAGGTTGAAGACATTTCATGAGATCTTTCCTTGTTTTCATTTTTTGTACTCCTTTTTTCTTCATTGCTTTGCTTTGGGTTATTTTTTCTAAGCTCTAATATACTAACTTGATATTTTCCCTAAGCTACAGGTGCAATCTAGCCAAGGGATTTTATCAAACTTCCTCACCAAGCAGCCATAATGGGAAAACACTCTCACAATAATAACACGAACCAAGATTTTATTCAATTATGACATTAAATTTCTTTATTACATTCAAAATTTTACTCTATTACAATAATACATTGATAACAATTCATATAACAATATTTTAAATGAAGTTTAAACTTTAGGAAGAAAACATCACAGTCATAATCTCTGATATTTGTTGTATCTTTCCCCAAATCCTAGGTTTCATTCCCACAATTTTCCAAATCAACCTCTACTCTTCATGTGTTCTTATTCTCTCATGTTCCAAATTTCTTCCCCTCTTGGCCATCTCAGTTTCTTCCAATTTTTCTAACTTCCCTTTCCATTCTGTTATCAAATATTTAAAACTTTTTATGCCTATAGCTATCAATTGAGTTGCATACAATGGGAAGTTGAATCTAGCCTACTACATGTCACCCTTTGAACGGTCCACAAAAAAATTGTTGGGTTTTCATATCATTGGTCAAAGGTTCTAACCTCATTGGAATTTAGCTTCCATTGATCTTTAGCCTTGTCGTGTGTCCCACCTTGTTAGGATTTGGTCCTGCTAAGATTTTAGCCCCTATCAAACATTTGGGTTGATGTTGTTATCATGCACGAAGGACTCAATCAGGGTTCAGATTCGATCCCTCCCTCAATGATTGGATATTGTTAGGGAGCTCCATGAGTAAGCCTTGTGTTGGGGATGATAGCTCAGTCAAGAACTAACAAATAATCAAGGTTTCCAATTCATATGAGAATCAAGAAACTAAACCTTCATTTTGTCAGGTGTTTTGGGGATTGTTGGAATCCTAAACACCTTTCCTTCTATTCATCAAGTCATGAATCTTGTCGATATCCCAACATATATGCTTTCTTATTAGGGTGTTGGGGTTTGGTATGAACCCAAAAATAATTCCTTTTGTTGTTGGTTGACACAAAGTCATCTGATATCCCAATAAGTAACTTGTCAGGGCTTCCTCATTTTGGGGTTTTGTGTAATCATCTATATTTGAACTTCTATGACATGAATAACTTACTCTAGCAAACTTTTCAAATTTTTCAAATTTTTAATGGTAAAACCCATTAAACCTTTTGGCAAGGTAACCTCTGATTTGATCAATTTTGATAAAAATCCTTGAAATTTATTTTGGGTGATATAGAATTGCTTGTGCACCTAAATACTCCTACATCAAACACCTCGGGTAAGATAAATGTTTTATGAGTTAGAAAATCATGAACATTTGGAGACATGTGGGATGGTAATCTCATGCTTTTTCTTTATCCAAATCTTCTCTTTGTTTGCATGAACCCTTCCACTTCTCTTCCGCTCTTCTACATCCTCAACACATAGGTTACTACTACTTTTCTTCCTTGTAAAGCCGATTCATAGTCTTCATGTGAAAAAATACAAGATCCCAATTGCCTTAGGATATTTCTTCTCCTAGTGTTCACTCCCCTTGTGATTACCTTCATTCTTCCGACTTTTATCAATTTCTTTCTACTACTACTACAAAAACCAATACCCCTTCCCCTATCCCCAACTATAATATGTTTTGTAGGAACCTTCTTGGAGTTTTTCTCAACCTCTCTTGTATCCTTCATTACTTGTTTTTGTGCATTGCAAGAAAATATAGAACCATTTTCTTTTACTTTCTTCTATTTCTCCTTTAGAGAATTCAAAATATACTTTTGTCCATCCTTTGCAGTGGTGTACAAATTTCTTCTACCATCATAGGTAGCATCTTAATCAAACTACTAAGGCCTTCCCAACAACAAAAGACAAGAATTCATAGAAATCACATCACATAAGAATTCATCTTTAAAAGATAAAATCTAAAAATTAGTCACACTTCTCATTCACCACCAATTCATGTTCCTTTTGTAACCAGGACTAGGATGTTTTCTTTCCTTCAAACCTAGCTTTTCCACCATTTCCTCATAAACTAAGTTATTAGTACTACCACTATCTAAAATTACCTTACAACACTTACCTCCAAACTTGCACACAATTCAAAAAAGACACCTTCTTTGAGAAGGTCCATCTTATTCTTCATCCATTTTTACCAACACTCTCCTTAGCATGATATATTCTCCTTCATCTAGTTCTTCACCTTTCAATGATGCCACAATTTCCTTGTCTTCTTGGGCTAGATGATTATTTTTTGTTCTTTTCTTATTGCTCTCATATATCTATTGACACTGAAATTCCCTATGACCAGCTTCTCCACGCTATAAGCACTTTCCCATGAACCCTTTTCTTCTACTACCACATCCTCTTACAAAATAATCCTTCCCTCTGGTTCCTTTTCCTGCTTTTTAACTCCACTTAGGCTTGGTTTCTTCCTCACATACTTTTTTCCCTTTGTTGCTGCTCACTTTTCCTCTATCTACTATAAATCTTCCTCTACTTTTGGAATTATTTTTCTGCCTCCTTAATATATTTTCCTCTAACTTCAATGCATACTAGTAAACCTCTTCAACTATGGTGATCTTTAGCATGCTCATCTCATCCTATATATTGAATCTCAACCCATTCATATACCTGGATACCATTTCCCTATCCATATGACATTGTATCAATCTAATCACCATCTTGTAGAACTCCTCTATGTACTCCTTCACACTCATCTCCTTTTGTTTAAAATTTTGTAGCTTCCTAAATAACTCTAGGTCATAGTCCTCAAGGATGATTTTTTCCTTCAACCTAGACACCATTTGACTCCATCTTGTTATTATGGTCTTACCATTAGTAATTCTCTCTCTCTCTCTCTCTATAATTCTCTCCACCAAAGTGCAACATGTCCCTTGAGTTTGTTCTATGCCAATTTCACCCTTTGGGGGTCCCAAAGTTCTAGATCAAATTAATTTTCCAACTCACTTATCCAATCAATTAACTCATCAAGATTCACTGTTAAAAAAAATAGAAACATCCATTCAGTTACCTTTACTAATTCTAGAAAGGGGTCCCAAAAACCATTCTTCTCCAACATCTACCAACTATTCATTATCTCTATCTCGTTCATCTACTTCAATTTCTTCTTCACTTTTTTTGTCTTCAGCATTATCAATGTTTCTTCTCAACCCAACAACTAAATTTCTCATCTCATTCCTCATCTCAACATGTATTTAATCAAACATTTCTTCTAATTTTGGATTTCTTCTTCTTGAGGGAATTTTCTCAATGTTCTCAACAAATCAAAACACTGTCTTAGGTTTTTCATCCACTCACTATGGAAATCAAACTTACCTTCATAAGCCTCAAGAAAACCTACCTCTTCATCTTCAACAATCACCAATACCCTCCTAGAAAGAATAACCTTTCTCTAATACCATTTAGTGTAGTCTAGGCAAGGGATTGTTTGCAAACTTTCTCACCAAAAAGCCATAACAGGAAAATACTCACACAATAATAATGCAAATTGAAATTTATTTAATTATGACATTCAATTTATCAGTTACATTCAAAATTTCCCTCAATAACAATCAATACATTGATAAAAATTCATATAACAATCTTATAACTAAAATTTACTTTAGGAAGAAAACATCCCAATCATAACCTCAAATATCTATTGTATCTTTCCCCAAATACTAGATTTTATTCCCACATGCCAACTTGCTTCCTCCTCACCCTTCTCATTTTTTTCTAATCTTTCTAACCTCTCTTTCCATTCTTTTATTGTCCTCTTTATGTCTATAGGTGGTAGTTGAGTTGCAAAGGGAGAAGATGATTAGTTTTCCATGATTTTTTAGTAGTGGTAAATTGTTGGTGGTGAATTTTCCTTGAGATGAATTGCTAGCGGTGAATTTTCCTGGATCCCAAATAGTAAAGGAAAAAATGATATGTTCTCACTTGTTTTCTAAAGAGAGAGCCAAGAGAAAGGAGCTAGGGTTTCTTTCGCACGAAGATCTTACAGATTGATGCCAGCTAGGGTTTCTATCGCAGTATTTCACAGATTTTACTTGGATTTCACTACTGTAGAAAAGGGTTTGCAACAGTAACGACATCTTCTCTCCATTTTCTCCTAGCTAGGGTTTCCGTGTTTAGAGTTTCAGCTATTTCGCAAGGGATATTTTTACCACAGCGCAAAACTCTCCAGGAAAAAAGAATATCCAAGCTAAACCAATTAGGAGGATAATAGAGGATGATTGAGAGTCTGAAACGTAAGACATCCAATGTGTGCGCGAATAGCCTTTGTAAACCTGCAAAACCTACGCTCTTTCTCTAAAGTCCTCGGTTGCAGAGAAAGGCATAATGCATCTCAAAACGATAGCTCGGTTGGATGGAGATTCTTCTAACCCAGATTCGGTTGGTGAAATGGAAAAAGCTGGTAGCAAGAAAGACACAACAATGGAGTTGATGGGTAAAGAAGTGGATGAACAAATACCAGAAGATCAAGTGCCTAAGACAAGTGGTGTTTGAAAATAATCCTACTTTGAAGGCTCAAATCCAACAAATCAAATTCCAAGTGCATCAGTTGTTGAGCAATACAAAAATTTGTATTGCTCCAACTCTTAAATCTTAGCTGCAAAAATGATTATTTTGTTGTTTTTGATCAGTTATTGTTTCATATTCTATTGGATTATTACATTGTAATGTTGGTGTTGTTGGATTTTTTTTTTTGTATTGAACAAAGCAAAAGAATTACAAGAATAGAGCTACAAAGAGAAAATAGCCAGCCAAAAAGCTAGTCAAAGTATACAAATACAAGAGCTAATCATCAACAAAAAATAGACCTACAAGAGTTGAGTATTTTTTACCAAGGTTGTACAACATATCAGCCATAAAATACAATTTACAAAGGTTGTACAACAACATAATAAACATGATTACAAGTACTGCATAACATTTTTATAGTGATCAACTTTAGTGTCCAACTGCAACTTGACAATTTGATCTTTAATCTGTTATTACTAATGTTACATATGTTAGAGTAAAGCCTTAGAGTAGTCCAACTGAAACTTTATAATCTGATCTTTAATCTATTGTATATGTTGTTACATATGTCAAAGTAAAGCATTAGAGTACCAACTACCTGATAATAGTTATTAAAAAAAATTGCAACACATTTTTCCATATATTTTTCAAAACAACATGTCAAATAGAATCAACAATCACATCCTTTTGCATACCCAAACCAAAAACTGCTTCTTTGCAAGTCAAATAACTTTACAATCTGATCTTTAATTTGTTGTAGCTGATGTCTAGCCTTCTCATTCTTCTTACATATAGCTTGGATTTGTGAAAAAAAAAAAGTCAAAGTAAAGCCTTAGAGTACTAGCTACTTGATAATAGTTATAAAAAAACATTGCAGCACATCTATTTTTTCATATATTTTTCAAAACATGTCGAATAGAATCAGCAATCACATCCTTTTCCATACCCAAACCAAAAAAAACTTTCCAAGTCAAATAACTTTACAATATGACCTTTAATTTGTTGTAACTGATGTTTTTCCTTCTCATTCTTCTTACATATAGCTTGGATTTGCAGAAGAAAAAACAACCAGAGTAAAGCCTTAGAGTACCAGCTACTTGATAATAGTTATTAGAAAACATTGCATCACATCTATTTTTTCATATATTTTTCAAAACATGTTGAATAGAATCAACAATCACATCCTTTTGCATACCCAAACCAAAAACAACTTCTCTCCAAATCAAATTGTGGTTAAAAATAGCTGAGAAATCTCTAAAAATAGTAAACCATTGCCTTTTAACATATACATAGTCACAAAAAATGTGCTTCAAACTTTTCACACCCTTACAAAAATGAATTTTGTTGGTTGGACCATAATACACTTCAATCTATCCCCCACATAAAGTTTGTAGTGCAATATCTTCCAAACCAACACCTGCAAATCAAAATCAATATCTGAACACTTAACTTAAACCAAAATTTAGAGCTAAGTTTGCATGTCCTCTTTTGATTCAAATGATTAGCAATATTCCAACTAAGGAACAACTTCAAATATATATTTTTTAACAGAAAATGATTGAAATGACTGAAAGATAACCATTTCCAATCTCTAAAGAAATAGCAGTCCCTTGAAGTACATAATTTCATATTCAAATCCACCAGAACAAGAGATTTAATAAAAATAATGAACTGTTTATAACTAGAACTCAACCCATATTGTTCCTTAATTTTGTTCCAAGGAACCCAGTCAAATATATCAAAATCCCAAAAATCTGATGTGTTGTTGGATATTGTTATGCTGACCCAATTTTGATGTTGGGATGTTTCTATTGTTTCATTCTAATGTTGGTGTTGTTGGATTTTGATTTGTTGACCCAATTGTAGACTATTTCTTATATTGTTTTAAATTGCAGTTTATAACAGCATTCCTTTATGTTTTCTACATTCATTCAATAAAATAAAATAAAAAATAAGAAGTTGAACTGCTTACTACATCTCACCCTTTGAATGGTCCTCAAAACACTTATTGGAGTTCCATATCATTGGTCAAAGGTTTCAGCCTTATCAACATTTAGATTCCATTGGGCTTTAGCCTTGTTTTGCATTATGCTTTGTTTTTTATTATATAAGTAGCATTTACATGCTGTTGTACCCTTTACACGAGAAGCCCAAAGGGACAAAAAGTAACAAACCAAAAATTAGCAAAAATATTACAGAAACAACAAACTATAAATGCAGACACATCCAAGTAACAACATAGACACAACAAAGCCACAACCCAAAATAGACCCAAAAGCTAATTGTCTAAACCCTCCCACTTCCTGACCAAGAGGTTTAACACATCCTCCCCAATCCAGTTGGTGCCTTCATCCATGGTGTTCTTGTTTAGCTCCTCCTTAATCACATCCAAGAGAGTGAGAGATGACTTGTGAATCAACTTGATAGCAAACCGAGCTAGGCAATTAACCTTATAGTTTAGCATAGTCACCTGCTCCCACAACCCTCCGAGCATGTCCTCTTTGGCTTCCTTGCTCTTTAACTCTATTTCAGCACCATCCCTAGTGTTTGAGGAATTAGTAGAGTCCTCATGTAGCATCCAGTTTAGGTCTGAGAAATGACTAGAGTCTTCTATGGGTCCAGTATCCTTTCTATTTTTAGTAGCTTTGATTTCTTCATCCCTGTTGCCAGACTTAACCGAGTCACTGAAAATATTGTCAACAAGGGCCTCTTTTTTTCTCTACGCCGATCTATGAGATCTTCTTACACTCAGTTTCTCTACCCCTAAATCATAACTAGCCCCCACAACAATAACACCCTTAGAATATTTTTCCTCATCAAATTTAACTTCCTCAGAGACAGGAAGAACCCTCGAGGGAAGAGACACATTTTTTCCTTTCTTCTTAGCTGTAGGAATGCTACCCTTGTTACCTTTAAGCTCACAGATCCCAACCGCCACACTCGCCTAAGACAAACTAGGCACAATTTTCTTTTTCTTCAAGGGAGGAGTGGCTATGGTATCAGTACTAGGAACTTCTTGAAGGATAGGGGATTTTTTCTTGAAGCCCACCGAAATAGTAGGGGAAGGATTATCAGGGTTAACTTCAGGAGAGACTAATTCTTCCACCCTCATAGTTGAGATGGGTTTGGGCGGGACCAAATCTAAATGGAAATGATAGAGTCTGTGGATCAAACCTTGGTGCAACGGTAAAGGAGGTGAGAATCAGGGTTGTTAATAGCTATTTCCTTGGTTTCTTTGATGGAACATTCCAAAGAGGAAAGTAGAAAGAAAGGGAAACTAAGCAACATCTTATGCCTTAAATGATTTAACAATGGTAAGTGATAGAAAAAATATACCTTGAAGTGACCCTCAAGAGTAACATACTTCATAATTGCAAGGCAGACCTTATCCCAAGGTTGAGGCAATGCTTCCCAGTCGAAGCCAGACTATTTTTTCACTGGCTTCTCATTCCCCTTAAAAAATGCATTCAAATTCACCAAATCCTATGATTTTGTGTGCTTTTTATACTTTATGCCTTCACAAGAGAGGCTAGTAGCCCTACCAATAACCTCTTCATTGAATTTGAAAGCAATGCCACCCAGGGTGACGCGCCGATCCTTCCAAGAGCTAGCAAACTAGGCCAATAGCATCTCATCGTGGCCCACAATATTTTCCATTAGCAACGCTAGCCCACCTTCTGAACAAATATTCCAAGCCAGGGGATCCTTGTGGAACTCTTCACAACTATCTAGCTCAGTTCAAACACATTCACCGCCCATAGTGACCCACAACACACACTAGAAGAAAAAGAAAAACCAAACAATAGAAAGAACACCAAAAATAATACCATTGTAAATAACTTGATAGTGCCCGTCGGGATGAATAGGCTTAATAAAGGAAAAGTGACGTTCACACATTCCAACAGTCTTTTTTGATGATGATCACCACACAAGACCATCATCATCACCCGACCACCCAAAATTAAGCCAAACAAAAGCAATAATGGCCTCCAGAATTAAATTCAAATATCTCATCAACTTGTAAGAATTCCACATTTTCCAAAACCATATAAATGTGGGAGGTAGATTAGAAATCTTCAAGTACTTTTGATAAAATCTAAGGCACAAAAGATGCCTTAATTTGAAATCATTAAAAGAAGAGGCAGTATAAAACCTTATACATAACCTCCATAATATTTGGAGAGATCTATTGTACCATTGATAAAAAATCCCACAAGTGTTAGGGGCCCCATCAATAGTAAACAATAGAAAGATAACCCACTTGGAAACCCACGTGATCACGGACACCTTATCCCACCCAGACCAAATCAGCCAATGATTCGTCGGGGAATGCCACATGTTCCTGAAAAAGTAAGACCGATTAATCATTAATATTAGAGTGATTCCTCCACTCCAAGAGGATTATCCTTTGAATAGTCTCCAATAGAACTTCAATTTTTCTCCAAAACTTGCAAATCTTCTAGGTGGACCCCATGTTGGTGAAGTTGTTAGCTACCTGATTACCTTCCTGAAAAGTATGAGAAAGGAGATACCTATTAAATATTGAGATTAAAATATTAATATCCAGTAGAGTGTCCTATAATGTCCAACTGAGTTGGCTGCCCTTATTATTAAATTCAATCACATTTTTAGAATCCCCCTCAATCTCTAGGGATCTAATGCCCAGAGTGACAACAATCGTAACACCCTTTAGTAGTGCATGAGCCTTCACCATCATAGAAGATTGGATACCAATACCACCAGCAAACCTAACGACCAAGTTTCCCCAAAAATCCCTTATGACTCCACCTATATTAGTTGGCCTAGGGTTCCCCTTGGCTGCACCATAAAAGTTAAGTTTAAACCAAACTCTGGCAGTTGTTTCCAAATAGTATTTTTCCTAGAAATCAATTTGGAGTTATCAAAGGAATCAACCCCAAGATCAATATTCCAGGCTTTAGTCATTTTGATCTCCTGCTCAGTTGGGGTTGTGTCAGGTGGCTTCCACTTTAGTAAGGAGATAATTTCATAGATTAGTCTTGTACCACACCCAAACACTTCCTTTGGGCTCTTCTCAATAACATGGACTCTATTGTTCCTTTCCTTCCAGATACACTAGCAGATAATAGGTGGAATTTTCCTCCAAATTTCTAAGGGTAGGAGGTGACTAAAAGGCTCATTCCAACTCTCCACAAAGGAAACCAAGTCTTTATTCAAAGTCTAGTTTTTCCCTAACTTTTGAAAAACTATATCACAGACACCTACAACAAATGGACAATGCAGATGCATATGATCCACAGATTCTTTGTTGTCTTTGCATAACATACACCTGTTCGGGATTTGAAAACCCCTCCTTCTTAGGTTATCTTGGGTAAGGATCCTGTTGTGGTAGGTCGCCCACCAAAAGAAATTTATCTTATGGATCATATGATGGTTCAAGACCTTCCTCCATAACTTACTTTGGATACCTCTGTTAGTCAACATACTATAAGTTGTATGAATAGTCAAATCACCTTTACTATCAGAGGCCCAAAAGAAATCATCTTTAATAGGAGAAAAATGTAGTTTGTACTGAGATAGAAAGACCTGTAAGGAAGAAGAAAGACTTTTCAAGTTAGGGGAGAGAGGGCTACAAGAGCCAATAACTTTCCAACACCTACCCCCCTGAGAATCAACAATGTAATCCTTCACATTCCTACCAAAGAATCTAGAAGCAGGTTCCATCAAATTTTTGAATTTAGAATCAGCCAAAGGGGAATCCAAGAGCCAAGAATCCTCCCAAAAAGAGATTTTATTACCCTTTACAAGCTTCCATTTAAGACTAGACAACATCAAATTCTTCATTTTTGCATATATTGTTCCAAGCAAGAGACCCACGAGGATGATCATTTTCCATACAATTGATTAGCGATCAATTATTTAGATATTTGGCTTTCATTATTCTGCACCAATCCTTATTATCTCTTAATTGGTCCCAACCCACCTTTGCAAGAAAATCCTTATTGGAAGCTAAGACATTCCTGATTCCAAGCCCCCCCACAAGCTTAGGAAGGAAAACTTTCTCCCAACTGACCAAAGATAACTTCTTTTTATCTTTAGTCTCCGACCATAGGAAGACACACTGGATCTTCTCAAATTTCTAGGAAATTTAACTAGGCACTTTGAACATGGACAAAAAATACACGAGGATACCCTGAAGGGCAGTAGTGAGGAGCTAATTTTTTCTCGCATGACTCAAGAGATAGCCTTTCCAATCAACAAGCTTTCTATGTATTCTCTCAAGGACAAAGTTCTAGAAAATAGGTGTGACTTCTTTAATAGTAAGGGGGAAGCCTAGGTAGACTGAGGGAAGCGAGGCACTAACATAGCCTAACATAGTAGTAACCTGAGCTTGCAGACCATGAGAAAAGTGGAAGAAATAGATCATACTCTTATTATAATTAATGCATTGACTAGAATAGGCCGCATATAGATTGAGGCACCCCTTCCATTTCCTAGCTTCAATCACCAAAGCTTTACCAAAAAGCATGGTATCTTCCACAAATTGTTGGATGGACATAAGAGCATGGGTGGAAGCCGGTTTGACACCCATGATGGAGCCCATTGATAGTAGACTATCCACATTCCTACTCAGCACTTCAACCACCATAATGAATAAATAAGGGGAGAGGGGTTCACCCTATCTAATTCCCCTTCCAGCCTCAAAGAACCCTTGGAGCACTCCATTGACCAGGACAGAGTATTTCACTGTGGAGACACATTCCATAATGATTTTAATAACTTTTTGATTGAAGGAAAACTTACCAAGGAATTTGGGGAGGAAGTTCCATAGAACTTTATCATAGGCTTTAGAAATATCAAGCTTGAAAGCCATGCTAGGATTGTTGCAACAATCCATAGAATGAAGGATTTCATGGGTTGATAAAGTAGCATCCATAATATGCTAGCCAGGAACAAAACCTTTTTGATAGGGGCTAATCATTTTCTCAAGGAGGGATTTCAGGTTGTTCACTAAAATTTTGGAGAAGACTTTATAAACAGTATTGCACAGACTAATAGGATGAAAATTAGACATGGTCAGAGGGTCCTCAGATTTGGGGACCAACAAAATGAAGGTGTGGTTTAGCTATTTGATGAGTTTACGTGAATTAAAGAAATATTTAGTAGTAAGGGTAAGATCCCCCCCACAATCTCCCAAAAGGTTTGGAAAAAATCCAGGGGAAAACCATTCGGCCTAGGAGCTTTAAAGGCCCCCATACTAAACACAATAGAATGAACCTCCTCAGAAGTAACCGATCTAAGAATAGAAATATTATCCTCATGATCAATTGGAGCAAGGAGGGGATCCAACAACATATCCACCAACCCAAGGGTCGAAGCCTCATTAGGGAGAGAGTAAGCCTATAGAAAGTGATTAGCAACTAAAAGACCAATTTGAACAAGATTAGAAACTTCAACCCCAGTCTCATTTTTCAATTTTTTAATCTAATTCCTTTTTTGATGTTTAAGGAATAAAACATGGAAGGAGGTATTCTAGTCCCCCTCAACAAGCCACTAAATTTTGGACTTCTACTTCCAGAAAACCTCTTCTTTCTTTAATATTTTCTCCCATTCTACACGTTCCTCCTTCTCCTGCTAGCCCATTAGTGTGTTATTATCACCCTCTTCCATTTTCTTTTGTAACTCACCAAGCTTATCTAACACAACTCATTTTTGATGGAACACATCACCAAACACATTTTTATTCCACCCTTTGACCATATGTTTGATATGTTTAAGTCTTTGAGAGATTTTGAACATAAAGGAACCCTACACCGGGATATTCCACTAGACAACAACTTTATTCCAAAAATCTGAATTGGGATTCCACATGATTTCAAACTGGAAAGGGAACAGACCAACAACAGAGTGATCAATAGGGGTAATAGCAGAGGATTGTGGTCCGAAATAGTCCTAGGGAGAGCCAAAAAGTTAGCATTCAAGAGAGCAGTCCAATTGGGGGAGAATAGGAAACGATCAAGGTAGACCTAGATTAGGTTAGCCCCAAGGTGATGGTTCGACCAAGTAAAATCTTGACCCTATAAACCAATATCAATCAAACTAGTACAATTCAGAAAGTCGGCCAGATTAGACATACTATCTGAATAATCAATTAGTCCCCCACTCTTCTCTAATGGGTAAAGGGGACAGTTAAAATCCCCTACCACCATCCATCAACCATCCTTATTAGTCAAAATCAAATTATAAATCTCCAACCAAAGGGATTTCCTTGCATTCCTAATGTTGGGAGAATAAACATTTATCAAGAACCAAGAGCCCCCATCATTGGAGAACTTTATACCTAGACAGTTCCTGCATTGGAACAAGTCAGAGCCACAAAACCGAGAGGGATTCCAAAGCACTGCTAGACCACCAAATGCCCCATCAACATCACTACAATAAAAGAGAGAATTTGACCAAATGTACTTGGTGATAGGATCAAAATTTGTTTTCTTCATTTTAGTTTCTTGGAGAAGTATTATATCAACCTTATGTTCCAAAATATAATTTTTTGGAGCCAGTTGCTTATGGGGGCTATTTAGACCTCTCACATTCCAAGACAAGACCTTCATTTAGAAATTTTCTTTGAGGACACTTCCAATGTCCTCTATTTTCCTATCGCAATATCTTTTGCTATTTCTCTGAGCCTGGTCATTTGCTAGTTGGGTCCACCCAATTTGGAGTCACCACCCACATCCGCTTTCTTTTGTTTTCCTTTCTTCTTAGGAGTCAACCAGAACTCTTCTTCCACATTTTGTGCCTAATATGCTACTATCTCCACCTCATTTCCATTAATCGGTGAAACAACCTTCTCAACTTCATCCCTTATTTCACCATCCTCCATGCCATTTGGGAATAGAGTTACAATTCAGGATACCTCCAAGGCTAGAACAAGGGGCTTAGAGGGAATTAAAGTCTTATTAGTTGGAACTAAATTAGAAGGCAACACTAGTAACACAGGGTCACCAGGCACAGGATTAGCTAGGGACTCAATAATCTTTAGCAGATCTAATTCAAAGGGGAAACCATATGAAGGGATCTCTGTTGAGGGAGCACTGGGACAGGGGTCATGCTTTATCAAGGATTTACAATCTATGATAAGGTGTCCTAGTTTAGCACACTTTTGACAATATATCACAACATTCTCATAGCAAACATGTTGAACCCAAGAACCAAAGATAGAATAGAGCTTCATGGAATTGGGAAGAGTCTTATTCACATCAATGTTAACACAAAAGTGAGCAAAGAATAACCTAGACATTAATTTAGTGATAGAGTCTGAGGTAAAGAACTAACCAAGAGAATCCCTGATGTACCGAAAGATAGACTCATCCTAGTATTCTAGAGGAAGACCAAGGAGATGAATCCAAACATGAGTTGACTTGTCGAGATCGACATTAGGATTGAAACCCAACTTCCAATGGAATAAGGACAATGCATGTTTCCTATAAACCCAGGGGCCTGACAAGAGAATAGAGACCAAATCCACCTTAGCCGTAAACTTAAAAATAAAGAGACCACCTGCCATGGCGTAAACACCAACACTATCCTTCAAGTTTCATTTCACATCAACCCATCTTCACACCATATCCACAGAGGGCCAGAAGGAGAGAAACTTACCCACAACCACCAACTCCATGGAAGAAGCTAACCTGTAGTTGGTAGCTTTCGAGATGGAGAACTCGTTGCTAGATATAGTAATCTCCATAGTAGGACAATGGGGAGAACCCATAGGGGAAGGTTCCTTGTTAGTCAACACATCTTTCCAACCCTTTGATAATGGGGAATTATGGAGAACTGGCACCTCGAGATTAGGCAGAACAAGAATCACAAGATCCCCAGAAGTAGAAAACACTAAGGAGGGCCCCAAAGGTGGCGCCACATGTGCTGAAGGGAGAATCTTGACAGAAGGGGCTAGAGGTGGGGGACTGAGAGGCACCCATGATGCACAGTCATCCATGTGCATAGTCAATTCAAATTCGAGGAGTGGGAGCAGGAAACTATACTGTAACAATTAAAGTTGTTGAAACTATTATGCCTTGTTAATCCTTGACCTTGTTGAGCTTTTAGCCCTTATCTAGCATCAAGGATGATGATTTTATCATGCACCAAGGACTCAATTAGTTTTATATTTGGGCCCTCTATTAACAATTGGATTTTTTTCAAGAGCTCCGCAAATGATCCTTGTGTCAGGGATGGCGGCTCAATCAAGAACTAACACATAATCTTAGGTTCCAATCCGTATGAGAACCAAGAAACTAAACCTTCCTTTTTTGGGGTGTGTTAAGGGCTGTTGGAATCTTGAACACCTTTCCTCCTGGTCATTATTCCTTTCATCTTATCGATAACCCAACTTATATTCTTTCCTATTAAATTTTTTAGGGTTTGGTATAAACCCAAACACCATTCCTTTTATCATTGATGGTCATGAAATTCTTTGATATCCCGATAAGTAACTTTTTTGGGGATTCCTCATTTTGGGGTTTTGTGTAATCATCTACTTTTGAACTTCTATGAAAATAATAACTTAATCTAGAAAAAATTTAAACTTTTTTGAATTTAATGTTAAAATCCATTGAATCCTTTGGCAAGGTAACTTCTGATTCGATCAATTTTTGATGATTTTTTTTAAAAAGGAAAAAATGGGTGATGTAGGATCACTTATGCGTCTGAATTCTCATGCATCAATATATTAGCACATAAATTTGGAGCTATATCTCAAGTGTTCTTTGTTGATCACCATTTTTTCCAACAAAATAATTCATGTTCTCCCAGAAAAATATATCAACCTTGTACCCTAGATCATCTTTAAGGTGAAAAAGGTGGATGCACACTCAAAATTTATCTTATTGACCTCTACTACATTCAAACTTGCACCTTGTCTTATAGTGACCTCAACATCATGAACTAGTAGCACTAAGCTATTTGGTATATATCTTATTTTTGACAATTTTTCTCAAATGAACTCTTATTGACAGCTTCTTCAGATGTTAACCTACCATCTCATGGTGCATACCTCCATTTTTAATCATGTAATGACTTTCTAATAAGTGAAATAATATTCTCATACCCATCTTCATTCATTTAAATCACAATAGTACAACAACAATATAGGATGAAGCAACAAGGGGGAAGGGTTAAAAGGCTCGTAATAACTTGGATTAACCTAGACCAATGCAACCTAAATATGTTCCTCAATTTTCACATATGTATTAGTTGGAACCTCAACAGGAGTAGGAAAAAGTAAAAATTCATTAATTACATGATCTTCTTCATCCTAACATCCCTTGAGAAGGCCAAGACCGACATCAAAGGATGGTGCTTCATTTGTGATATTGTATTTTCCCTCTACAATATGCAACTCCTCTTCCCTTTATATGTTGACTCCTTCATATGATAGGTCCATTTGATCATTTGGGAAGGTCAATTTATTTGCATAAGGAATGCAAGGTATGAATTTATTATAAGAAGGAACACTTGGTTCTTCCTTCATCTTTGCATCTACACATTGTCCATCCAATATCTAGGACTAAATTGTTTGTGTCTCATCATGAGCCTTTGCCACATATTTCTTATTCACTAAATTACCTCTTTATCACTTTCTTTGCAATACTATTGTTGCTTGTATCAACTCTTAATTTTTTCTTCTCCTTTTTGTTCTTCAGGTTATTTCCATTTGATCTAGCAACAGTGGTGACACTTTCTGAAGGAACTTGCTTTTTTCATTATTGATATCCATTTTGGATCTCTACTACAACTACATTTTTATGGGTTGTGATGTTTCAATTTTATGCCTTGTACTATTGGGATAGCTACATAAGTTCCTTTGGATTTTCAATATTGTGAGAGAGGAACTCATACTAATTTCGATCAACACTAAGTTCACCTTGAAAACCTTGATTAAATCATCATAATAAATATATTTAGATCTTCTTCCCTAAATTCATGTCCATATGTAATTGCCATCTTCATAATTATGAGCATAATATTCCTTGTAAGGAATTTATTTCTTTTTGTTTATTGATAGGGCCTATTCATTTTTAATTGTATAAATTTGAGCTTCCATCCAAAAAAAATTGTCTTATTTCAATAAGTAAATCATTCATTTGTGTCTAAGCACCCTTTTCATCATAATACTCTTCATAACCATCGTAAGGGAAACAATCCTTTCTACTCATCAAGAGATCACTAACATGTTTAAACATGAAACTTTTAGTTTTCAATAGCTCATTTTTTTCCTAGTATTGCTAAATTTCATATTTGCATGAGGGTCTACGCAAGATCATGGGGTCCAAAAAGTGGTGATGTAAAAAAAGGCACTTTTAACGTGCCCAAAAATGTGAAATTTTTGCTTTGACTTTTTGTAGGCTTGGGTAAAATATCCATTTTGGTTTGGTAATACCAAACCAAAACAGATATCCATTTTGGAAAGTGGGAACCCATTTTTTTGAAAAACAAAACGTTGAAACAGATATCCGTATTGAAGACCTAAAAAATCCTTTTTAGTAAAATGGGCATAACTTTTGCATTTCTTATCAAAATTTTGACTTTTTACAGCGTTGAAAAGGTGATTGAGAGCTCTACACAATGGAATAGGTGGTGTTTCTATATTATACACAAAAAATAATTATAATCATTTGAACTTCATATTTCATTTTTGAAATATCAAATGCTCACTACTTTCACATGCAAAGTCTTTTTCTCATGATTTTTTTGTAGCAAGGAGATGAAAAAATCTACATAAATCATCATATCTCTATCCCTTTCTCTACCTCTCTATATATCACTATGTCTCCCCTTAAGCTCTAGACCTATCCCTTCCTCCTTTCTTCTCTCTTTATCCCTCTTTATACCTATCTTTCTCACTCTCTCTCCTTGAGCTCTAGACATATCAATCTACCTCTCTCCAACCTTCCTTATCTCTCTCACTCCCTCTCTCTCTTAGGTCCCTCCCACTCCCTCTCCCTCTCTCTCTCTCAACCTATCCCTCTCCCTCTCCCTCTCACTCCATTTCCCCTCTCCCTCTCTTTCCCTCTCTCCCTCCCTTTGAAGTCTCTCTCTGTCTTAAATCTCTCTCTCAAGTTTCTCCCACTCCCTCTCTCCCTCTTAGGTTTCTCTCTCTCAAGCCTCTCCCACTCCCTCTCTCTCTCTCTCAATGTCTCACTCACACTCACACTCTCTCCCTCTCAAGTCTCTCTCTCTCCCACTCTCTCTCCCACTCTCCCTCCCTCTCTCCCTCTCAAGTCTCTCTCCCTCTCAAGTCTCTCTCTCTCCATCCCTCTATCTCTCTCTCCCTATCAAGTATCTCTCTCTCCCTATCTCTCTCACTCTCCATCTCCCTCTCAACTCTCTCTCTCTCAAGTCCCTCCCAATCCCTCTCCCTCTCCCTCTCCCTCTCACTCTTCATCTCCCTCTCTCCCTCTCTCTTCCCCTCCCTTTGAAATCTCTCTCCTTCATAAGTCTCTCTCTCTCTCTTAGGTCTCTTCAACTCTCTCTCTCCCACTCCCTCCTCTCTCTTCCTCTCTCCCTCTCTCTCTAAGGTCTCTCCACTCCCTCTCTCTCTTCAATCATGTCTCTCTTTCTCTCACTCTCTTTCTCTCTTAGTCACACTCTCCATCTCCCTCTCAGGTCTCTCTCTCTCTCTCACACACACACACACACTATCTCTCTCTATCTCTTCATATCCCTCTTAGGTCTCTCTCTTGGTGCAGCCATGGTAGGAGGGTCCTCAAAGAGAACAATCCAAACTATGCAACAAGAGTCACACAATAGAAGCAACACAAAATATGGAGGAAAATGCAGATTCAAACATTCTCATTAACAAAAATGTCAATTACAATTGGACGACAACATCTAGGTTTATAGATTTGGCTAAGAGGCCTGATACAACATGTTCAAAATATAGTATTCATATATTCTCCTTAATGTGAGTTAAAATATTACATATCAAAACCTATATTTCTCAAATCTCTCTTCGTAATGATCTATTACAATGATTTATATCACATCTTTAGATCTAGAATCATCTGTGTCAGTCAAAGATCATTACAACCTTCAATGAAAGAAAATGTAATGTGTGCATGAATAGGTCAGCCTCAAATTTGAATTACTCCTCGATGAATGCATAGGATGAAGTGTGGACCTATAATTAAGGTCAGGAACACTCCAAATAATAATTTGAATCACACCGTCAAGATCCACAAGTGATCAAACTAGTCGTTAGTTTAGAAAATTATTTTGGTGTCAGTTCAAGAAACTACCATTAAATCCGGAAGCGATAACTTTCTAGAAAAAGATCCAATCACGCTCAAATCTTGGAATAATGAAAATTAGCATGTCCATGATATACACATAGATCCATAGGGTCTAGTGAGCAACTATGAAGAAATACTAAATCCGCCAACTTGAATCAAACAAAGAACTAAACAAGAACAAAAACTGAAATGAAACATTTTTGGTTGATGCAATATTGCCAAGAACCAAGGATGCTCTTGCATTAAACATCTGGGGTTATTTGAAAAGTGAGTCCCTCACTTTGCAAGGGATAAAGGAAAACCAAAACGATCTACCTTAGCCTGAGAAATCCAAGAAGAATCCTCCACTGGTTTTCCTTTCCACTTCACAAGATATTCTTTGTACTGTCTTCCACTATTTTTCCTCCCATCTCTGATATCCAAAATCTCTTCAATCTCATCTGTCTATTGTTTAGGAAACCGATTCTCCAATTTTCCTTTACTATCTTCACTAAATTTGGCTTCATGGTACTAACATAGATTTGCAATGTTGAATATAGGTGATATACCCATGTTATCCAGTAACTCCACTTCATATGCATTTCCTGAATCAAATTTCTTCAAAATATTATAGGGTCCAAACTTCCTCATCTTCAACTTATTGTATGTGCCAACTAGAAATATTTCCTTTCTCAAATACACCATCACTTCATCTCCAACTTTGAAATCCTTATGTCTCCTCTTTTCACCTACTTTCTCCTTATACTTCTGGTTCATATCTTCCAATTGCTCCTTCACTTGAGTATGCACTTTCTTCATATGTTCTACAAATTCCTCTACTTCTACACTCCTTTTATCTTCCATACAAATGTCTCTCAACTCTTGTATACCTCTAGGATGAACTCTAGTAACGATCTCAAAAGGTGTCTTTCTGGTACTCTTATTCATTGAACTATTGTAAGCAAACTCTACTTGTGCAAGGACTAAATCCCAACTTCCGGTCTTCTCTCCAACCAAACATCTCAACAAATTCCCCAAACTCTTGTTTACTACATCTGTCTATCCATCAGTCTATGGGTGAAAAGTAGAACTAAACTTTAAATCTGTCTTTAACTTCTTCCAAAGTTTCCTCCAAAAGTAACCAACAAAATTTTTATCTTTGTCTGAAATAATAATCCTAGTTAATCCATGCAATCTGACCACTTCCTTGAAAAATAAGTCTGCTACATGTACTACATTTGTTGTCTTCTTACAAGGTATGAAATGTGCCATTTTAAAAAATATTTCCACTACCACCAATATAGAATCATTACCTCTTTGTGTCTTTGGCAAACCAATTATGAAATCCATGTTGATATCCTCCCAAGGTCTCTCCAAAACTGCCAAAGGCTTATACAATCCAACATTTTGACTACTTCCTTTTGCAACTTGACAAAATCTACAACTCTGTACAAATTTCCTAACATCCTTATAAATTTGTGGCCAAAAGTAGTTCTCACTTACCAATGCTACTGTCTTATCAACTCCAAAGTGTCCTGACATTCCTCCACTATGTTTTTCTTTCACCAAGTTATCCCTCATTGAACTCTGGGGTATACACAACTAATTTCCTCTAAACAACATATCCTCCTAAATGAAATAATCCAACCACTAAATCCTATCCTCCAAGACTGGTTCTTTACACACTCTCCAAGATTCTACAAAATCTGGGACTTCCTCATACAAGTTCTTCAATTCATCAAAGCATTGACTGTTCAAATATTGCAAAGCTTGATGATCTATATACAATAAAAAATCCTTAGGAAACAAATAATGTCTCCATTTCTTCAAGGCTTGAACTATGGCATATAACTATTGGTCATATACATAATATATTCTCCTAGCATCATTCTATTTCTCACTGAAATAAGCTACTTGTCTTCCTTCTTGACTTAATATTGCTCCAATTGCATTTCCACTTGCATCACAATCTACCTAAAATACTTTACTAAATTTTGGTAAAGCCAACACAGGCTGCTCAATCACCTTCTATTTCAACAACTCAAAACTTTGATTTTCTCCAGATGTCCACCTAAAATCCTTCTTATCTCCTCTCATTGTTTATGTCCTAGGACTGCAAATAGAACTAAAATTCTTAATGAACTTCTGGTAGAAACTAGCCAATCCATGAAATGATCTTACCTCTCCAATTCTATCTGGTGTAGGCCATTCAACAATTTCTCTTACCTTCTCAAGATCCATCTTCAATCCATCCATAGATATCACAAATCCCAGATATACCAATTCCCCCTTCATGAAACTACACTTTTAATGTTTATCAGCAATTGCTCTTCTCTCAACCTCTGCAAAACTTGTCTTATATGCAACAAATGTTCTTCCCTAGTCTTACTAAAATCAAGATGTCATCCAAATAAACAATCACAAACTTACCCAATAATTTCTTCAATACCTCATTCATCAACCTCATGAAAGTACTCGGTGCATTTGTTAGTCCAAAAGGCATCACCGACCACTCATGCAATCCTTCATTTGTCTTGAATGTTTTCTTCCACTCATCCCCTTCTCTAATTCTGATCTGATGGTATCCACTCTTCAAATCTATTTTTTTTAAGTATCTAGCTCCACTGAAACAATCCATAATGTCATCCATTCGAGGAAAAGGAAATCTATACTTCACTGTGATCATATTTATGGTTGTAGAATCTGTACACATCCTCCATTCTCCATCCCTCTGAGGTGCTAACACAACAAGTACTGCACAAGGACTTAATATTTCTCTAATCAAACCACTCCTCAAAAAATCTTGCACTTGTCTATTCAACTCTTCATTCTCTACAGGTGTCGTCCGGTGTACTACTTTATTAGGAAAACTAGCTCCAGGAATCAGATCCGTGCAATGACTAATACTCCTCACAGGTGGTAATCCATTAGGTATATTATCTAAAATGATCTTGTCATACTATGTCAACAATTCCTTTATCTCCTCTGGTTGTTCTTCTACATGCCTTAAGTCTTCAGCCTTCTTAGGAACTAAGGTATAACACATGTTCTCATGTCTCAATCCATCCAAAAATCTCCTTCCATCAACTAAACAAATTCTAGCACTCGTACAAACCTCAACTTTAGGAACATCCTCCAATGGAAACAAAGTCTACTTCATCCCATTAGCAACAATGGTATATGTGTTCTTCTTTCCATCATGAATAACCTATCTATCATACTGCCAAGGCCTTCCCAACAAAACATGGCATACATCCATAGGCATGATATCACACAAAACTTCATCATGATAATTTCCTATCTTCAATTTTACCAAACATTTTTCACTTACCAGTATCTTATGCTCATCTTGAATCCAAGCTATTTGATAGGGCTTCGGGTGTTTCAATCTTTCCAACAATAATTTTGTCACCATTTCTTTAGAAACCAAGTTCTCTAAGCTTCCACTATCAACAATCACTCTACAACATTTACCAACTACCTTGTGTCTGGTCTAAAACAAATTTTTTCTCTAAAACAGTTCTTGCTCCACCTCACTTTGACATGATACTCTTCTATTCACCAACACTTCTCCATCTTCTGGTTTGTTAGACGATCCAACATGATCTTCCTCAACAAAGGTTGTTCTTCTATTGTTTTATTTCTTTCTACTTGTCTCTTCCTGATTGCATTCAAATTCTCTATGTCCACCACACTTAAAACAAGTTCCCTTGAATACTTTTTTTGTTGTCCTCTATCATCTTTTCTATAACCTTCATTCTGGTAACCACCATATCCTCCTCTTTGATAATAATTTCCATCACCTCTATAGTACGAATAATCATTCTTGTAGACTTCCTTATCTTTATTCTAATTTGCAAAAGATCCTCTTCCTCCTCTAGTAAAAATTCTTCCTCTCAATCTCTGCTCATGTCTTTTATTCAACTTCTCTTCTACCTTTAGGGCACATTGGTATGCCTCTTCCACACTCTACAACTTGATCAAACTGATTTCATCCTGTATAGATGGTCTCAAGCCATTCATATTTCTAGCTACTTGCTCAATCTGATCCTCTGAATGTCCAAATCTGACGCTCAACTTGTAGAACTCTTCAGTATACTCTATCACACTTGACTCCTTCTGCTTCAAATTATGCAGCTATTGAGATTATGGATGCATAGGGTCCCTGAAGCTGCAGTCTTCAATGGAGGACCTTTTTTAGGAAATATAATCAACCACAAAGAAAGTGTTGCAACTAGACATGCACAATGGAGATTCTATATTGATCTACATTATGAGATTGGATTTAAATTACAAATGTACAAGTTTCCTAATTATATAGGCATGAGAGAAAACCTAAGATGCATGAGATGTTGCCAAGTGTCATGATCTAACAACATATGAACCCTATCTAGGAAATTATTAAATGTTGAGATAAGTTCTAGAAGGACAACTCATCTTCTAGAAGGAATCTTATCCCTACAAACAAGGAAGGGGACATTACCCCATTATTAAATGATTTATTTAAGATGCAACCTAGGACTAAATGATATATGACCTAAGTTAACTTATGCTAGTGTAATAATTAATTAATTACACTAACAACAACTTCCAGAACAAACTGATCTGATAGTCTGCAGGCATAAACTTTGTTTTCAACTTATTCACCATCTGATCCCATGATTTTATCTTCTCCTTTCCTCTTCTTTGCCTATTGGTCTACAAATGTTCCCACAAAAGCGATGCATGTCCTTTCAACTTTGTACAAGAAAATTTTACCTTCTTATCTTTAGTGGTACTTTCAAAATAAAAATACTTTTCCATCTCTATTATCCAATCAAGCAATTCATCTGAATCCAATTTACCTCTATAATCCAATGGATTGAAATGTGGTTTTGTGTGTGCTCTAGTTAGGGCTCTTATGAACCTCTCTTCTCTCTGATCTAGGCCAGGATGATCTTCTCTTCCCCTTTCTTCCTGTACTTCTACCTCTTCATCACTCACATCATCAACTGGTTGACCTCTTCTCTGGGTCGTTTCGACTGCATCTAATCTAGCAGTAATTCCTCTCAACATCTCCATTAAATTTTGGTTTACATTTCCACATGCTCCATTTCCACTAAAATTTCTTCTTCCTACCATCTTTACACAAGTCCTCTATAGCTGCAGGTCAGATCCTTAGTCCGCCACCCCACAAAAAATCTTCAACAGGACTCCACAAATTTTGGCGATCTCTCATGGATCGAATCTCGCTCTGATACCAATCTGGTGCAGCCACAGTAGGAGGGTCCTCAAAGAGAACAATCCAGACCATGCAACAAGAGTCACACAATAGAAGCAACAAAAAATATGGAGGCAAATGTAGATTCAAACATTCTCATTAACAGAAACCTCAATTACAATCCGCCAACATCCGAGCTTACAGATTCGGCTCACAAGCTTGATACAACATTTTCAAAATACGGTATTTATATATGCTCCTTAATGTGAGCTAAAATCTTACATATCAAAAGCTATCTTTCTCAAATATCTCTTCCTAATTATCTATTACAATTATTTATATCACATCTTAAGATCTAGAATCATCTCCGTCAGCCAAAGATCATTACAATCTCCAATGAAAGAAAATGTAACGTGCACCTGAATAGGTCAGCCTCAAATTTGAATTAGTCCTTGGTGAATGCATATGATGAAGTGTGGACCTATAATTAAGGTTGGGGAGACTCCATGGAACAATTCAAATCACACCATCAAGATCCACAAGCGATCAAACTAGTCGTTAGTTTAGAAAATTATTCTGGTGCCGGTTCAAGAAACTACCATTAAATTCAGAGGTGATAACTTGTCAGAAAAAGATCCAATTGCACTCAAATATTGGAATAACGAAAATTAACATGTACACAATGTGCACATAGATCCACAGGGTTTGGTGAGAAACTATGAAGAAATATTGAATCCACCAACTTGATCTGAACAAAGAACTGAACAAGAACAAAAACTAAAAGGAAATATTTTTGGTTGATGCAAGATTTCCAAGAACCAAGGATGCTCCTGCATCATCTCTTCCATACTCTCTCTCCCTCTATCCATCTCAATTCACTCTCCCTCTCTCTCTCTCCCCATCTCATGTTACTTCTAAGGGAGAGAGAGATAGAGGGAGGGAGAGAGGGAGATAGACTTGAGATGGAGAGAGGGAGGAAGGGAGGGAGAGAGGGAGAGAGAGAGGGAGAGAGAGGGGGGAAGAGAGATTTATCTAGTTAGGGTGGGAAGGAGACACCTGAGAGAGAGAGAGAGTGGGAGAGAGAGAGAGGGGTAGTGGGAGACCTACGAGGGAGAGAGAGAGAGGGAGAAAGGGAGATGGAGAAAGAGGGAGAGGGAGAGGAAGAGGGAGAGAGAGAGGGGTAGTGGGAGACCTAAGAGGGAGAGAGAGAGAGAGGGAGAAAGGGAGATGGAGAAAGAGTGAGAGGGAGAGGAAGAGGGAGAGAGAGATGGAGAGGGAGTGGGAGGGACCAAAGAGAGAAGGGGGAGGGAGGGAGAGAGAGGGAGGGAGGGAGGGAGGGAGAGAGAGAGAGATAGAGAGAGAGAGAGTTGAGAGGGAGATGAAGAGTGTGAGTGTGAGTGTGAGTAAGAGAGAGTGAGAGAGAGAGAGAGAAACATGAGAGAAAAGAGAGGAGTGGGAGAGACTTGAGAGAGAGAGAGAGGAGAGAGACCTAAGAGGGAGAGAGACTTAAGAGAGAGAGAGAGAGAGGGAGGAGGAGGAGGGAGGAGAGAGACTTGAGAGGGAGAGAAGGAGAGAGAGAGATGGAGGGAGGAAGAGAGAGGGGAAGGATAAACTTGAGAGAGAGAGAGAGGGAGTGGGAGAGAGAGACCTAAGAGAGAGAATACTTGAGAGGGAGATAGAGAGATAGAGGGAGCAAGAGGGAGAGAAAGAGACTTGATAGTGTGAGTGAGAGAGAGAGAGGAGAGAGATAGTGTGTGGGAGAGACCTGAGAGGGAGTGGGAGAGACCTAAGAGAGAGATATTGACTTCAAAGAGAGGGAGAGAGAGATAGGTAGAGAGAGAGGGAGAGGGAGTGGGAGAGAGAGAGTGACTTGAGATGGAGAGAGGTAGAGAGTGAGTGGGAGAGAGAGAGACCTAAGAGGGAGATAAAGAGAGAGAGAGTGGGAGAGAGAGACCTGAGAGGGAGATGGAGAGTGTAAGAGAGAGACATGAGAGAAGAGAGAGAGGGAGTAGGAGAGACCTAAGAGAGATAAAGAGAGAGGGAGAGGAAGGGAGTGGGAGAGACCTAAGAGAGAGAGATACCTGAGAGAGATAGAGAGAGGGAGGGAGGGAGGGAGGCAAGGAGAGGGAGAGGGACTTGAAGAGAGGAGAGAGAGTGGGAGAGAGAGACCTAAGATGTATATGGAGAGAGAGAGAGGTGTGTGAGAGAGAGACAAAGACAGAGGAGGGAGAGAGACTTTAGAGATGGAGAGAGAGGAGGGAGATGAAGAGGAGAGAGAGGGAGAGGGAGTGAGGGGCCAAAAAGAGAGAGAGAAACTTGAGAGGGAGAGAGGGGGATAGAAGGAGGGAGGGGGAGAGAGACTTGAGAGGGAGAGAGGGAGGGGGAGAGGGAGAGAGAGAGTGGGAGAGATCGAGACCTAAGAGGGAGAGAGTGTGAGTGAGAGTGAGAGATTGAGAGAGAGAGAGAGAGGAGTGGGAGAGAACAAAGAGAGAGAGGGAGTGGGAGAGACCTAAGAGGGAGAGAGGGAGTTGAAGAGACTTGAGAGAGATCTAATAGGGAGAGATACTTAAGAGGAAGAGAGAATTCAAAGGGAGGAGGGAGAGAGAGGGAGAGGGGATATGGAGAGTGAGAGGGAGATGGAGAGGGAGAGAGGGAGTGGGAGGGACCTGAGAGAGAGAGAGAGAGAGAGAGAGAGAGAGAGAGAGAGAAGGATGGAGATAGAGGTATAAATATAGGTTTAGAGCTCAAGGAGAGAGATAGAGAGTGAGAAAGATAGATATGAGAAGAAAGGAGGGAG
The DNA here is from genome assembly GCA_007258455.2 of Sequoia sempervirens. Lineage (NCBI taxonomy): Eukaryota > Viridiplantae > Streptophyta > Pinopsida > Cupressales > Cupressaceae > Sequoia > Sequoia sempervirens. The sequence continues at coordinate 529,771,635 of VDFB02271358.1, read as the reverse complement.
GGATAGGCCCAGAGTTTAAGGGGAGACATAGTGATATATATAGAGGTAGAGAAAGGGACAGAGAGATATGATGATTTATGAAGAATTTTTCATCTCTTTGGTACAAAAATATAAATATTTCATTATTCATCACTTTTTCTAAAGTTTCAAGTATTTTTAGATGAGTTACAAAAAAAATCATGAAAAGAAGACTTTACATGCAAAAGTAGTGAGCATTTGATGTTTCAAAAATGAAATATGAAGTTCAAATGATTATAATTAATTTTTATCTACAATATAGAAGTACCACCTAGTCCATTATGTAGAGATCTCAATCACCTTTCCAACGCTTATAAAAAGTTGAAGTTTTAATAAGAAATGAAAAGTTATGCCCATTTTACTAAAGACAATTTTTAGGTCTTCAAGATGGATATCCATTTCAAACGGATATCCGTTTTGTTTTTCAAAAAAATGGGTTCCCGCTTTCCAAAACGGATATCCATTTTGTCTAACAAAATTTGTAGCCTTGGGATTTCCCTTGGGTTTGCCTTGGTTTTTGGCTTGGGATTGCCTAACCTAGAAAGTCAACTAAAAAAATGTGTTTACAAAATTTCCTTAGTTTTTCGATGTTCACCCTTGTGGATGATGACTTTTTTTTATCCAAATTTCATGAAACGAAAAGGGTTTATAGAAAAAAAATTCAGCTTTCCACCAATATAAGTTTTTCCTTATTTTGAATTTAATGAATAATTATTATTGATTTTCTACATACATTACATCTAAAGTCCTGATTGATAGGTTGATTGAAAAACTTCTATAACTTTCAAACTTCTTAACATTTTTCAAACCTACAAGATGCACCACATTCTATGCTTTGCATACTATAGGATAAAAACAAATGAATTTCATAATTTTTTTACCAAGTTATGGTGGTCAGACACAAACGTTTTAATAATTCTGAAAAGTTCTAATAAAAAAATCATAACTAATTATTTACATAGAAAAAAATTACAAAAACAATCTAGCACATCCAGGCATGTGTCATCTACTTATATTGAAAGATTCAGAAAAAAAATATTATTTTTTTCTTTTACTTAGGGTGGTCAGACATACACCTACTTCTTATCTTTTTCCTAAAAATTTAGTACCACTACATTGAAATTTCAAATTTTCCCAAAAAAAGTTTACTTTTTTCCAAAAAAGGACTAGTAGCCTAGAAACTACATTCAATTTGCTAAAAAATTTGTTCTTACATATTTTTCAAATTATGTTAATAACCTATTCAATTTTTTATGTCAAGTTTCCTAACTTTGATTTTCTGAATTTTCGCCACTTAGAGGCCTAGTTTGGACCCCCATGATCCTGCATCGGCCCATGATATGTTAGGAGAAAGAAAATATTGGTTACAATATCCTAATATAAATGTATGATAATATACATACATGCATCAAGGATTCTATCTACATTTCTTCTACCAAAAATTGTCATAACCTAGAATATGAGCTTTTTTGATAATTAACTATAGTTAGTGCCTCGAACATGTAACAAACTTACTAGTTCATTAACTAGAAAACATTCTAAAAGTTTTTGAGAAAATAATACTAAGTTATTTGAAAACATAATATCATAAGATTTATTTCCAATTTTATAAAAGGATAAAAGATTGAAATTCTAAGAATTTATCATATATCAAATTATTTACATTAAATATTTACATTTCCTTATACGATACTTGAATATTGAACAATTTTTACTATGAATCATATCATAATTCCATTTTATTAAATATTACAATGATTTTACCAAGAATTACATCATTATGACATGATACATACATCATATTATAGACATGAAGTACAATATAGTAGAAATAATACAATGCCTTATGAAATCAAATATATTGTCTCTGATATACCAAGTCTTTAGCATCTCGACTACAAGAGGGAGAACATTGCTTGAGTACTTTTCCTCCAAGCAAAAACTAGTGGTCCCCTGCACACCTTTCATCTAGAAGTGGCCCTACTCTTCATGATAGTAGAAAATCCAAGGAAACTCTAAGATGACCATGCCATCTGAGAACTATTGTTGTGAACTAAACACAAATAATATGTCATGCAACTCTAAATTCCCTCTAGCTAAGTAATACATATTTTCCTAATTTGTAATAATAGACACTATGAGCTGACAATGCAAGTAGTGATTTATGTTACTTTGGCCAAATATTTTTAAATAATAGATAAACACATATTGCAACAATAATCTGTGGCATATGTTCATGCACCTCTTTCTCAAACTAGTTATCAACAACTAGATTTCACATTCAGTTCTTAGACAAACATGGCTAAATTCAACACATTCATATTAACATAGAATTTCCAAATCTCCTCTATATATATTACAATGATAAAACAATGTTACTATTTTTCAGAAACCAGTCCTTTCTTTTTCAAGATTTACACCACATATATTTGAATATATGTTTCCATATATACATTTATGTATATCCACATATATAAGGTTTACAATGCATGAAAATAGGTGGATAAATATATATAGCATCCTTTTGTCATGCTTAGAAAATTTTCTCATATAGAAAGATCATGAGTTTACATAAGCATTTGATCATATAAATACACATTCATATTATCTTTGTACATATATGTGTGTCTAAATATATATAAACACACACACACACACACACATATATATACATATATTTTATGCTCTTATCCAAAAATGATACTTAAGAATGGTATTCATATGTATATATAGGGTGTGTTGAAAGAATGAAGAACATATCATTATGCATTTTTTGTGTTGCCATTGATGTCACCATGTTACATGAGTTGCAACTGCATCACCATAAGTTCAAGCTTTATCCAGTATTTTGAACTTGTATGATAGTTATTATCCTCTGGTATTTTGGTCTGCAATCTTCCGCTGATGAATATCATAACTTGCAGTTTTAGGAGATGGTTCTTGGTTGCTAGAAACTTGTAAGTTCATAATTTCATGTGTACAAGTTCTCGTATGGTGAGTTGGCATCACTCAGTTGTTGTATTTTGTTATTATGTCTATCCCTGGCTAACCTAATCAATAGTTGATGTTATAATGAATTAATTTTGTATTGTGGATGTATTTGTGACCTATCTTAGGTCCATGTCGATATGTTGTAGCATACTACATACTTGAATTGTTTTTGGAAAATTTTTGTACATGCTTGAAGCCGAAAGTTAATATTTTTGTTGAATAAGGGTTGCATCTAATTAGGCTGACCTAATTGATGCTTGCGGATGAATCAGATATATATTGGACAATTTTGAGATTGTGTGTGTAGAAAGTGTGAAGATAGACAAGTATGTGAAGATGAATCAAGGTGAATGCATATCTACTGGTATGCAAGTTTATTAGAAGTGTGTAAAGACAATTTATTGAGCATCAAAGGAACTGAATCAACACTTGTTAGGTGTAACTTTATCCATTCATATTATGGTTATAAGCCATTTATACATTGTATCTTTGTAGGCAGTGAGCCTCCCATTTTGGAAAGTGAGTCCTAGTAGTGAGCCACCATTTGTAATATCTTATAACTGGTTATATTATATTATGAGCTAATCCTCATAGTGGTTTTTCCCATTTTGGGTTTTCCATGTAAAAATCTTGGTGTTCTTGTGGTGTGTGCTTTTATGTTCTGCTAATTCTCTTTCACATTCTTACTATTATATGCATTGGAATATTTGGATGGTGTATGTTCAATAAGTTAAAGAAGATACTGATTCACCCCCCCTCTCAGTATCCTAGGTGTTCAACAATTGGTATCATATCCTGGTTCCTCCGAAGAAGCTTAACAGCTTGAGAAAGATCTTGAAGATTAAACAAATGGATGATAAAGAAGAACTCCAAACATCCCTTGAAGATCTTGACAAGGCTGAAAATGAAAATAGATATTTGAAAGAAAATCTTGATGAGGCAAATGAATGCATCAAGAAATTGAAAGAGAAATTGAAGAAATTAAAAGAAAAGACATAGAGAAGTAAGTGAGCAATTAAAACAAGCAAATGGAGAGATCATCGGATTGAAGGTGCAATTGGAGGAAAAGAAGAGAATTGAAGATTGTATGAATATAGTGGTGCAAAGAAAGACTAATGAATGTAAAAGGCTTGAACAAGAAGTGGTAAACCTGAGAGCAGAACTAGAAAAAGCAAGAGACTATCAAGATAAGTTCAAAACAAGCTCCACCAAGCTTGATGAGTTGATTGCAGTACAAAAAACAACTAAAGAAAAATGTGGTTTGGGACTAGAAGCAGGTGAAAGCTCAAAGACTATGCAGACCCCAAACACAGTGGTCAATCAAAAGACTCAAGATAAAGGAAAACAAAAAATAAATCCAAGAAGCTTTGCTAAAATACTGCCTATCAGACAACCAAATGCTCAAAGATATCCATCTTTCAATGGCATTTTTTTTTCATGCAATAAATTTGGTCATAAGGAAATAGAGTGTAAAATTAGAATAATCCAATATACTAGATCCTTCTCCAGACAATATTTTGCATGCAGGAAAATTGGACATAGAGCTAGTGAATGCAAAACTCAGATGATGAATTGGTTTAAAGGAGGTAGAACAAATCAATATTTTGTTGGCTACTACTATTCATGTAATAAGTTTCGACACAAAGCTAATCAGTGCAAATCAAGGGTTAATGGAGGTCAAACAAATTAGAAAAATGTTGTTTGCTACAATTGCATAAAAGCCTAGACACATTTCAAGAGTATGTAGAAGTAAAGGGGGAAAACAATTTGATCTGGTAAAGAAGAATGAACCAATGAAGACAATTGACAAGAATGAGGTTAAGAAAGAAATGAACAAGATATGGAAGAATAAATAAGATCCAGTAACATAAAATGTGTATGTGCCCTCATCTGGTGCAAACAATCCCTCTGGTAATTAGACCCAACATTGTCTTAGGGGGAGCATTAATAGAAAATTGTTCAACCCCCTAGATATTTGGTGTGTCAGATGTTGGCATGAAGATATTTTGTAAGGAATGAATAAATAGAGCTTATCCAAAAGGAACCAGAAGAAAAGTTGTAGGCATGATCATTTGTGAAGAAAATTAGGGTTTTTCAGTGCAATAAATAAGATTTTTTATCAACTTTTTGAATTCTACTACATTTAGTACGAATTACAAAAGCTCATTGATTTATAAAGTGGATTTTTAAGATGTTTTGATCACTTGTGCATTTGAAGAAAGTGGAGAGTGATTTGGAACAATATTGAGATGATTTGAATAGTGAGTTGAGAAAACCCTAGTTCTGGTTCTCGTGAAAGAAAAAGGTATTTTACTCTTCTGTGCTATTGTAGGTTTGTGTGAATCTTCTTTCTAAAATCATTAGAGCTCAATTTATGAAAAGATGGCAACCCCTTTAGTTGTAAATGTGTTAGAAAGACCTAGACCTTCCTACAAGAAGTATTCCATGAAGGTATTCAAAGACAACCCTCTGGGAACCTTCTCATTGATTCCTCATGGTGCCATGCCCACTGAAGACACTAGAATGTACATTCATGTTAAAACTAAGGAATATAATCACAACAAATTGATAGATATGTGGCACAATGAGCTCACCGGGGATGATTTCTTGATAAAACTATAATATGCAAATATTGTTGTGAATAAGTTAGATCAATGGAATCAATTTCCTAAATTTAGTTCCACTATTGATGACTAGTATGTTAAACGTTCTCTTAGCAGAATTCATGATAAGTTTTTGTGGACTGACCAACCTCACCTAATAACCAAAGAAGTGATTAAGGTAGTTACCGGACCGGTACCAGTGTTGAAGTCTATGAAAAATGAAGTGGTGATGGAACTCATAGGAGAAACATTTGACAGAAGAGCTCTTGCAACAAAACCTATATTACCAATACTACTATGAAGAATGTAGCCATAATGATCTATCACAAGATCTACTTCACAAATAGGGAAAATTTTGTGTCTGCTATAGCTATATACACCAGATATGACATGGCAGAAAATGGTGTGGAATATGATCTATGTGAACTTCTTCGGTAGCAATTGTTTGAAAATTTGAAGATGACAAGGGAGAAGAAATATGCATTTAAGTTTGGTTCCCTAATTGTTTGTTTGATGTTCTACATTCTTAGATGGCTTCTTAGAAGAGATGATGTAGTAATTTGGGATACATCACGACCTGTTGCACATCAATTTTTTTATTATATGCACAACTTGGGTGACCTAAAGAATCAGGACAATGCTCTGACAACATTCTTTTATGTATTCAAAAGAAACATAAATGAACGAGAAAGGATCCCTAGGAAAATTGCTGAAAAGTACAAGGATGATATCATATTCCATGTCTCCTTAGATGAGTGCATGATTGAGGTAGTTGAACCTTGAACTATCTAGATGCAACCGTTGGGTTATGAAGTTATAGAGGATGAAGCAAAAGGATATGTACAAGTATTATTAAAAATCCCAAAAGATTCCAGTGAACCAAGAGTGGGCACATATGAAGAAAAATCTATGGAAGTTCACATGAAGCATAAGATGCCTATGATAAGAAATAATGTAGATCAAATGCTTAGAAACGCAAGCTTCATTGATGAAAATATTGCACAGGGAAGAGCCAAGGGAGAGCGGATGACTGCAAAATCATTTGGACTGAGGAAATCAGACAAGACTACTCCTTCAAAACCAACCATAGCTCTTGCATCAGTAAAGGTAGAGCCCAATTATCCTGGTAAAGGAGATGGCCTGACTCCTTCTGGACCTAATACAAGATCAGGAAAAAGGAAAGACACTCCTTTGGTGGCACCATTCAAGAGAGGTAAAAAGAAAAGGAAACAAGGGAGAAAAACCTCAATATCACCAAAGAGAAAGAAGAAGAGGAGGAAGACCCTGCAACCAAATTGATAAGAAATAAGAAAGGGAAAATTCCCTCTAGTGAAGGTGTTTCTTAGGAGCAAGTGTTGGCACTAAAAGATATCTATATGTGTCATCCTCTGAAGAAGATGAAGAATAGGGCTTTCGTATTCATGTGCACACCAAACCAGACTTGGAGAAGGAAAAAATGTCAGAAGAGGCATCTCCAAACTAGGAAGAACAAAAATTCTCACTAGTAAGACCTAGTTCCCCTCTCAGATTAGAGGCATTGGTTAATAGCTTAATACATTTTGAAGATATGTTGTAGCCTACAACATAAATTTATACTCAAGTAGGTAGAGAGGATAGGAAAATATTAATTTTAGCTATTATCCAATATGTAATTACTTTGGAAGTTAGTTGGGACTATGTTAAGTCCAATGTACCTGATAAATTGTGGGATGCCCTGATGAAAAGAAGATTAGAGGCTATTGAGTTGGAAGAAAAGATAAGGAATGAGGCATTTGAGAAATTTGGATCTTCTTTGACCACAAATGATATGGAAACCTTGAAGAAGGTATGCTCAAATATGTTTCTGATGAAGAAAAGGGTAAATACTCTTATGAAAAAAGATAAAAGGAAAATAAAGAAAATAAAGAAAGAAACTGTAGAAGCCATCAAGGGTATGGCTAAGAAATATGGTATGTTTGGTGCACTCCCATCTGGTTCTACACTTGAATCAGGAGAAAAGAATTTTGCAAAGGTAAAGGAAGACATTCCTATGAGAATAGGTGATACAAATATCCTTTTTGAAACAGGCATTACAAATGATCCTCCAAAGATAGAAAAACATAATGAGGAGGAAGTTGAAGTAGAGAAGCTTAATGTTGTCCCTCCTATACAAGCTAAAGAAGAAAGAGATAAAGATGAAGGTGAAGGTGAAAGGAATGAAGAAGAAAGAGACAAAGTTGAAAAAGAAGAAGAAGAAAAAATAGAAGAAGAAGAAAAAGTAGAGGAAGAAGAAAGAGTAAAGGAAGAAGAAAGAGATGGGGAAATTGTTAGCAAGAATGAAGAAGAAAAAAGGTAGGTTGTGGAATCACAAAGGTCCTCTGGAGAATCCTCCTCCGACGATGATGTATTAAAATGATTGTTCTCCAAGAAAATAAGGTTCTAGCCAGTAATTCATTTAGAGCTTCTACAACTCCCCATGGTTCAAGGTAGTGTGGATTTGGAAAAGATATCTCCCATTCACAAATTGGTGTTAGGGGATGTATTGCATGCATCTGGAAGAAAATAAATTCTAGAAAAACACCAAAAGGGGACAAAACTTATTGATGATGCCCTCAAAACTTTGCAAGAGGCAACCCTCGATACATCAATAGATACATCTCTCACTCCGGTAGAAAATATGAAACTTCTATTGGAATCCTTCAAGGAGTATGCCTCTGGACTAGGTGAAAAGACCAGGTAAGAGATTGTGGAGAAAATGGCAGAGAAAAGGATTTCAAAACTTCATGATAAGTGTGCTCTAGCACACACCAATATGGAAAAGAGCCTAGAAGTTGTGCAAGCTTGTGATTCCAAAGCAAATATTGTATTTGTTTACTACATAAAGTGGACAGATGTAACACATAGTATCAAAGATCTAATAGACTCCATTGAGTCCCAGTTGACAATTGTTTCTAGTATATACAATGCATCTAAGATAGAGATAGGTCACTTGGAATGCTATCACTACTCGTAGAGAGAAATTATTTATTCTACAGAAGCAGAAGGAAGACATCATCAGAAGATTCAGTCAACTAGGTGACCTTGTAAGAATGGAATATATTCCAATGGCCAATGCTTTGGAAAACATAGAAAAAATAGAAAAGATCAGTCTCACTCCATCCACACTAGATGATGCAGAAGAAAGCCTGATGGAACTAGAATCTTTGAATAGAATGTTGATATCTACTAAGAAGAGTTGGGAGAATGGAAAGTCTACATGGAAAGGTATTCTCAAGGAGCTTCAAGGCTCACCTTCCTCTGGGTAATTCCTTTTTAGTTTATACTCCTAAGGGGGGAGTTAGATTATTTTTATTTTTATTTTCGGACCACCCTTGTATATATGTATATATTCATATTTTTGGACCAACCTTTGTCCTTAATGTCAAAAGGGGAGAGAATATCATGAAGAGAAAAGGGGAGAGTGTGTTGCACATAGGAGGTTTGTGAATTTTTTGGTGAATAAGGGTTGCATCTAATTAGGCTGACCTAATTGATGCTTGCAGATGAGTCAGATATATATATTGGACAGTTTTGAGATTGTGTGTGTAGAAAGTGTGAAGATACAAAATTATGCAAAAATGAATCAAGGTGAATACATATCTACCGGTATGCAATTTTATTAGAAGAACTGTGTAAAGATAGTTTACTAAGCATCAAAGGAATTGAATCAACACTTGTTAGGTGTAACTTTATCAATTCATATTCTAGCTGTAAGCCATTTCTACATTGTATCTTTGTAGGTAGTGAGCCTCCCATTTTGGAAAGTGAGTCCTGGTAGTGAGCCACCCTTTGTAATATCTTATAATTAATTATATTATATTGTGAGCTAATCCTCACCGTGGTTTTTCCCATTTTGGGTTTTCCACGTAAAAATCCTGGTGTTCTTGTGTTGTGTGATTTTATGTTCTGATAATGCTCTTGCTCATTCTTACTGTTATATGCATTGGAATATTTGGATGGTGTATGTTCAATAAGTTAAAGAATAGTTTGATTCACCCCCTCCTCTCAGTATCTTGGGTATTCAACAATGTGTGTGTGTATGGTCCTCTATTCATTTATCATTCACCATAGAACCAAAAAAAATATGTATAATAAAATTTAATAGAGTTTAATGGTCAATGTTTTAGCATATGATAAGATTTGATATACCTTCATTCTATATTACTTTTGATATTCTCAAATTGAGGTTTACAAAAGTATTCATAATGGAAACCTTTCACCAATTGAATACAGAGAAATGATCAATTAGTAATAAAATATTTCATAGGTGCAAATATTCAATAATAATCTATTTCGCCATAATACATACCACTGAAAAAAATATAAAATTAATCTATTCGACCAAATACATACCACTAAAAATAAATATAAAATTGAACTATTCAGCCATAAGGTAAGTCATTTAATGCATCAATCATAATATTGTAAAAAAAAAGGCCTTTTTAAAATAGTCTACTAATAGTCATAGGGTTGAAAGGCTCGTGAAAAGAAAACATGATATCGTCTTTTTCATTTTATTTTTATATTGAACAAGCAATAAAAGAATTACAAGGATGAAGCTATGAATAGTAGCTAAAGTAAAAACTATCCATAAACGCAACTGAAGACTCCCAAAGTACATAGCTATACATCCAAAACATAGACAAAAATACATAACATGAACATAAGCTAGCCATAAAGGCAACCAGAAATCCCCATGATTACATAACCTTTATGACATTTTTACAATGATTGAGCTTACTTTCAAGATGAAACTTCATAATTTGATCCTTAATCTAATGTAGTTGTTGCTTGACTTCCCCATTATTCTTGCATAAGCCTTGGATTTGTGAAAAAAAAAAGCCACCTAGAGAAATATACCAGAGTAAAACCTTAGAGTACCAAATGCCTAATGAAAATTGTTAGAAAACATAGCATCACATCTATTCTTCCATATATTTTTCAATATCACATGTCAAATAGAATCAACTATCACATTATTTTTCATACTAAAACTAAGAACAACTTCTTTCCAACTCAAATCATGATTAAAAATTGCTGAGAAATCTCTGAACACATCATACCATTGTTTTTAGCATAGAAATAGTCCCAAAATATATGTATCAAATTTTCAACACCATGACAAAAAGGATAGTTAATTGGTTGGATCATAATACATTTCAACCTAGCCCCAACAAGTAGTTTGCAATGTAATATCTTCCAAACCAAAACCCATGTGCCAATATGTGCTTTAGATTTCCATATTTGAGCACTCATTTTAGCCCAAAATTTGGAGTTGAATCTACACTTCCACTTATGATCTCAACAAGGAGTAAGATTCCAACTGGGAACATGATATCATCTTAGTTGCATAAAGATAATAAAACTGAATGGTTAAGATAATATATCATGAGTTTAAAAAAGTAATTTGATGATGGTTAATACAAAAGGCTTAATATTTATTTCCATTAATATTGGTATGGCCGAAAGACTTCACAAAAAATAAATTACATTTATTTATTAATGACCAAGTTGAAAGGCTTACAAACAATAACCTCACAATTTCTATAAAAATGGAAAAGCCAAAAGGCTTATAAAAAAATCCTAGTAGCTATTCATCAATAATCACACAAAAATATAATGACGACATAGTTATATATTCATGATATAGTCGAAAGGCTTAGAAAAAAACCTAACACTATCTTATATAATCATATCGCAAAATATACCATTCAACTAGGTTAATCCCTAACTCAATAGATTAATAGATAAAACTATTCTCTTAATGAAAATACAATTTTAATTTCTATAATGGCATGCATTTTCACCCCTTGTAAATTCCCCATTTTCATACCCTTCAGGTTAGAAAATGTAATTTTGATGATGCAATCTTGATACCTGCCACTTTTTCTTGTCCACCCAATATCATATTTTCCTGTCAGTGGAGGAATTTTTTCAGGGATGTGCACATGTCACATGAATGTCTACATGTCACACTCTCATCCTAATAGGATTCCTACCTCTATAATCTACAGAGGAATTATGTTTCTCCATTGGGCACAAATCATAACTCCTCTTGCTCCATTGATTGAATCAAAATTTCTCTTTTTCCTTCTCCTCAAATGGTCTAATTCTCCATTCCACTCAACTTCTTCACCATTCTTGAACTCTTGGCTAATTTATGGATGCTTTCTTGATTAACTCTCACACTTTCAAGCTTCATCACCACTTCCATTGTAGCTACAAGTTGTTGGTCTCTTGGCTCCTCCACTCCATTTGTTGTGACAACGTTGTTGTTGGAGAACTTGTAAGCTCGCTCCTTCCTCTACTTACCTTGAGAGAACATAGTTGTGAAGGTGATATCCTCCATTGTCACTTTTTTTTGTATTATTGTGTTACGTAGTAGCATATTGTGTTTTGTGTACTGCCCGGCACTTCCATTTCCATACACTTTCTTTATCATCTTTCCGCATCGCTGCTATTTGGCTGTCCGTGGAGGTGGAAACACTAAAGTGGGGGACTGACTAAGGCAACCCTCTAAAAACAACCCCAACATTTTCCTTGGTCTTGTTTGTGTAGGTGCTTCTCGATTGGAGTTGTTTGGAGAATCAAGTTGCAAGGAATGTAGTACCATTCTCTCACTTCCTTTGTCAATTCAAACATAGTTATTTAAAGTATTTTTCTTCTTGTACTTCATTTCTATACCTTTTTTTTTATTTCATCATAGCATAAAACATCTACTAGTCAAACTGTTAGTTGTATTTTTTGTGTTATAATATGTCCAAGAAGTCTTTTTTCCATACAAACACCAATGCCCCACTAAGATGCTAGTGTGCCACCCTCATGTCTATTTCATGTGTTGTAGTCCTTAGGCAATGAGCCTTTGGACAATAGGTTAGACTATACAAATCCACTCATTTGACCCTCTGAAACATTTGGGTTAGTAGAAGGACAACATTGACCAAATTTCTCTTCCTTTTCAACCTTAGCATCTTAACCTTTTCATATCATTTAGCAAGCTGAGGGTAGATTGTGGCAGCCTATTGCTTAGGACTCTCCCATGACCTGGAGTCTCGAAGTAGCCGGTCCATGTCCTCTACATTTTGGTTAACCTGATGTGAACTATTATGCTTCTATTTCTTAGTATTGAAGGAACCTTCTCTCATATTCTAAGTGCATTGTAGTTTTGTGTATTGTAGGGCGTGTAGCCTTGCAACTCAATCTATGACCCCTAGCAGCTTAGTTAGAAGGATCCCTAGGCATTGGGAAGCGAAACCTAGATAGGTCACTATCTAATTTTTGAATCTTTGGAGTATCTTGAGGAATTCCTCTCGAATTACATAAACATGGCCTCTTTTGTGCATCTCCCTATTCATCCTACCCAGCCTATGAATGGATCACCATCTACAAATTTCACATCATAGGACTTGCCTATGAACAAAGAGCCTTATCCTCTATACATTCCTACTCACATCAATGGGAACATCGTGATTGGTGTTCTAGTTGATCTCATGTGTTGTGTGAATGTTATAACAGAGTAGACTTTGTTGTGTGAATGTTATAAGGATGGGTATGATGAATCAAAGAGCACAATACATACACATGATGGAATCTCAGTCCCTCCAATTGGTTCTATCACTCTCTCAATCTTAGTAGAACCCAAGACTATAAATTCTCCCTTTGATATCATTCCAAAGTCAGACTTGTTTAGAGTGAAACTAGGCATCTCATGGCCAGTTTCCATGAATGTGATTGCTTCAGTAATTCATAAGTGTTTAAAGTTTTCTCATGAGGGATTTGTGCACGACACCAAATATAAATCTCTAGTGTCATGTGGGGGATACTCATTAGATCACTTTTGGCCTGCTCCAATTGGTCTACTTCCTCCAAGGATAAACTTGTTATATCACACTTATGTCAAATATATGAGTGGGGGAATAACACCAAAGGTGACCTACCCTATCTCAACTTACACCATTTTAGTCAAATGTTTTATGATCACACAATAGAAAAATTCCTCCTCCTCTCAACAAAAGGGGAAGGGGAATCTTTCTCATGCCCAGGAACCTTCCTCTTCTTCTATTGTTTCATCTGCTTCTACCTCTTTCCTTATCGTAGCACCTTCAGCCTCTTCTCCCATGCCTCGCATCAGGCGTCTTATGGTGCTTGCTTGGTAGAATGCCAAATTTCAAGTGTTAAATTTCCTATCTTACCCATGGTGGCAAGGCCCATTGCGTATGGTAAGGGGAAGGTCTCTCATGGAGTTTCCATAGTGTCTCAACCTCAGTGACCTCCTACGGCTCCTACCCTTTAGGAAATGAATGGGAAGAGACCTGATGTTGAGGTGCCTATGACTTCTCCTCCACCTGATCTCATTCTCACTCGTAAGCTTCCTACTCCTACTCTCATCCAAGAGGCTACCCTTCCATCAGCAACAGTTGTGGAGGACAAGCCTATGGCAGAACAAGAGCCTCCTATTCTTCTCAAGTAGCAAGTACTAATTCTTGGATCCAATAAAATTGGATTGCGCTTGAGCATAAGTGTCAAAGGAAGGCTCTAGCTATTGAATAGGCTGCCTTGTAAAAGGTAGAAGGGGAGCCAACAACTCTTATCTAAAAATCTCTTGTTGTGCCTCCCCCTTCCATTCCTTCCGCTTCAGTTCCCATCGCCTTGGTTTTTCTTTTGACTCCTCCTGCAAATGTTAATGACCCTCAACCTAAAAGGGTGCATGTATTCATCACTCCCTTGGTGGAGCCCCCTCTTCTAATGCCCCTTCTAGACATCCCTCCATTTTCTTGACCTATGGGCATGTCGAACACCATGGTGGTGTGCGTTGCAACCCTATCCTCTTCCTCCTTTCCTTCCACTTCTTCTATGGATATTTTTCATCCTCCACTAAAGTGTAAGTTGTAGGATGACCTTGCTTCCAATGGAGGTTGGAAGAAGGGATCACCTTCTTCAAGAGAGGGTTTTTCTTTGTTGTACATCATCCTTGTGATGGAGGTGGACCAATATCTCCTAAGTTTGTTATTGTCTCTTTTGATGATAAATATGGTGGATCTTGAGCACCCCCTTCATCTCTCAATTAGTTAACACATGGCACACCTGTTAAGTGCATGTTTAACTCGATAGATGATTTCCCATCTCTGTCAACAATCTTTGCAAGATCAATGGCTTTTACCTCATAGGAGTTGAGTGAAGGAGACCTTGAGGGACCTTCTTTTTTAGTTCTTGTCATAGGAGAGTCATAGGGTGCTCCCCATTCTATCCCACCCTTTGAAGATCATCTAACCTCCCCATATAATGATCAAGATTGGGAGAACAATGACCTCCTAGTTGATGAGGACTAGGAGAGTGCCTCATCTTTATTTGTAGATTATATTTGTGTGTGTGTTGTGTTTCCCTCATGATTGTCTTTGTGTGTTCCTGGAGGACTCTTGTCACCCTTGTAGGTGCTTGGATATAGGAGTGAAATTGTGTCGTAAAATTCCTCTATATGTTTCATCATTCTTTTATATGTTGTAACTTGATTTTTGACAATTGGGGACGATGCAAAGCATTGGGGGAATTTAGGCCTCCCTTCCATGTTGACCCAATTTTTTATTTTTATTTTGTCTTCTTATGATATTTTTAATGTTCTAATACATATTGGATTGATGAAAATTCATACGTATATTATACTATATCTATCTATCTATATCTATGAATAGTTATGACCCTGAATTATGAGATCCCCCTATCTCTTGATTTCTTCATCTTTGCTTTATTTTCCTTGTTTATCTTCCTCTCCTCTTTGCTTTCTTCTTGATATTGTGGTGCCTATGTGTTTTCCCTCACGTGTGTGACAACATTTCCATGTCTACATCTCGTCATGTATTGTGGGCCATGACATCTCTACATATCCTCTCTCTCTCCTTAGGATTTCATGTGCTCCTTTATTTCACAAGCACCATCCTAAGCGGGGCTACTACTCTAATTTTCAATAAGGTGCATTTGGTGGCCAATGAATCCCTTGCTAAAAATTTTTACACTTTTCAAAAATTGCATCCTTTGATAAGGATCCCCTTAGTAATATCTTCTTTCAAAAAGAAATTGGAAAACTTGCCTTCGAGAAAGCCAATCTTTTTTCGAATTCCTTGATGAAACGATCATTTGCAAAAAATGTCATCACTTTTCAAATAGAGTGTCCCTCTACACAAACCCCTTGGTATCTTGAAGGGTTCCCAAGGGACCCCTTTGAAAGCTTCTTCTTAAATTTTTTTCTTTGAGATATGACTATTTTTTTGCATGACTTTTTCTTGCCTAATATGTTTTGTCTACAGATTAACATGTTGCTTTGTAGGATTGAGCACTTGTGAAGTTGATTTTACAATCAAGATTGGAGGACTGAGCACCTCATCAAGCTTTCCTTATAGGACCAAGCACCTATAAGGGCCAATCAGACTCTGTAGATCCTTTCATTTTTAGCCCCCAGGATTGAGCAACTATGGCACCTCCTTTGCAAGACCAAGCACCTATAAAGAACTTTCATTCTATAGGACCAAACATCTGTAGAACCTTTGTTCACCTTCTGTAGGAATGAGCACCCATGGATCCAAATCTATAGGACCAAGAATTGGCAAAGATTTTGTTCAATTTTCCATAGGACTGAGTACCTATGGAGCCATATCTATCCCCTACACCTCTAGGTGTGCGAGATTGTAGTCTTCTTCCTTGACAGTTTAGGTATATGCTCTTTCTCTACTTTACCTCCCATTCACTGACACATATTCTCACTAAATTGGGGGAAAAATGTAATGGAATGAATTTGCACCCCTTGTAAATTCCCCATTTTCACATCCTTCACCTTAGAAAATGTAATTTTGATGATGCAATCCTAATTCCCATTAAACCTTTTCCTATACACCCAACAACCTATTTTTGTGTCAATGGAGGAATTTTTTCAGGGATGCACACACACCACATGGACGTCCATGCATCATGTTGTCATCTTGATAGGATTACTGCCTCTAGAATCTGCAGAGGCATTATGTTTCTCCCTTGACCGATGTAAAATGACTCTTTTGCCTCCTCTTTTCCATTTAAATGGTCTAATTCTCCATTCTACTCAACTTCTTCACCATTCTTGAACTCTTGGCTAATTTTTGGATGCTTTCTTGATCAACTCTCACACTTTCAAGTTTCGCCACCACTTCCATTATAGTTGCAAGCTACTAGTCCCTTGGCTCCTCCACTTTTTTTGTTGCAACAACGTTGTTGTTGGAGAACTTGCAAGCTCTCTCCTTCCTCTACTTTCCTTGAGAGCAGGTAGCTTTAAAGGTGATATCCTCCATTGTCACTTTTTTTGCATCATTGTGTTACGTAGTAGCATATTGTATTTTGTGTACTTCTTGGAACTTCCATTTCCATACACTTTTTTTATCATCTTTCCACATCATTGCTATCTGGTTGTCCATGGAGGTGGAAACAACAAAGAAAGGGACTGAATGAGGCAATCCTCTAAAAATAGCCCCAATATTTTCCTTGGTCTTGTGTGTATATGTGATTCTTAGTTGGAGTTATTCAAAGAATCAAGTTGCAAGGAATTCAGTACCATTCTCTCATTTCCTTTGTCAATTCAAGCATAGTTAGTTAAAGTATTCTTCTTGTTGTACTTTTGAATAGGTGGAACATAGGTTCCCACCAAATATGGAATTTAGTAATAAGGGGATATAATGGATCTATTTCTCACTAATTCATTAGGAAATGAGATTTCCACAAAGAATTGACTAACAACCCTTAGGTGAATCAACCCAATATGAGAATCCTCATATTTCCTTATGCTTGAAGGATGGGGGTCAAGGTCAAACAACACTTTTGGGAGAAAAACTAAAAATATCAAATCAACTCCAAAATGAAATCTAACACTTGAAACAACAATATTAAACTCAATATTAGCATAACCAGGAAATAGATTGCAGATCTGAGAAGGGTAGAAATTTGTTTACCATTCATCAAAAGTGAGTTTCTGAAGGTTGAATAGGACTCATTCATCCATGGATGAATGGTTCTTTTGTTAGTGTTTTTCTACAACTTTCAGGAGCCTCAGATGTTGATCTGTAGCTTCTAATTTTTCTAGGTTTTAGTGTTGGAAAGTCAGAAATGGGATATGTAGGTTAGATTTTATGATCTGACAACTTTGATAACTTTTTCAACTTTGACAATTTTTCACTTCAAGAGGTCTTCAATCCTTCTTCAACCTAAATATGCAATCACACAAACAAGAGAGAAAAATGTTTGTTTTGGTGAATGGGGGTTTGCCTTGGTCAAACCCTATTTTGTTAATCAAACCTTGAATTGAAATAATTCCATGAAAGAGTGAATGAACAATGAACAATGTTATGTTACCACTCAACAAACCCTTGTAGAAACCTTGGTAATGAAGATCTTGGAAGGTCTTCAACTTGCATGAAATGGCTTAAATGGATGTGTATCTTGATGCTTTAATTTATGCTTTGAATGATTGAATTTGATCTTGAAGCCTACATCATAATGTTAGCTCCAAAAACATGCATGATGCAAGAAGACTTTGACATGATGAATGGATCTTGAATGTTGTAGTAAATCTCTAATATTTCTGCCCTTGAATGCTCTTAATCATCAACTTTTCTCTTGTGAAATTTCTCTTCAAAGTTCTTCTTGAAAATCTTGAAAAATGCTAGGTGAAACTTAGTGAAATGACCATAAATTTATAGGTATGTATCCTTAATTTCCCAAAATTCAAAAATCACAAGCCAACATTGAAATATGGATTTGGAGATGTTAAAATACCACCAAACTAATAATTTAAATTTAGGTCCAAAGGTCTAGGGAGGACCCATTCTCCCATGCATGAATGGGTCCCAGGTCCATATTCCTAGAACACACATTGCTCAAGGTAAAGTGTTATGTATTGGCATTAATTATTGTCAGGTTTCCCCTTTGGAAAATGTAATTTATTAGGTTTGTAAATGAATAAAAGGGCTTATTAAGGCCTAATTAAGCTCAATTTAATTAAGAGGGCCCAAATAAGTGTGAAAATATAAAGGGATATATTTATCAACACTAAATTAATGCATTATTAGGTATATTTTAATTAGGAGGGCCCAAACAAGTGCAAAAATGTAAAGGGATACAATTTTATACACTACATTTAGCCCCAAATTTAGTGAGAGGATGACCTTGCATCAAACTCACACTAAAGTAGACAATCAAGAGAGGTCTAATTGTACAATCATTGGAAAGATAAGATGGAAAAGATCAAGGAGGATGATCAAGCCTCCAAGATCTAAGATCTCATGGAAAAAACAACAAAGGAACAAGGAGACACATGCCTATGTTAAACTTATATATGTAACAATGCTAGGATACTCAATCATACAATGTCAAAGACAAAGAAAAAGAAAAAGAAAAGGGGGTGGATCAAGCCTTGACTGTCCAACTCGATGTGGATCAAGCCTCTACTATTTTTCCAAAAATGTTTACAATTGAAACCTACTGTCCACTATGCAAACAACAATGCATGCTCACATGGGCTAGTGAAATCTGTTGTCCACTAGGTGAGCCCCCAAGAGTGGAAAATGAGAATATTATTAGGCTCCCATACCATACCAAATTTGTACCTCTGATAACTTTACTAAAGCACCACACAATACAAAATTTGAGCCTCAAAAGACTTAGCAAGTTGTGTTATACTAACCACTTATGAACAAACAAGGCTCCACAAGCAAGAAAAGTGTGTTATGCTTGGTGGCCATGAAAAAGGGTTGTAACTTTGAGCTTCACAAGGTTAGCAAGTTACGTTATGCTAAACACTTATGAAAAAAATGAAAATAGGATAAGGCATGTTCAAAGGGGTTTTTCTTAGTTCATGTAAGGTCTCCTCTTAGGGAACATTGTGCCTAATGTCTCCAAGAGAGGGCAAGTCTAGGATAAAAGATTCACAACTTAGGGAATGCAATGCATAGCATCAGCACTAAGAGGAAAGTCATATGCCAAGAAAGGTCACACTCTTGGAAGACATCAACCCAATGACACCACCAAGAAGAAGACACATCGCAAGAACTAAGAAGATCACACAATGAAACATAAGATATAGTCAAAGATCTCCAAAATGATAATCCAATGTATTCCCCCACTTTAAAGAAATTACTAAACACCATGCTGTGAGAAATTACTTTAAAGTAGAAAATGATAAATGCTAAACAATACATGAGATCTTCTTTGGAAAGCCCTATGTCAAACATATGTTTCCAAATGAAGCTATGTCATGAAAAAGGGGTCACCCCCAAAATGAAATATCAAAATAACACATAAGGGATCCATGAATTTAGGTTCAGTATGTCTTTGCTACAATGATATGATAGTGCTCAAAAACATCATCATTCCCCAAATAACTCATGGAATTTTCAGAATGACACATAGAGAGAAAAATCAAAGAAAAATATTTTGGGTCAACATGGAAGAGACCTAAATATCTCAATGCCTTGTGTCACCCCTAAAAGGAAAACACAAGAAAAAAGAAAAGATAAAATTTTACAACATATAAAAGAATGTAGATACAAATAAAGGAATGAACATAAAGACATGCCAAACAAAATAGTACAGGGGATCACATTACACACATGCAATCACACAAAGAAAATGGAAAAGAAAATAAAGACAAGACTAGTAAGGAACATACAAGTCAACCTATTAGAAGGTTTTCCACATCCCAATCTTATTCATCATATGCGGAAGGTAGACAACTAGCCAAAGGGACATTGTCAAGTGCCAAACTTGGACAAGGCTATCTAACTCATTGCCCCCACTAAGTGTAGGAAAAGGATGAGCCAAGATAAGTGGTGAGAATGAATTCCTTGCACAATAGAAAATAATTTGCAATTAATGTAAAACATGTAGTAGTGAGTAGACTATGATCCTACAACTACCACATGGCAAAGAGAAAGTTCATGTAATTTCTATCCAAATATGTTGTCATAAGAAATGTTAGGAAGATAAAAATAACTCATTATTAGCTTTAATGCATGACACTCATCAGTAATATTTCCAAGAGTTCTATGATATGCATATTAATTCATGTTCTTACTCTTTTTTATTCTATTGGGAGGTGGAAGTTTAATCCATCCTAGATGAAGAAGTTGTTCCATTTGTTTCTCAGTTTATGTTTTAGTATGTAGGAATGGAAATTATTTGACTTTATAGGGTTTGGATTTATTACTTGTTTGAGGGGCTTGTTGAGGTGGATTTGAATGAGAAGGACCTAAAGTGATCCTATCATCCTTGTGAGATATTTTTTCATTATGTAGGATGACACTTGTTTCCTTAGACGATGTGGAGGGAAAAGGATCTTGATATCCTAGTCCTTTAGTATATTCAATTGGGATTTATTCTAAGTTGTGAATCTCATGCTCATTTGTTGTGTCACATCCTTATTTAGCTAAGATCTTAAAGCCTTGGACATAAGTCTCTTCTAGGTTGATGGGTGTGTTGGTGACTTTATTAACATAGGATGGATGAGTATGCACTTGGTTAGAGAGACTAGTATCACTCATGGTTGGAGGTATAGGCTTGGTTTGTGACTCAATCTCAGGATGTAAAAGAGCAAACATCTCTAATGGTGGAATAGTAGGAGGTGTTCTCTGTTGCATGGAAGAGTAAAATTATGCATTTTTCTCAAGGTTGTCAAGGAAATTATGTATAGAATTATGCATTATTTCATCATCTTCACCTAAGATGTCAAATTCACAAGGACACTCATTAGGGTTTGGTTGAGCATGATTAGGTTCTATTGCATTAGGATCATTACCAAACACACAACTTGAGACATCAACCAAAGATGTTAAGGACTTCCATATGTTACCAATACACATGTCCATTACGAATTAAAATGCAAAGATATTATAAATTTTTAGTTTTGAAGCAAGATGTTTTTCTGATTATGTTATACAAAAAATTGAAAATGATGTATTTTAGATGTAATTTTTGAAGTCAAACAATACACTGAATTTGAAAAATCAAGCTTAATATGAAAAATTTAAAATAACATAAATTCTAGAAACTGAAACAACAAACTGAATATAGAAACACAAAATGCAAAAATGGTGTTTTTAGTGCTCAAAAATTTAGAAAAAGCCTTGATCAAGGACTCATTCACCCATGGGTGAATGAGTCTCACTTTAGGGTTTTTAAAAATCAATTTATAGGTTTCTAAGCTGATTTCTATGGTTTTCAAATTTTGGTTTTAGATATGAGGTTACATTTTTAGATTTCTAGAAAATGAGGTCTAAATACAAGTACAAAATAATGCTAAATGATAAGAAAGACCTAAATTGAGATGCAATTTTGATTCAATTTTTGAAGCAAAGCAGGGTGGAGGTATCAACACAAACTCAAATTCAACAAGCTTTGCAACTTTGAAACACTAACTTGGTGCTTTCCTCCCAAAGCCTTCAACTCTCTTTGTAGTACTTGGAACAAGTTTTTTCCCACAAAACTTTTAGAGAAAACCCAATACCCAAATGGGGTCTGAGTATGCAAATTCTAACAACTGGAATCATCACCAATTCTTCTATCTACAAAACCTTATATCTATCTAATCACCTAAGCTTAATACATGGTGATATTAGGCAAGGGCTGCATAAAAATTGGCCCTAAGTCCATCCCCTACTCCTACAAACCCTTCAAACATTAAAATCACCCTAACTACCTCCATACCACCGAGTTTCAAAATTTTCCACTAATGGAATGGTCCCTTAATTCATGTTTTTCCTATCAAACCCTCCAAACTAGGGTTTCCTAGCTATTTTTAGTAAAATCCTCTAACTCTCTTCAAACTTGATGAAAAAAAATGAAATCAACTACAAATGAGAGAAGACTCAACACACTATTGATCCAAATTAGTTTTACATCATTTCCAGGTTGTATAGGGCCGTAAAAATCAATGTAAAACACAGAAAGAGCAGAGTATTCTTATTGTTTGATCTCCAAAAATGTCTCCAAAACATTGCCTCAAATTTCCCAAGGCATATTTAAACCTTACAACCACAAAAAAACCATTGGCCAACTTTTTTTTGAATTCCAACACTTCAACTTCCCTTACATACCCCAAAAGTGCAAAGTTGTTCATGCAACTTTTACAACATTTGTAAAACTTGACAACATGACTCAAAACCAACCCCACATGACTTAAAACATCACACATGGTCTAGATAGACCTTATTACAAACAAAAATACTAACATAGGACCCCATTTACATCATATAGACTAGGTGCCTCTGCACCATACTCCTGGGGAAAACAAAAAATCTCAAGTTCCACTTGAGAGAAGATCTTGAACTATTGCACCATGTTTCTTGATGTCTTACTTTGTCATCCAGGTGACATCCTCCATAGGAAGGAATTTCCACTTCACCAGGTACTCATTATACACCTTGTGCCTTGTTCTCTTAGCTTCTTTGGTATCCAAGATGCACTCTAGCTTCAATGGTTAACTAGGTGGTAAGTCTCTGATCCAATCTTCATCTGGAACCTCTAATGTACCTGCACTTGTACCTATAACCACAAATCCTTTAAAATGATATAGGTCTGAAACATTAAAAATTGGTGAGATAGCAACTCTAGGAGGGAGTTCTATCTCATAGGAATTTGCTCCAAATTTTTGGACCACCCTACATGGCCCTATCTTCTTCATCTACAACTTTGAATACTTTCCTTTAGGTATCCTTTCCTTCTTGAAATGAGCTAAGACCAGGTCCCCCACTTTTAAATGAACCTCTCTCCTTTTGAAATCTGCATGTTGTTTATATTTATCAACATACTTTTGAAGGTTCTCTCTAACTTTTTGATGTATGTCTTTCATGGAAACTAAAAAATATTCTCCTTCAACACTCCTTCTCTCCATGCCACTCAAATATTTGAGCTCAAACACTCCCCTAGGCTGCAATCCATATACAATCTCAAATGGGATTTTTCCAACACTTCGGTTCATCGAGTCATTATATGCAAACTCAGCTAGGGGTAGGATAAGATCCCGTTGGGTTGAATGTTCTTTTTTCAAGCATCTAAGTAGATTCCCAAGGATTCTATTGAAAACTTTAGTCTACCCATCTGTTTGGGGATGATAGGCAGGGCTAAAGGTCAAGTTTGTACCCAACTTCTTCCAAAGGGTTCTCCAAAAGTGACCCACAAACTTACTGTCCTTGTCAAAAATAATTTTTAGTTGAAATCCATGAATCCTGACCACCTCCTTAAAAAGAAACCCTACAATGTATGAGGCATCATTTGTACTTTTACATGGTATAAAATGTGCCATTTTGCTAAACTAGTCTACAACAAAAAACACACTATCCAATCCCCTTTGATTTTTGGGCAACCCCAACACAAAATCCATGCTAATGGACTCCCATGGCCTATTTTGGATTGGAAATGGTTGATGAAGACATACATTTGTACTACAACCCTTTGCTTTTTGACAAACAACACACTATTTAATAATTTTTCTAATATCTCTTTGCATCTTGGGCCAATAATAATACCTTCTTACCTATTCCAAGGTCTTGTCCACACCAAAATGACTCCCTAAGCTGCCACAATGTTTTTCCTTAATCAAACAATCCTCATAGAGCATTTGGGAATACATAACTAAGCCCCTTTAAACAATAAACCCTCTTGAAGCAAAAAATCAGAATACTCTTCATGAAAAGTGCCACTAAATTGACTACAAGCAACATATATTTCTTTGAAATCATCATCCTCAACACACATACCTTTCAAAGCATAAATTCCAACACTTTGTAACTGAACCTCATGGATCAACAATGTCCTCCTACTCAAAGAATCTACCACCTTATTTAACTACCCCTTTATGTGTTTGATGGTGAAGGTGAAGCTTTCGAGGTACTCCACCCAGTTCACATGCCTATGGTTGAGTTTGTCTTGGTTGTTTAAGAATTGCAAAGCATGATTTTCAGTAAAAACAATGAATTCTTTAGGAAGGAGATAGTGTCTCCACTTCTTCAATCATTGTACCATGGCATACAACTCCAAGTCAAGCTTCTCACTGAAAAATACAACAGGAATGCCCTCTTGGCTCAATACTGCCCCAATTGCATACCCACTTGCATCACATTCAATTGTGAAAATTTTGTTAAAATCAGGCATGCTAAGATAGGTTGTTGTGCTACCATTTTCTTTAGATATTGAAAGCTTTTGTCTACCTCATCAGACCATACAAACATTTTCCTTTTATCCCCTTTTATTGTGTTAATGATTGGAGAGCATATATGACTAAAATTATTCACAAATTTTCTATAAAAACTAGCTAGGCCATGCAAACTTCTTACCTCACTTATTGATGTTGGAGTAGGCCAATTGAGAATTGCTTCCACCTTGCTAGGGTCCATCTTCAAAGAGCCTTTTGAGATCATAAATCCAAGATAAACCAATTCATCCTTTATGAATTCACACCTTCAAATTTATCATCAACTTTTCTTCATTTAATCTCTTCAAAACCAAATCTAGATGTTGCAAGTGTTCCTCTTTAGTCTTACTAAACAGAAGAATATCATCCAAATAGACAACCACAAACATAGCTATGAAGGGTTTCAAAACTTCATTCATTATTATTATGTGGTTGATTTTGTGCATGTTAAATATATAAAAACAAATGAATCAAACACACCAATAAGACATTATATCAAAAATAGAATATTAAAACAATAGAGATTGCAAACTCAGTATCATGTTATCGATGTCGTCCTATCATCCTCTATCTTCAGTATTTTCATTGATTCCAGCTGGCTCTCAGATTGCATGCTAGGCTCAACGAACAGTCTTCCTAAAGAATGAGATCGAATATGAAATGCATGCAATTGCTAAGACATGATTGCTCTAATGCTAAACGTGATTGCTAAAATGAAAGATTATGATGATGCCATGAATAATAAAACTATGATGATAATGCTAGAATGCTATGATGCTAGAATGCTAGAATGAAATTAATCTCTAATTCATTTGTTGTGTGTTGTAACCCTTGCTTGGATTGGCAGTGCTATTTATAGAGTTTTTCAAAAGCTTCTGATTGGATGATATGATCAACAATTGTGAAAATTCTTGGCAGATCGAATGGTTGAGGATGGATAAGACTGAAGAAAAACAGAAGAAAATAGAAAGCAATATTTTCTTTTCTTTTCTATAAAAGAGGTAAGATAAGATGATGAAGATGATTTGTAAAAATCATCTTTTTGTGAGATTATGTAAAGATTTTGAAGAAGATAAATAATGAATTATTAAATTCAATTATTCATTTATGGGTGAGAGAGGTTTTTTCTTAAAATAGAATATTTACCCCAGATTTGAAGAATAATAGAAGATTCCATAATTAAATAGAATATTTAATTATGATTCTGAAAAGATATGGAAGATATTCAATTAAATAAAGATATTTAATTAAACTTTTAAGAAATGGTATGTAAATGAAATTAATTAAATAAGATATTTAATTAACTAGAAGAAGATTTTGAAAAGAAATATCTAAATTTAATTAAATCAAAAAGACTTAATTAAATTTAAAAGTGATAATTAATTAAAATAAATAAAGTTTATTTATTTAATTAATCAAATGGACATATGAATGTGAAATAATTTTAAAATAAAATTGATTTATTTAATCATGATAGAAGAATAAATTGAATGAAAAATATAATTAAATTAATTAAATTTAATCATATGTAGAAGACTTTAGAGAAATTAATTAAATAATAAATATTTAATTAAATGCCAGGATTAATCAGATATGACCAATTTTATGCATATACATTTTGCGCCTCTTTGAAGTGATGTGTGAAACGCATTTCTTCAAAGAAAATATTCCTGCTTTTAAAATTTTGTTGTGTTTGATTTTGCCCCTTTCTGAAAAATATGCCCCTGACCTGATTCTGATATGTTTCTGATTAAAAGATGTTATTGGTGTTAATGATGCCCCCTCGGGAGGTAAATCACTAATGATGATGAGTTGTTGATAATGTTGGATAAATTTGATGATGAGATTTGGATGTGAAATTAGTGATTTAGCTTTCAAAAAATGATGTATAAGGATGCCCCAGTGTGCAATTAAAGTCAAAGTTGGATAAAAAGATAAAAATAAAATAACATGCCACAAAACTTACCTTGGGTTGACCTTTAAAAGGTAAAAAGGGAGAAAAGTACAAATCATTTGCACTTTTTGACTTTTAGAATCTTGTAGCTCTGATAGTGACATGGCGAGATGGAGATTTTGTACCACAGACATAGATTCAAGCGGACCTGCCGATACCAAAGACCAGCGGCGTATGGACCTCCGATGAGTCAATCCAACCTCTCTTGTTGTCAATTTTTTTTGTTTTGAATCAATTTTTACAATTTTTCCCATAGATTTAGGTTTTCAAAGTCTATTTTAGCTCTTTTAGGAAAGTTTTAGCACTTTCAATAACTGTTTTAGCGCATTTGATATTTGCTTTAGCGCATATAGGAAGCTTTTTGCATGTGTGATGTAGAAACCAGTTTAGCGCATTCGATAGAAAGATTAGTGCTTCTAGGATGCCGTAAAAAATTAGGGTTTTAGCACATCTAGGAAAAATATTAGCACATTTAGGGTTGTTGCGCATCCAGGAAAAGAAGTGGTGCTTTGCATTAGAGTTTTAGCGCTTAGAGGGAAATAGCACATAGAGGAAATGTTTGAGTGCTTCCAGGGCAAAGAACGGCGCATCGGAGGTTTAGTGCATTCAAGATATAGAATAGCGCATATGAGTTTTAGCGCATAGA
This sequence comes from Sequoia sempervirens, assembly GCA_007258455.2. Classification (NCBI taxonomy): domain Eukaryota; kingdom Viridiplantae; phylum Streptophyta; class Pinopsida; order Cupressales; family Cupressaceae; genus Sequoia; species Sequoia sempervirens. The sequence goes on along the minus strand of VDFB02271358.1, from coordinate 529,744,207 downwards.
GGTCATAGATTAGCGCTTTTAGGAAATGTGCCCGTTTGATAAAATGATGATATATATTGCTTTCTTGGTCAATAGATAGAGAAATTGTCTGATCATTATGTTGATATGGATAGAAAATCTAAGATATAAGTGATAACTTTGTTTCCAAAATAGAAATCAAAGAGTAGATAGTTGATAACTTTGTTTCCCCTGTATGAAAAATAAAGAGTAGATGATTGATATGTCTTTTGATAAATTTGCATTCTGCAGTAGAAAACAAATAGTAGATTATTGATTGAAAACATATTTGCATTCATGATTGAAATACAAATAAGAGGATGTTTTGATGGTTTAATAGATTTTCATTCTTGAAAAAGAAAACAAATAGTACTTGATGATAGAGTAGATTGATGTGATATTCAGATAGATAGACTATGCATTGATTGTATGATATGAATCACCTAGATAAAACACTTGATATGGGTCACTTGATATGAGTATGATGAATATGTGTCACTGATATGGGTCATAGATAGATATGAGTCTGATGAGTATGTGTCACTGATATGGGTCATAGATAATATGAGTTAGATTGATTTTGCTTGATTGAAATTGAATCATCGATATGATGTTGATTGATTGTCTTTATAATAACTAAAAATAGGAGGTTTTCAAAAACCTCTAGATTAGGGAGCGTCACTCGGCAGGGTGGGATAGGATACCCGAGTTGACACCTGATGATGTAGCGTTGATAGGGGCTTGTGGATTGAGATCTTTGTTGGCCATGCCTCCGATTCGGGTCAACAGGGGACTATTGACCACACTGGCAGAGAGGTGGCATTCGAAGCACAACACCTTTCATTTGCCGACAAGTGAGGTGATTGTGACTCCTGAGGATGTGTATAGGATTCTTGGTATTCTCATGGTAGGTGCCCTTGTGTTCTATGATCACAAGGAGCTCAATGGTACAGATGCTCTAAGAAGAGCATTTGGTGATGTGCAAATAGCAGGGTACTAGGTGCCATGGGCTGACTTCAGGGGATATCCCGCCTTGCCTGTAGTTTTGGGTTCATTTATTGGAGGTCTCCTTTGTCCAGATCGCCGATCAAAGGGACTATCAGTGGGATGGGGGAGGATCCTGGAGTAGATGCTAGTATAGCCACAAAGATATGCCTGGGGGAGTTTCATGTTGGCACATCTGTATCATGACCTTCATCAGGTGGTCTACCAAGGTTCATCGAGTATATCATGTGGTGTGACATTGCTCTAGATCTGGGCATGGGAGCATATTACTATGATGAGACCAGCTTGTCCCAAAGTGAGGCCACCAGGCAGACCCTATGTATTTGCATATTCGATGTTTCTTGTCCAGCCCAAGTTGGGCAAGTTGGATTACTGGAGATATTTCCTAGATGATATGGATGTCATGATATGGCGTCCATACCTAGATTGTGAGCCCTGGGATACATATCATTTAGAGATGTCATTTTTATGTATGCCTTGATTTGTGATAGGGAGGACTACATTTATTATTGAGAGCTTTTTGGCCATGCGAGTAGCGATAGTTTGGATTCACTCAAGGTATGCCTCAGGGAGTTGCTCACTATGCACAGAGCAAGGATGAGGTAGGATGGGGACCTAGAATTTCATACCAGATAGCCTATATAGATTATGTTTCTTTAGCACCTGAGGCATGGGATGACAGGTGGGATATTGTTGATGCTGGGATGTCTGAGGAGTACTCTGTTTATTTTCATACACATCCATTTCCACGGTTGACATGTCTTGATGAGCCAGCACCCATTTTGGTGGTACCACAGCCAGGGGCAAGGAGACAGGAGGATGTGGTAGGTGGTGAGCAGGCAACGGTTGGGGGAGAGGATGAGAAGAGTGGAGAGGAGGAGGAGATCTCAGCTGAGGATGATGGGGATGACGGCGGAGATGAGGGGTCGGTGCCAGTGAGACCAAGGCCAGACATTTTGGGTAGTGTACAAATTATGCGAAGGCCGAGGACTGGGATTGGGTGGCAGACAGTGATCAGGGTTGCCTCCACCTCTCAACAGGGGTAGATAGATACTCTGCATGCCCAGGTGCAAACACTTCAAGGATAGCAGGTGCAGTTGCAGAGCCAGTTGGTTCAAGAATAGGGTTTGGTTGCACAGCTACAGGCACAGCTGGCACAGTCCCAGGCGCAGGCGCAGAGCATGGCATAAGCACAGGCACATCCCCCTGCCCCAAATCCATAGGTAGCTCAGTTGACTACAGAGAGGGATGCATTCATACGGAGGGCAGTGGAGGTCGAGGGTGTTGCTCAAAGGCTTATGGGAACTGTAGAGAGTGCATCATTGTGAGAGGCCATTGCAAAGGGCTTTGAGATGGCCAGAGAGGCGGAGTATTACCGAGTTAGATACGAGGAGTTATGTCCTCCGAAGCACAGAGAGTTGTTCCCATGGTCCCATAGTAGGACCAGGAGCAGGATGCAGACAACCACACAGAGCTTAGGGGTTACTAGACCTCGACGGGATCCAAATGCAGGGACTAGTGGCAGGCCACCATCCTCAAGACTAGCTCCATTAGGGGGTTCCACCAGCCAACCGTGATTGATGTATGCAGGAGTTATTTGATGTATCTCACATTCTTGGAACATGTATATTGATTTTTGATCATATCTCATGTATCTTTCTAGACTTCTCTGTGTCATTGGACTTTTGGACATTTTTGTGTTTTTGATGAGCGATGATATGCAACGGCGATGATTTTTTATGATGTGTTGCATTTGATATGATGATATGAGATGGATATGCATTTATTTCCTTGTTCATGTGATATGGATTTTGATATATGATCTACTGACTAACATGATTTGCACATTGATGTGATATGATTATGATATGATGATGTGTAATATGATGTGTCCTAATGATCTCATGTAGGTGGATGATGATGGTAAAAATGCAATGTGTCGAGATGATATGATATGATATGAATTATTAATGATGTGGAAATGTAATGTTTGTATGAAATTTTTGTGTTTTGATTTTCCAAAATGTTATAAATGATGATGATGTGATGGATGTTATGTTTATGAAATGCATGATGAATTTGTAATATGATATGTAATATGAATCAAATGTTGTATGAAAAATGATAAATAAAATGGTATTGAAAATGAGGAAAAATGTGAATAATAAATGATGAAATGTATGCTTATGAAATGTAATGGATACAAAAAAGAGTGATGAGATGATAAAATGAGATGGAATGATAGAACGAAGTGAAATGGAATGATATGATATGTGATGTAATGTAATAAAATGAGATGGTAAAATAAAATGAAAGTGAATGATATGATATGCAATGTAATGTAATAAAATGAGATGGTAAAATGAAATGAAAGTGAATGATATGATATGTCATGTAATGTAATAAAATGAGATGGTAAAATGAAATGAAAGTGAATGATATGATATATAATGTAATGTAATAAAATGAGATGGTAAAATGAAATGAAAGTGAATGATATGATATGTAATGTAATGTAATAAAATGTGATGATAAAATGAAATGAAAATGAATGATATGATATGTAATGATGAACTGAAATGAAATTGAATGAGATGATGTGCAATGTAATGTAATGAAATGAGATGAGATGAAATGGTATGTGATGATATTGAATGAGATGATATTCAATGTAATGTAATAAAGTGATATGGAATGATAAAATGAAAGTGAATGATATGATGTGCAATGAGATGAGATGATGAAATGAGGATGAAACAAATGTCCAAATGTCCTCCACATATAGTCCAAAGAGACATAACAACTGTTGATTTATCTGTTCAGCTTTGATTATAACTCTAATGCAAATCCAGTATGCAAAAATATACATTGATCTAAATGAAATGCAACTAAATAAAACCAACTATTTGTTGAGCCTTCAGGTAGTTTTCTTGAATTATCATAGAGCCTTATAAAATTTTGGAAGTATGTACAAGCATCAGAGGGGAGATTAGCACCAATGATGACCTGAGTACAACTTTCATGAGTTTTGATATAGCAAGTGAACACAAGCATCGAGGTATAATTGAATTGAGATGACCTGAGTATTTCTTACATAAACAGGAAAAGACTAACCACCTTCTGATACAAATGTGGAACTATCTTCAATGATATACTTTGGAAATCATGTTTCACGACATATTTGCATCAAATCGATAGTTAACCTCAAGATAGCAGACAAAGAAAAATCACCCTCCTTCCTTGCCACTCTAGTTCAGTACATCATTGAGTGTGCTCCAAAGAGATGATATCAAAAAATAAAACAACCATTGTTCAAAATGTAAAACTAATATTCCAATCATTATTCAGATTTTAAATCATCAAGATATGAGTCATGATATGGTATTTTGCTGAAAAACCGTTGTGATATGGATCAATGGTTGGATAGTTGTTCATGTTTTTTGATTATTTGTTTGCATGACTGAGTTCTATATCATTGTCAAGCTGTTTTGGTAGAACCTGAAAGTTGGTTGCACTAGAGTATGTCAATGTTTTCCCCCAGTATTTGACACAACTTGCTGAAAAGGATATGTACAATGATCAAGCCACGGTAAGACATTATCACTTTAGGAAAATGATGGCAACATGATGTTGGTATGACCCTAAGATGATGGAAAGATGCATTGAAATGAAAGCCTAGTGAAAAACATGAACTAATAGATGGAGAGCTACAAATAGCGTTTGTGTGCTAGATTTTCACTATTTGTTTTTATTGCATTTTTATTTTTTTTGTCACTACCAAGATGCCTATTTGCAAGGTTTTCATGAGGGTAACCATTTTTTTAGGACTTTTTCCGCTATTTTTGTATTTCTTTAGGACTTTTTCTGGATGATGATAACTGCTTCAGACATAATTTTTTTTAGGTGCATGCTATTGATGGGTTCGTCAAACAAGTCCCCTTCTGGCATTGACAACTTGTATGCTCTTGAACCGTATACTACTATAACCACATACAGACCCAACCAATTAGGTTCAAACTTTCCTTTCTTCTCTCTGTCCTGTTGATTACATGGGTTCTCTTTTAGAACAAGATCACCAACCTAAAAGGTATGTGGTTTGACCCTGTGATTATAGTTGTGAGACATCATTTGTTGATATGCTTTTAAATGATCAGCTGCTCGTTGTCTCTTTTCATCAAGAAGTTCTAGTTCTTGCAGTCGGGAAACTCTGTATTCATCATCTGTGATTAGACCTTTTAGAGATACTCTAAGTGATGGAATCTCAACTTCTAAAGGTAGGATGGCTTCTACTCCATAGACAAGAACAAATGGTGTTACTCTTGTTGGAATTCAGATACTAGTTTGGTAGGCCCATAATGCGGGATTGAGTTGAACGTGCCAATCTTTCCCTGCATCATTCATAGTCTTCTTCAAAATTTTCAATATTGTTTTATTTGAGGCCTCTGCTTGACCATTCCCTTGTGGATAATAAGGTGTTGAGTATCTGTGTTGAATATGGAATCTCTCACAAAGTTCATCAACATCCTGATTCTTGAATGGTCGTCCATTATCTGTGATGATGGAGTTGGGAATGCCATACTAACAAATGAGATAGTTAAGTATGAATCAAGAGATTTGTTTGCCAGTGACCTTAGTGAGAGGGACTGCCTCAATCCACTTGGTAAAATACTTTGTCGCTGTGATGATGAACTTGTGTCTGTTCGAGGATGAAGGATGAATCTTACCAACTAAATCCAACCCCCATTGAGAGAATGGCCAAGTTGGTACAAACGGTTGTAGTTCCTGTGTTGGTGCATGAATGATATTTCCATGTATCTGACATTTAGAGCACTTCGTTACAAAAGTGAATGATTCCCTCTCCATTGTAATCCAGTAGTAACCCATTCTAATCAATTTCTTGGATAAGGTTAGTCCACTTGAATGAGTACCACAAATTCCACCATGAACTTCTTGTAAAGCCTTATCGGATTCATCACGTTCAAGACATCAAAGTAAAGTACCATCAAGACCGTGGCGATAGAGAGTGTCAGCGATAAGGGTATAATGAGAAGATTGTCGGATAAAGTTGCACTTTTGGTTACAAGATAAGTTAAGTGGTAAGATGTCATCTTTTAGGTAGGCATAAATCTTGCCATACCAAGGTGAATCAGATCCTACTAAGTGGCAAATGATTTGGATTTTAGGTGTGTCATAGGCAGGCATAAATGATTGTTCCACCAGAAATTCGTAGTGAGCCTAAGTTTCTGGGAGTTGTAATAATGAAGCAATTGTAGCCATAGCGTCAGCTGCCTTGTTATCAAGCCTTGGAATTTGAATGAACTTGATGTCTACAAAGTAATGCTTAAAATAGTCAACCATTTTCTTATATGGAAACAATTTGTCATCTTTGGTCTGATAGTCATCATTGATTTGGTTAATGACTAACTGTGAGTCACCATAAACTTGTAATTTTGTGATTCTCCATTCCAATGCTATTTTGAGTCTAGTGATTAAAGCTTCATATTTGGCTATGTTGTTAGTGCACGGGAACATTAGCCGATATGACCGAGGAATGGTATTTCCTTGAGGAGTGAGAAAGAGTATGCCTGCCCCCGATCCATGTTGAGTAAAGGATCCATCAAAATATAATGACCAAGGTTGCTTTGATTCTACTATGATGACATCAACATTTGGAAATTCAATGTGCATGGGATGTTCTGCTTGGAGAGGTGCTTTAGCCAGTTGGTCAGCAATAACTTGTCCTTTGATTGCTTTGCGATCAATATAATGAATATCAAACTCAGTTAAGATCATGACCCATTTTTCTAACCTTCCTATTAATGTGGCCTTGCTTAATAGGCTTTTGAGTGGATCGATCTTTGCCACAAGATCGATTGTATGAGTTAATATGTAGTGTTGAAACTTTTTCCAAGCAAAGACCACTACTAGGAAATCCTTCTCGATGAAAGTGTAGTTGAGTTCATGACCTGTTAATGTTCAGTTGATATAATAGATTGCATGTTCTTTTCCTATAAATTCTTCTTGTGCTAATAATGCCCCCAAAGATGTCTCTGTGGCAGCAATGTATAAGATGAGTGGTTTGTCCGGATTTGGTGGTATCAAAACTGGTGGGTTCATTAAGTATTGCTTGATTTGTTGAAAGGCCACTTCACACTTATCATCCCATTTGAAAGGAACATTCTTATGTAGTAGATGTGTGAAAGGTAGACATTTATCTGCTAGTTGTGCAATGAATCTTCATATAGATTGAAGTTGTCCCTGTAGTGATCTCAATTGACTAATATTCCTTGGTGGAGGCATTTCCATGATTGCTTGTACCTTGGCGGGATCTAGTTCAATTCCTTTTGCTGAAACTATATATCCCAAGAGTTTTCCCAATGTGACTCTGAAAACACATTTCTTAGGGTTGAGGCAAACTTTGAACTTTTCCAACCTTGCAAATATTTTGGATAATATCTCGAGATGTCCTTCTCTTGTGTATGATTTTTCTAGTATGTCATCAACATAATCTTCCATGAATGTGTGCATCATGTCATGAAAAATTGTAGTCATAGCTCTTTGATATGTAGCCCCAACATTCTTTAAACCGAAAGGCATGACGTTCCAACAGTAAGTCCCCCAGGGACATGTGAAAGATGTTTTGTCTTGGTCTTCAAGTACAATCTTGATTTGGTTATAACCAGAAAAGCCATCCATTAGTGAATACATGGAATGGCTAGCCGTCAGGTCAACTATAGTATCAATGCTTGGAAGAGGAAAATAATCCTTAGGACATTCCTTATTAAGATCTCTGAAATCTGTGCACACTCTAACACTTTTTTCAGGTTTGGATACAAGAAAAATATTGGAGATCCATTCTGCATAGTCAATTGATCTTATAAATCCCACATCGAGGAGTTTCTTAAGTTCTTCTTTAACTAGTAGTGCCACATGAGGATGCATCTTTCTAAGTTTTTGTTTCACAGGCTTTACTCCTAGTTTAATGGACAAGTGATGCATTATAAGATCAGGATCAAGACTTGGCATGTCTGCATAAGACCAGGCAAAGTTGACTTGATTTTCTCTAAGAAATTCCATGAACTCGGGTACTTCTTTATCTGTCATTGATGCAGCTAAATGTAGAATCCTCGGTTTCTCTGTAGTTTCAAGATTAACTGCTTTTGTAGGCTCAATTAAGATAGGTGATCACTCATGATAGTGCTCTAGGAGAGTGTCAAACATCCCATCGTCTGGTGCCTTAAAAATATTTTCACCATCTGATACACTCTTTGTTTTATCTTTTGTTTGATCTAACACTGCCATATTCTGTTTTTCACCATTAGATCTTTCTTTTTGATTTTTACTTTTGTAGCTAGGAAACTTGACACTCTCCTGACTAAGGATCTCATGCTGAAAATCGCTAGTGGAACAATCATTTACATCATTTGCGGAAAGGAATTTTATGATATATTCGTCAGTTGAAAACATAGGTATATCAAGAGGTTCAGATAGATCCCAATCAATGAGATCAAGATGTATTAGCGGTAGTAGGTCATTAGGTTGCATGAAATCAGCTATGGTTATGGTCATAATAGAGGTGTCTATAGGATACGAGGTATGAGGTAGATCAATGATGGTACTATCCTCATGATAGTCTTGTTCAATTAAATCTAACTCGGTATCACTAGAATCATAGTTGCGTTGTAGTTCAGATTCGTGTGGTTGGGTCCCTGAACCTTCTCCTTTGATTAGAGTAGGTGTATACTTGTGTATCACATTAACCTATTTATCCCTCCAGAATTCATCATTATGGATGGTATCCCATTCGTATTCTCCAGAGTCTGTGTCAGAGTTATTATCGATGAAATTTTGAATTGCTATTAAGCATGCTTCCCTTGGGTTAGAACTTCCTTGCAATGTGAGTACAGTATCATTCAATTGTTTAGATGTTGTTTCTTTTGAGCTAGCATCATAGCCTAGTCCTGTTTTATATTTTGCAGCAAGTCCTAGAGGATCAATAGGCTCGACTACTCCTTTTCGCTTCTCGATAGGGCCATTACCATCATAGCCCATCTTTTGCATGATTGAATATCCCTTACCATATTTATCAGTTGGTAACTTGATATTGAGAATTGTTTCATCTACATCTTCATCTCTATAGAGCCCTTTTAGCATTTCGCTATCCTCTGGATCTTCCATCGGGAATTTCTCCTTGATAAATTGTCCATTGAACTTTGTGATTGGTTCTTCGAGTGATTGTGTGGATGTTGATGCTACATATATTTGATGGTGTGCGATAGAAGGTTGTCCATGTGACCGAGGCAATGTAGGAAGATTAGCCAGACAGAGAGAATACTCCTACTCCATTGTCCTTGAACCGTAGTTGCTTGTCAAAGGTTTTGGTTAGCTGACTAATTTGTGTATCAACTTTTGGAGAAGTACTAGCAAGTGCTTCTCGATTGTTGGGAACCAAAGTGTCTTGACTAGCTTTGATGTTGGCACAAGTTTGACTGTGAGAATTATTAGCTAGTATCGTGATCTCTTGTTTGTCATAAGGAAACTTAAGACATTGATGATATGTGGATGATACAGCTTGCATTTTGTGGATCCAAGGATGACCCAACAAGATGTTGTAGGTGAGATCATAGTCTAACACTTGACAAAAAGTATTTTTGATAACAAGCCCCACTCTAATTGGTAACATGATTAGGCCCTTGGATGCTCTTTCCTCATCATCATAGGCTTTAATAGTAATCTTTCTTTTGGGATCAATGGAATCCTCAGAAAATCCTAAAGCCCGAATTAATTTCATGGTACATATGTTCAACCCAGCACCTCCATCTATTAGGACTCATCTAACATGAAACTTGTGGACCATGACTTCTAAGTATAATGATGAATTATGGGGATGTGTCATGGAAACATCATCTTTTTCAGAAAATGAAAGGCATGTGGGTGAGGACAAATGTCCCACCATGGCTTGAAATTGATCCACATTCAGATCATCGGATACAGTTGTTTCAATGAGGGCTTTGTCTAGAATTTCCTTATGCGCTGGGGAAATCTTCAAAAGTTCCAAAATAGAGATCTAAGTGGAAGTTTTTCCAAGTTGATTGATTAGATCATATCGATGTTGAGGCGATGGTATAACGAATTTTGAAGGAGCACCTTTTAGGACAATTTTAGCTTGTGCCCTTGTTGTTACGTTAACTTCTCGATACTCCGCTTTCTCTTTGACTTTTATAACATTAACCCACTCATCATCAGTGTAGATATGATTGATTATATGTTCATCGATATGATTCACATTCTTTCTTGAAGAATCACCCTTTTGATAGTTGGGCAAAGGATTTTGAAATGCTTGGTGGTCTTCATTTGATTGTTGGTTCCCTTCTATTGTGACAATTTCTTTGTTGATTAAATCCTGAATGGCATTCTTTAAGGCTTGGCAATTATTCATGCAATGGCCTTTACATCTATGATATTCACAATAGTATGCATCATTCCATGATGGTGGCCTCACACTGGGTTCAAAGTTACATTATGGCAGTAGGGTAATAACATTCTTTGCCATTAAATCTTTAAGGGAAGATTCCAGAGATTGCCCCAATGAAGTAAAATTTCTTCTATTGGAGAAAAATGAAGATCATTGTGGATTCGTGTTTGATGTGTTTCCTAAGGCATTGTTGTTTCCACTATACCCTTGGTTGTTGGTGTTGCCTTGATTTGGAATGAAAGTTGTATTTTGGTTATTCCTCGGGGGAGGAGGATTGTTTCCTTGATTTGTAGCCGATTTGAAATTGTTATAGTTGTTGTTGCGAGGAATACTAAGAACAACTAGCTTAGGGGAGACATGATGTGCATCTACAACACCATCATTCACCACATTCTTGTTGCGAATCCAAAACTTAGATTTGTCATTGTGGTGATTTGAGGAGCTAGGATTGTCTCTATCAAGTTTGATTATCCCCTTTTGGACCAATGCACTTTCGATTGTGATTGCATTTTCAATCATCTTCTGAAAAGAAAGAGGACAATGAAGATTCAGACTATAACTCATATCTTGATCCAAGTTGTTTATAAATGTAGTGACCTTTTCCTTTTCAGGAACATGACGGGGATATCTGGTGAACAATGTTCTCCATCTTTGAAGAGATGTGATGAATGGTTCACCAGGTTTTTGTTTAGCCTTGCATAGATCAATCATGGTTATTTTGTGTTGTATGTTATAGGAATATTGTGAGATGAACTCGTTGATCAATTCCTCAAATTTTTTAGCAGGCGGTGTGATTTTTGATAACCATTCCATAGATTGGCCTCCGAGACTTCGTGGGAACAACTGTATTCAATATGTATCCTCATGAGTGAATTTTAAAGTCATGTTTCAAAAGTCTCTAATATGGTCAATGGGGTCCAATTTTTCGTTATAACGATCAAATTTTGGAATTTCACAATGCTTAGGAAACGGGATCATGATGAGACTTCAATCAAAAGGATATGGACAGATATCATCAAGAGCGTATGTCTTTGTTGTGGTTCCCCCTTGTAGATCTTTAAATTTTCCTTCTAGTGTTTTAACATGTTGAGTTAAGGTACTAAGATCAGATAAGGGTGTATCCTCAGGTTTACTCTTTATGTTCTCAGTATCAAAATCATGAGGCAATTTAGCTCCTTTGTTAGCCAGAAATAGGAAATATTTTTGTTTGTCACATGCTAAGATCTTTTCTACTGCTCTGAGAAATTTAGGATCTTGTTCGGCTTCTTTAAGGTGACGCTCTTTCTCTTGTTCATCCTCACTATCCTCAAGGCTTTTTCTCAGATCTTTGTCGGAAGTAAACAGATTCTTTTCTCCTTCGGTCATGTTGTCCTCAAAAAGAGGAGTTTGACTCATGCTATAAAGAGGATCTCTATTCTCACCTTCCTCTTGAGTTTGTGAGGTATGATCTTCTTGTTGAATATCTTCCTTCAGTTTATTGTATTGTGATCATGTCAAAATAGGCATATGATGTCAAGATGTTCTCCTAAACTTAGATCATAGTTTGATGAGTGTAATCAAAGATGATGTTTTAATCTGATAAGATGAAAATCTTATGATATGATCCAAACTATGTTTCCTAATTCGTGGTTGTGGCTTCCAATGATAAAGGATGTCATAATCTTTTTGGGAGAAGTTGAACCGAGAATTTAGAAGTTTGTGATGAAAGGTACACTTGTAGGATTTGATCCTTGTTTTCAAAGAGTGATCAATATATTAGATAGCCTATTTCAACTCACTGAAGTATTTGACTAGGATGTGTCGAATATTCGATAGAAGGTTGTGGTATATAGTTGAAATCAAGAGTCTGATTGTGATTTTGTTATTGAGAGAGGGCTCTTCTTTGAAAATAGGCTCGTGAATCTAGAGGGTCCACAGTGTATTCGTCAGAAAATCCTCTAATAAAATCTTGGTATCTATGGAGAAACTTGTGATAATGGAGCAAGACGTTTCGACTCTTGTATAAAAACTTCCTTCATTGTAAGGTTTTCTTGTAACCTAGAGGTTCTTGGGTTTTTTGATTCTATTGGAAATTGACTTCTTAACAAACTTGGTAGATTTCCACTTCCTAAGCATGAGAGAAATTTGTTGATATGTTACCAGACCGAGAATTCTATAAACTCAGATCTGTTAAAAACAATGATTCAGGAAAAAATGATAGATGCACTTTTCTATTGCCTATATGCACTTTAGAAACAGGGATATGTGCCAAAGAAATGGTCAAATGCACTTCAATATGTCCCAGATGTGCTAATTTGTATCCTATATGCGCTTCAAAAAATGTTTTTGACAGTGACCCAAAAACTGTTTGCAGAGTACTCAGCCTATGCACTAAAGCAGACTCCCAATGCGCTGAACTAACCAGTGAATGCACTAGAACAGATCTTATAAGTGCTAAGATACTCCCTAGATGTGCCAAAATAGTTTTTTCCCAAATATTTTTCTGAACTGTTGAGAACAGTTTTCAGCTGAAATTTGACATGTTCATTTCGGATGATCTTTTATCTGAATTAGTGTGATTGAAAACACAACAAACACCTTGAAAATAGTTATTTTTAAGTCCTATTCTAAACATCAAGTGTATGTTTCAAAAATGTTTTTCAAAAAGTTTTTTCACAGGTTTTACACATGATAGACAGTTCAAGCAGACTCACTCTTAGTACTCAGGTAGGTCATCATAATAATCAACAGCCCACATCTTAGAACTACGTCGACTCACATAGCCGTGTCACCCCTAAAGGGCGCCCGTGTTTTTTTCTTTTCCAGTTGCATACTCAAAGTGACAAAAGTGGATACCGGATCCCCTTAGCAAACGGTCCTTGGCAGTTATATGGTGAGTATCTTGGGGGTAGATTCTTCCCTCCCTTGCACTGTGATTATTATGATGTTTGGAAACTAAATTTGGTTGGATACTACACTAGGTTCATAGTAAGGGTTTCCGTTTAGTGCGGCAATAATAAACTCCCTCAGGAGACCTCCCAACCTTTACAACAAAGGCTTTGGGGATGGTTATCTTGCACACTACCGGAAAAAGAGGATTTCTCCTGATTTTCTTTAAATTTTATAGTGGGGCGGAATAGCCTAGCTTTGGCTTGAACCCACTTGAATTGTTCCTCTTGGGTGAGTACTTTTTCCCACAAGAGTAGGCCCTCTACAGGATGTAATAAAGCAATAAAATTGCATGAATGTAAAAGGAAATTCTGGTATTCTGGTTACCCAGTTAAGGGGAGAGCATAGATCTATTGCCACAAACATAGTAGACACTGTTCTTTTTAAAATCCAAATCATAATGATCTAAACTATGTGAAGATGTTGCTTCACCAAAAAAATGGAATTCATTTTAACCGTAAAATCAGTGTGTGGTGACTATCCTAGATTGCTTCATTTCAAATCCATGTCTATCCTAGGTTTGCTCCTTTCTAAAACCAACTGTGACTATCCTAGATTGGTTCTTTTTAAGCCAAAAAAAGGTTCTATTTGTGGAAGGCGTCAAACTCAGAAACCTATTTAGTTACAACCTGTATGCGCCAGAAGATCACCTGTATGTGCAACAATAACAAGTTAATACACCAAAATAGATCCTAAATGCACTATAGAAAGTCCCAAATGTGCTACAAAAACTCCTAAATGCGCTAAAATAGAATGTAACTAAATTTCTTCTTCTTTTTTTCAGAAATTTTTAACAAACTAAGTCGGGTATATGCACCATTCTATCCCGTAAATGTGCCGAAATAGTTCCTGGATGCACCGAAGTACCTACAAAAGCATTGAAATAAACCACATATTTGCTTTAAAAACCTTCAGATGCACTTCAGAAATCCTCATATGCGCTAAAACAGAAAATTTTGTTGAAAATCCAAATTCCAGAATGCAAAATCCTGTTAGAAAACCTATAGATAAATGTTAAAAATGGGGCAAGGCCCCATAGTGGGCACCAATAATGTGTGGTTGATTTTGTGCATGTTAAATATATAAAAATAAATGAATCAAACACACCAATAAGACATTATATCAAAATTAGAATATTAAAACAATAGAGATTGCAAACTCAGTATCATGTTATCAATGTCATCCTATCGTCCTCTCTCTTCACTATTTTTATTGATTCCAGTTGGCTCTCAGATTGTGTGCTAGGCTCAACGAACAGTCTTCCTAAAGAATGATATTGAATATGAAATGCATGCAATTGCTAAGACATGATTTCTCTAATGCTAAACATGATTGCTAAAATGAAAGATTATGATGATGCCATGAATAATAAAACTATGATGATAATGCTAGAATGCTATGATGCTAGAATGCTATAATACAATTAATCTCTAATTCATCTGTTGTGTGTTGTAACCCTTGCTTGGATTGGCAATGCTATTTATAGAGTTTTTCAAAAGCTTCTGATTGGCTGATATGATCAACGATTGTGAAAATTCTTGGCAGATCAAACGGTTGAGGATGGATAAGAATGAAGAAAAACAGAAGAAAACATAAAGCAAGATTTTGTTTTCTTTTTTGTAAAAGAGGTAAGATAAGATGATGAAGATGGTTTGTAAAAATCATCTTTTTGTAAGATTATGGAAATATTTTGAAGAAGATAAATAATGATTTATTAAATTCAATTATTCATTTATGGGTGACACAAAGGTTTTTTTCTTAAAATAGAATATTTACCCCAGATTTGAAGAATAATAGAAGATTTCATAATTAAATAGAATATTTAATTATGATTCTAAAAAGATATGGAAGATATTCAATTAAATAAAGATATTTAATTAAACTTTTAAGAAATGGTATGTAAATGAAATTAATTAAATAAGATATTTAATTAACTAGAAGAAGATTTTGAAAAGAAATATTTAAATTTAATTAAATAAAAAAGACTTAATTAAATTTAAAAGTGATAATTAATTAAAATAAATAAAGTTTATTTATTTAATTAATCTTTAAATTTCCTTATGCTTGAAGGATGTTGGTCAAGGTCAAACAACACTTTTGGGAGAAAAAATAAAAATAGAAAATCAGCTCCAAAATGAAATCTAACACTTCAAAACAACAATATTAAACTCAATATTACTAGAACTAGTAAACAAATTGCAGATTTGAGAATGGTAGAAATGTGTTTACTAGTCACCAAAAGTGATTTTTTGAAGGTTGACTGAGACTCATTCGCCCATGGGAAAATCAGTCTTTTTTCAAGGTTTTTCTACAACTTTCAAGAGCCTTAGATACTGATCTGTAGCTTCTAATTTGTCAAGGTTTTAGTGTTGGAAAGTTAGAAATCAGATCTATAAGTTAGATTTCGTGATTTGACAACTTTGACAACTTTTTCAACTTTAACAACTTTGACAATTTTGCACTTTAGGAGGTCTTCAATCCTTCTTCAAACTAAATATACAATCACACACATGAGAGAAAAATGTTTGTTTTTCTTTGGTCAAACCCCATTTTGGTAATCAAACCTTGAATTAAAATAATGGATGAAAGAGGGAATAAACAATGAACAATGTTATATTACCACTCAAACAACCCTTGTAGAAACCTTGGTAATGGAGATCTTGGAAGTTTAGGAACTTACATGAAATGGCTTCAATGGATGTGGATCTTGATGCTTGAATTGATGCTTTGAATGCTTGAATTAGATCTTGAAACCTACATCACAAAGTTAGCTCCAAAAACATGCATGATGCAAGAAGACTTTGACATGATGAATGGATCTTTAATGTTGTAATAAATATCTAATAATTCTACCCTTGAATGCTCTTAATCATCAACTTTGCTCTTTTGAAATTGCTCTCCAAAGTGCTTCTTGAAAATCTTGAAAAATGTTAGGTGAAACTTAGTGAAATGACCTTGTATTTATAGGTATGTATCCTTAATTTCTTGAAATTCAATTATCATGAGCTGACATTGAAATATGGATTTGGAGATGCTAAAATACCACCAAAAACATAGAGTCCCAGGTCCCTATTCCCGGAACACACACTGCTCAAGGTAAAGTGTTATGTATTGGCATTAATTATTGTCGAGTTTCCCCTTTAGAAAATGTAATTTATTAGGCTTTTAAATGAATAAAAGGGCTTATTAAGGCCTAATTAAGCTCAAATTAATTAAGAGGGCCCAAATAAGTGTGAAAATGTAAAGGGATACATTTATCAACACTAAATTAAGGTATTATTCGGTCCATTTTAATTACAAGAGACCAAACAAGTGTGAAAATGTAAAGGGATACATTTCTCTACACTAAAACTTCATTTATGTACCTTTTCTATTATTTCATCATAGCTTAAAATATCTACTAGTTAGACTATTAGTTGTATTTTCCATATTTTAATCTGTCTCAAAATTCTTTTGTCTATATGGATGCTAGTGCCCCTAAGACGCCAATGCACCACACTGGTGTATGTGTCTTGTGCTTCCATCCTCAAGAAGTGAGCCTTCTAGGAAGCATGTTAGACTCTATAAATCTACTCATTTGACCCTCTAAAACATTCAGGTTAGCAAAAGGACAACAACAACTAGATTGCTCTTCCTTTTTGACCTCATCATCTTAACCTTTCCAAATCATTTAGCAAGCTTGAGGTAGATCAAGGCAACCTCTTTCTTAGGACTCTCCCATGACCTGGAGTCCTAGAGTAGTCGGTCCCCCTCCTCTACAAGTTCAATGGAATATGATTATTAATAATTTTTGGTATAGAAACCCATGATACAAATATAGTCATTATAAGACTTGGATTTAATGGTCAGACAAAATGAAAACCAAAATACTTACTAACTTTGTTAAGTTGGTTGAGGGTTACAATCCCTCAACCAGACATCTAAATTCTAAATCATGAAGAATTACCGAATCCTAGATATTTCCATAAATTTTCTTGATGAAAACATTTTTAAAACACAATACTTTTCTTAATAACATACTGTACAAATAATGGAATGTTAGATCTTGAAATCCTATGCTTCTAAATAATATTTCCAATAAGAATTTCCTTTGATTCTTTTCACTTTTGATGACCTCTCTTCTCTTCTTTCTTCTCCTCTACTTTATCTCTCCCAAAACCCCTACTCTTTCTCCCTCTTTCTTTGCATGTCCTTTGAAAACTACCATGTTTCATTCCTTATGGGAGCAATGAAGAATCCACTTTACTTCACTTAGTGTGAAGTTAATGTTTAAACTTCCGCTTACACTCTCCACTTCATAGAATTATTCTTTCAATGGAATTATTCATTAATTTTCAATTACTCTTCATTTATTTCCACCCTCAAATAACAACATAGTGTGGACAATGATTTTGGATTGCCCAACTACTTTAGCTCCTTCTAGGGTTTTTCACCTAAAAGGAGAAAGGAATGGGGTCCAAAATGAAAATGTCTACACTCAAGATTAATGTAAATGAGATGTAATATGTCTAATTATGATTTACTAATGCACTAATTTGAAAAGAAAATGGTTTAGTGATTGAAATCCTAAGAAATGCAAAGGGTTGGAAAACACACTATGATATGCAAAAACATGTAAAAATGAAAGTAAATGATGAAATAACTGAATAGAACTAGAGAGGTGCACCTAGAATCTAAAATTTGATATGGAGAGATTCTGATATCCTAAAAATTTGACTGAAAATGTTGACTGGGACACTTACGCCAAGCTAGGTGACTTAGTCCCAATTTCGAGAAAAACTTGTTGGAACAAGAATATGCCAAATGAGTATCCAGAAATGCAAAAACCACTTTTTCAAGCCTGGAAATGGGACTAATCTACCACTGGTGGTGACTTAGTCCACCTACAGATTTTGGGAATCTCAAGACAGGATCCTGTTGTTGCAAGTGTGAGCAAGTTTGATGGTGTTGTCATTAATGTTGTCATTGATGTCAACATAGTTCAAATTGTACATGTATAGTTCAGATGCTTCTAATATGTTGTGAGTACATGGAGATATATTTATGGTGTTGCAGATGTATTAGTTTGATGATTTTCCAAGTCATTTTGAGAAAATTAATAAAGAAGAGAAGTCAAAGTGATGAATGTGTTCAGAGTGTGCTCTGGTATGTGCTTAGCATTTCTCTTGTGTTAATCCTATGCCTATGTGAATATGAAGGTTTTCTAATGGTGATCTTGTAGTGATATATCCTGAGTTCTAGCTTATTGTGTGATGGTATGTGAAAGTTACGTTCACCGATGTGTGAACTATTCTAGCAAAGTTGGTCTTTTGTGGACTAGGAGAAGTGTTTTTGCTCTGTAGTCCTATGTTGTTCTGTTTTAGATCTTGCAAATCTGGAATATGTCTTATAGTGGTGTTCTCTTGGTTCTGGAAAATATGTGTGTGTTTTTGTGATTCAAAAGTCATGTTTTTGAGTTGTTGTATGTGTTCGTACAGTCCGGATGGAGTGATGGAAGAAGTTCGGTTTTCGAAGATTATTGCACTTGTTGTGGTTGTATCTAAAGGAATCTAAGATGTGTTCTTGTGCATAATAAAGCATGTTTTGTTGTCAATGTGTCATCTTCTTGTTGGGAAGTGTACATCAATGTTCATTTGTGTTTTCATTAGGTTTGGCCGACTTGGTGTTTACACTTCATTTGAAGAATTGAAATTTAATTAAGGAAGCATGTGGTTGATCCAAGACATTATTTTTGGTTGTGGTTAAATATTTTTATTAGTCCACTCTCATTCCTTTCCACCATGGGAATGTCGAGTTGCTGACCTATTTCAAATTCTATGAAATGAAGTTTATGTGGCCAACCTTGGAGAAAGTTTCTAAGGTTGAAGATGGTACAAATGTACGTTGAATTGCAAAGAATTGTGAATGTGATGAAAAGTGATGAAGTAAGCCACAAATCATAAGAGAAGAAGTGTGTGTGTGAGTGAGTTGAGGTAGTATTACTTCATTGTGTTAGATTCCTGAAGGCAGTGAGCTGAAGGTTTCTACAATATTTTGATCAAAGTTGTGAATGTGTGTTAATTGTTGTGGTGGATCTTTTGTTCTCTTTTGTATCTGTAGGTAGTGAGCGTCCCTATTGGATAGTGAGTCCTTTTCTATAGGCAGTGAGCCTTTGTATTTGGAAAGTGAGTCTTCTTCTGGGCAATGAGCCTCTATATTCAATTTTATAATCTCTTTATATTGTGAGTAAATCCTCACCGTGGTTTTTCCCTCATTGGGTTTTCCACGTAAAAATCTGGTGTTCATTGTGTTAATTTTACTTTCTATTATTTGTGTTTCATGTTCATACTTAATAAAAAAATAGTGTGGTTGTAGAATTGATATGTGTTGAAGTTTTGAATTTGAATTTGTGTGACAATTGATTCACCCCCCTCTCAGTTTTCCTATGCCTTTTAACAATTGGTATCTAAGGGAACATAAGTTGGTGATCCCTATGTTTGATGGATCTGATTACAATGATTGGAAAGTGCAGATGAAAGGATATATTGTTTCTCTTGGGTACAAGACCTAGAAGGCTATTGAGATGAAGTATTCTGCTCTAGCGAATGGTCCTACTACTATAGATGAGGTTTCTGCTTATGAGGAGAATGAGAAAGTGAGGTATGCCATTTACAATGCTTTATCTAAAATTGAGTGAACTAAGGTTCTTTATTTAGATATTGCTTATGATGTCTGGAAGAAGTTGGAAGAACTGTATGAAGGAAATGAAAGGGTAAAGTTGACAAAGAAGTTGTCAACAAAGCGCAAATTTGAGAATTTGAAGATGGAAAAAGGTGAAGTGTTTACAAGCTATTTCCAAAGGGCTGAGATGACAGAAAATGAAGTTAAGAATCAAGGGGGAAAGCTAACCAATGAAGATATTATTGAAAAGATCCTGATCACCCTACCAGATTGCTACAGTGATAAGATCTCAATTATTAAAGAGATGTATGATCCTAGGAAGTATACTAAAGAAAAATTGTTTGGCACCTTGCAAGCATTTGAGATGATAAAGTTCAAGAAAGAAGACAAGAAAGAAGAAAAGACAGAGACAACATTTATGGCAATGAATATTGAAGATGATCTGGAGAGCGATGGTTCTAATGAGTTGGAAGTGAACTTCACTAGGAAGTTGAAGAAAGGTATAGAAAATTATAAAGGTATGTTTCCCTTTAAATGTTTTAGTTGTGGTAATATTGGTCATTATACTTCAATATTTCTGAATAGAGTTGTACATAAGAAGAACAAGGATTATAAAGATAAGGATAGAAAGATAAGAAATACAAGAAGTTGTATTATGTTAAAGAAGAAGCTGGAATATCTGATAATGAATCTAAAAATGAGGTTGATGATAATGAATGCTTGTTTTTAGCTTTGGAAAAAAAATCTATATCTATTCACCCTAGAAATTGTGCAAGCAAGAATTCTCCAGAGAACAAAAGGAATAAGATGGAAGGTACTTTGGTTACTGTATTTCATGCAAGATAGGATGAAGACTACTAGGTGATTGATAGTGGATGTTCCAATCACATGACCAGAGATAAGAGTGATTTCACTAAACTTGAAAAGTATGATGGTGGTTTATTCATGTTTGATGATGATTCAGGAGCTAAAATTTGTGGGAATGGTTCAATTAGTTTTGATGGAGTACACAAAACTGATGATGTATATTATGTGAAGGGTTTGAGGCATAAAATTTTGAGTGTTGGACAGATGTGTAGCAATGGTTTTAAACTTGTCTTTCATAATAATACCTATGAAATTAGAAAAGGATCCAGAAATGGAGATATGGTTGTTGTTGGAAGGAGAACTCATGGAAACATCTATCAGCTTAAGAGAGTTGATGGTCTGTTGTGCCCTCAACACACACGGCCTATTCAAAATGAGGACCCTCTTTCTCTTTCACCTTTCCGGGTCATTTTTGTCACTGCCTCATTTTATGTGCCCCCATTTTGATGTCCTAAATGGTCAACATGCCTCTAAATTCCTATCTTAAGTTGACCATGTTTCATCCCCTCCAATTTTTCTAAGTCCTAGTTCCTTGTGGAGTTTCCTTGGCAGTTTGCTTCTGTCAACGGCCTCGGGGCCTGGCGGGCCCGTCCTGCCAGGTTTCCCTTGTTGGGTTTCCATCGTGTGTTTTTTGTCCTGAATGTCCAAAGGCCTTCATCCACTCGTACCTCAGGACCCAAATTCCTGATTTTTGTCCCTAAAAAATTGCATGGAAAATGGATTGCCTTTGTCTCTGCCAAGCTTGATCTTCCGAACTTCTCTGCCCAGGGTTTCGTGTTGACTTCATCATTTCTGACAGCCAACTTGTGACAGCATCCCACCCTCTGAACCCCAGACCCCCCTTTTCCATCAGTTTCCAAAGTTACAACTTTCAAACGACCATTAGGTTGCATCCGTCCGACGCCTAGGTCCCGGCCTTCCCACCGCCATTCGTGAATTTAAACTTTCCAACCATCTTGTCCTCTGTACAGGCATTAATGGGCATATTAAATGTTGATTAGGGGTATAAATATCTGGTTCAACCTATCATTTTCATATGTCAGATTAGCTAGAAGAAGTTAGAACAAGTCCAAGAGATTCTAGTTCCTTTGTCGCTCGCCGCCTTTGCACCCGCTGCCCTCGTTTGTCAATCCTTTGTGGATTTCACAACTTCTCTCATCAGGATTTTGAGGTAAGTTCGCCATCCACCTTTTTGTGGGGTTCTTTTATGATTTTACACTTAAATGATAAATGAACATGGGCTAAAGTACTTCAATTTGGTAAAATAAGACAACACCTAAAAAACCCATGTGATGGAATTGCAAGAAAACCTCTAAGGCATCCTCTAAGAAAAATCCAAAACTTTACCTTATCAGTGTTGTTCTTCACATAGGGCATTCATGCCTTCTAGGCCCAAACCTTCTCCTCGCCGCTGAAAAACTTAGGAAACAAACATCAAATGACCAAATGGTGGGATGCCCTCTCCGGCCTGCGACCTTGGACCTCCTTCGATGGAACACCGTCGAGCTTAAACTAAAACAAACTTGGCCTCCTTCTATGTTGCTCGGGCCCGCTCCTATGGGATTCCATCCTCGAGATGTCATGTCACTTTCGCCTTTTCAAATGGCATGATGACCCCATCCACCCAAGCCCTGGAGCCCACCTCACCTATTGCCATTTGGGTTAAACTGACAAAATGAATTGTTCTGTCATGTCCCCGAGCCCCGGTTCACATAGTTCTATCCAAAAACTTCCTTAGCAGTTTTGTTGTTTCCAAAAGGCCATCAGGCAACGTCCTCCCATCTCCTAGGCCCCGAAACTCTATTGGGCGCAATGATTGATAAATGATAAACTCAAGTGCATGTCTTTCCATCCTCCAGGACCTGCTGTCCTAATCGCCCAAGACTTAACAAAGAAATCTAATAGCCAAACTTGATGTTGGGTCCGGTTCACTGGGTCGCTCCTGTCAAACTTTCGCTCAATGCCCATCATACCAAATGGAAATTCACCGATGGCTTCCCACCCCTTGAGGGCCGAGCACTTAAAATCTAAGAAGAAATGGTGGCTGCCCTTTAGCCTCCTAGGTTCCAGACCCCAGGACTTCGACCTCGGAAGGACGTTTCACTTTGGCTATTCCAAATGGAAAATCCCTAATAGCTTTCCTACCTTGCACCTTCAGATGCTCAAATTGAGATCCAAATGACCCTTACATTGAAAGACAGTCTCGACCCATGTGCCTAAATTTGACCCTCTACTACATGAGCCTTTCAAACCATCAAAATATAAAGGATGAAGAAGAGGCACTTGGGGAAAAGGCTCATATGCCCAAATAGCTGGAGAAGCAACTTAAGGAGAAGGCTCACGCCCCGAGCAATCCAAGAATGAGATTAGAAGCTACCTTAACTAGGGCACAAATCACTACGGAAAGGGAGAAAAGGCCTAAAGTCAGATCCAAAGTAACAATGGATGTTTCTAGATCCAAGACTATCTAGGTGGCAACACCGGTAGTGGGAGGGGAAGGAATAAGCTATAATGTCTCTACCATTGATTTGGGAATAGCCACTAGGGAGGAAAAAGGTAGATCACCTCCAGAAATATGTTGCCACAGTAGTACACCTGATACAGCAAGACAAAGTTTCAAAGTAGGAAATAAAGGTACAAGTGGATGACTTGACGGTGTACATCCAGCAATGGTCCTCAATGGAAGAAGTTCCTACCACGTCCGCAGCTCCATTGCAACTACTATCCAAGGAGAAAATTGATAAGCTGGAAAAGAGAAAGAGTTTGGATAGAACTACAAAAAGCTAGTTCCGATAGGTTCTATACTTTGGAAACATGGGCATCAGTCGGGCTATCCGGATAGAAACAAGTTCTTAGACTTACAACAGTCTCTTGAGAGTACTAGGAAACTATGCATTGATTTTCCCATGAGATATCAGTCCACCTACCCAAAGATCAAGGCTATGCTCAAACTGCCAAGTGCAACGTGGGAAAAGGAGCTTGCATTCAAGGAGGATGATCATTGGCTCATGGATGTATGGAGGCGGGACTTCAAGAATAGGAAAGAAAGTTTGGAGCAGTTGCTTAACAAAGTGGATCTGGACATTGAATGGGTCAAGCAAGTTAGAGCAGATTGTGCTCGATATTTGAGGCTTATGACAGGATATGATATGCCTACAGTACAAATAGATCTGGAGAAAATAAAGCCCCACTTTCAAAAAAGGATGGAGGACGGGATGTCAGTGGAGATAACCATGGATTTCATGAGTTTTTCTGCCCGCACCTTCACCCAGTTAGAACTGTTAAGGGACCACACTGCAAAGTATGACGAAGACTGGGAAAGGCTTGCAGACAACTACAAGGAGTATAGTTATCAATTGCTATGATCCAAGATTTTGGAGGTTGATAAGCTCCAACCAATAATTCTGAAGTTCATGGAGTATGTAGCTTTAAAGAAGCAAGAAGGCAACCCTATTATTAATGAAGAATTCCTAACAAAGTAGCTACAACAAAAGATAAATCAACAAAAGACAAAACTGCTACAGTGTTGTCTCTAGAGGACAAAATAGGGATAAGGAAAAAGTTACATTTTAAATTGTAATATATTGTGGGGTAGGTAGAACCCTAGGTTGTAGTGAATCTTGGCCACACAATGAGATTAAATCTTGGCCATTTTTTCTACTTTTCTGACACTATAAATAGGGGGTCTCCTCTCATTTTCAAGAGAGAGTTGAGTTGTTGTAATGACATGCTGCAGAAATTTCTAATGAAAATACATTGACTTGGTGCATTTTATGAGTTTCTATACATGTTTCATGATTCAATCTCCCATAGTTAGATGCTCTAGTTAAATTTACATTGTTGTTTTAATTGGTTTTATATTGCTTAGATAGGTTTAGTGATGTTGTTTTGTGATTATAGAAATTTCTATTGTGTTGATGCCTTCCAGTCCATACTTTTTGTTGTTTGCTACTAGTAAATGGTCTTTTAAAGTTAGTCTAGGCTTAAATATGAAGATTCTCTAAATTTTTACCTTTATTCATGCATGTATGTGGTGGATGAATGGTGAAATATCTGCAGACCTTAGAAGATAGCATAAATTTCATGATACTGTGATTATTTCTAGTTAAGTGGAACTTTGTTTAAAGGAAGTTGTCCATAGATGGAACTCCATGATTATTGTTCATAGTTAGTTTCAGATCTAGGAAACCCTTCTTCCCCCTACTCTTTTTTTTTCCTTTTTTTTAGAAGTAGCCTAAGCTAAGGTTCATTGCACATTGTAAAATCAAAACTTAAGGAAAACACTAAAGTTTTAGATTGTTGTTTGAACCTATAGCAAAGTGCACCTTAACTTCCATTTTAGAAACTTCAAACTATAAGATCCACTTTGCATCCAACTACATAAGTCTTCCCTGTGATTACCAGCAAAATCACATCAAATATCAACTAAGGAATTCCATGCAAATCATGACCTAACACCCGAGAGACCTTGGGGTGATTTTCAACAACTTGTTGTTGGAAGTCTCCTTTCAAGAGAGGTAGTGCATTCATGTGCTTCCTGTGTTGAGAAAGTGTACAAAAACACCCATCAATAGAACTGGTGCTAGAAGGAGGGCCTGATGAAGCTCGATCGAATCAGATCATTCTCCCCAGAAAGATTTCAAAGAATTCTAAGGTCAGCACCAAACAAAGGGGAACTTAAAGTGCTACAGCCTCCCACCAGGGCAAAACAAACTAAGGGAGGAGACACTGCTTCTTCCTCTTCCTTCGTACTGTTTGCTTCCATTCCACCTTCACCTCCATTCACTTCTTGTCCATCCTCCACCCAACTATATCAAACTTCTCTCCCACCTTTTATCTTTGATAGCCAAGGAGTTGTCACTCTCCCTACCCTTCAAGTTCAAGGCACAACCCAAATAGCTGAGGCCCAAGTACAGTCCCAGGCTGTTGTCTTACAGTAGGTTTTGCCCCAGATTGTTGTCCCTCAACAGCAAGTACAACCTCCACCTCCCGCCATGGCTTGGTTGGCACAAAATCCATCACCATTGTAGTTCAATGATTATCATGACATACCCAAGAATCTGGAAGGATTTTGCTTGAAGTTTAATCCTCACGACCCGCAAAGGACTGTGGAAGAGCACATCAAGATCTTTGAAACAGAAATTATGGATATGCAGATCAGTCATGAAGAAGTTGCATGCCACCTCTTTCCATATTCGTTTTGGGAGGAGGCTTTTTACTAGTACATCAATTTGTCGAGAGGGTCTATTACTTCATGGAACCTCATGAAGAATGATTTCTTTCAGAAGTATAAGATTCTGATCAGCCCTTCATAGCTATACCGACAGTTTATGTCTATCTGAAGAAAGATTAATGAACCTATTGGCTCTTTCAATTATCACTCCCATCACACCTTCATGAGACTTGAAGATCCATACATACACAATGATGTTGCGGACCTGCCCGTCTACTACGCAACATTGGATAATCTCACATCAACATTGGTGAAAAGGATGTGTCCACCACTTACCATGCTAGTGACTACTTATGCAGAAGCTATTGTTGCCAGTGCTGACTTAGGGTAGAATATTTCTGGTCTACTGCCCTCTCTGGATCTATTAGCCCATCCAATGTAGGTTCAGGGGCTCAACCAAGCATCCGCTGATCAAACACCTCTCATGAACAAGGTGTCGCAGCTACCCATCATCCTGCACCCTGGACAACCGAAGAATTATGCACCTCTCATGCCTTCTTACTTGTAGCCTCAGCAACAGTAGACCTATTCTCAAGCTCCCCAACAATAATAGATGTACTCTCAATAGCCACAAGCACCATTATATTTGTCAAGACTAGAATTCTCTCCAACACATCAAAACTAGCCAGCAGTCCCGCCTGTCTTCCTCCAAAATCAAGTGCCACATCTTAGCAATACTGAGAAAGACAAATTGGAAGAGCTGACAGAAATGATAAAGAAAATGTCTACCAAGATGGCGCACTTGAGGAACTAGAGCAATCAGCTGCAGGCCTCCCAACGCAGCCTTCAGGCTAACCTTAATCAGGATAGCAAAGACAACAGGGATGGTAGGGATAACTGCGAAGCTGGCACTTCTTCTGGACAAAATTACGACAAAGGGCAGAATTCAAGTCATAACTTCGAGAGGAGACCTTCTCAGAGGCAGAATCACAAGTGGAATATGAGACCTAATAACAGGGGTGTTCCTACTCCTCTGGATCAACCTAACAGCAATGAAAAGACAACTAGTGGTGTGTATCTCGTTGAGGTTGCTCTGTCCGGATGGTGCCGGATTCACAAGACAAGCAGACACTCTGAGTCGGATTGTCCTGAATTCCAAATAGCCGCTGAAATTTTCCAAGTGGAGGTCCAAAATGCAGTTGATAGTGTCAATTGTAGGGACATCGTCCCA
The DNA here is from genome assembly GCA_007258455.2 of Sequoia sempervirens. Classification (NCBI taxonomy): domain Eukaryota; kingdom Viridiplantae; phylum Streptophyta; class Pinopsida; order Cupressales; family Cupressaceae; genus Sequoia; species Sequoia sempervirens. The sequence continues at coordinate 529,716,871 of VDFB02271358.1, read as the reverse complement.
TCTAAGCCTTATGAATCTTCCTACCTTATGGTCAACCAAGCTCCCTTCCCATGGAGCAACTACAATGAGCTTGAGAAGGAGGTCGCACTCATCTAGAATGAAGAAGTACAAGAGGTAATTAACGAAGTAACCCTATCAAGGCTTTTTTATTCAGTAGATAATGGTCTAGTAGATGAGGAAGAAGAAAGTGTAGATGAAATGCATATGTTTCACCAAAGTTCAACTCCCTACTTCCTTAGGAATAGGCAGGCTGGTGGACCCTTTACTACTTCTACCCTACCAAATAACTTTAGTACTCTGCTTGATCTAAATGCTAGCAATAATCTTGGGCTTCCCCATGTGCCCACCCAATATTTTGACAAGGATAGATCACAAAATCAACCCCAAAACCAGTCCCAAAATCAGCCTCAAGGCCAATCCTAGAACCAATTAAACCAAATGAAAACCCAACCTGCTAGCCCCTACATCGGTCGAGCCTTTGATTCTGAGATTGAACAAATGGGTGAATATGTAGTAGAAGAGTTCAAGAAGGTGAAAATCATTCTATCTTCCTTTGAAATGCTCAAGGTCCCTATCATAAGGCATGCCTTATTTAGGATACTTAATGGAACCCCATCATCTGAAGCAATGCTGGAAACATCAGCAAAAAGGGTCACCTTCGAAGAACCTATGATCCAAGACAGCATTGGAAAAAGAAAGGATACTCCCTCCAATCATCCTATGGGTAAGCAACCTGCCATAGAATCGGATCAGAACCATAGGCAAACCCCTAGGGATTTCCCTCTGGGAAATTTAAGGACAAGGTTGGTGACAAAAACAAGGCTCAAGTAGCCCAAGTAGATACGCCCATGGGCTTCTTCCAAGGGAAATTAGAAACTTTTCCCTTTCTCACCACCATCCAGATATTTGGGAAAAATCTACATAATTGTTTGATTGACTCTAGAGAATTGGCCAACGTCATGCCCCTGGCCATATGCAAAGCCCTCGGGATTACCCCTACGCCTTCAAGGAAAAAGGTGACTGAATTGGACAAAACTAAGATAAACATTGTGGGAGAAATGAATCAAATCCCAATATAGATTACCGTGGACCTAAGGGTGTAGCAGGTCATTGACATCCAAGTTGCAGATATCCCTAATGTGTATGGAATCATCTTGGGATGGGACTTCACCCATGCCTTGAACAGATATGCCGCCACAGATTTTTCGCATATGTGGTTGCCATGGAAAGGACTACCCAATCAAATCTGCATCGAGCAAGAGCCACACATGAAGTTCATGATCACTAAATATAACAACTTGAACGAGGTGTTATTTGTTGAAACTAAGTTGAGAAATTATTGTCCCTTTGTTTATCAAGCAAAGACAGAGGTTCAAGAAGAGGGGATGGTAGTTGAAGTTCTACTAGTGCAATGTAGCTCTCCAGTTGATTTGACTCATACACCTCAGAGCACGAAGATGCTAGTAGAATTCGATGATGAGGCAACCCCTGAGGATAACACATTGGGATTGTTGGATGGATTCTAGGATTTTATGGAAAAATGCATACAAAACTAGCTCAGCCTGGGTGCAAGAATGAATTTCCAAGCGCTCCTACTGCCCAATTGATGTAGGGTGCATGATGCGGCTCACTCCAAATTTGAATGTTGCTTATGCCAAACAACAGTAGAACATGTCAAGAAGTTAGTTATTCCTAAGAAGGAGACGCCATCGGGGCAGCCAACCCTTTGCCATACCAAGCTAGTATTTTCCTCAGAAGCCATAAATGATAACTCGTCACCCAAAGGTAATAATTGCCTCAGTGATCCTAGCGTCAAAGAGCCTTCCAAATTTTTGGCATTACACTTTGATGGGTCCAAGTCCAAGCAAGGAGTTGGGGTTAGATTCAAACTAGTCATCCCTAAGGGTAAGTCTTATTTCGTTGCCCATAGACTTCAATTCTTTTGCACCAATAATGTAGTGGAGTATGAAGCTTTAGTCCATGGTCTTCTGATGGCCTTGAAGAAAAATGTGAAGATGTTGCAAGTGTTTGGTGATTCTGAGCTGGTGGTCAAACAAGTTAGAAAACTGTACTTTGTCATGACAAAAGATTGGAAAACTATAGGCATAGGGTTTGGGATCTCTTAGAAGGGTTGGATGCATTTAATATGTAGTTGATCCCTCATGCTCAAAACTACACAACTGATGCTTTGGCTCAAGCAGCTAGCACATTGCAACCCCTATCCTTATTGGGTCTCAAGGAATTCACTATTGAGTTGACTTCCACGTCGTCTGTCCTAGATAATGTCACTTACTTTCAAGTCTTCAATGATGATAAGCACATCCTCAAGTTAATCACAAGCTATGATGTATTTTCCACCCAAATAATTGATGAAGTTGATCAAGAAGAAGCTGAATTGGACACAGAAAAGGTAATTAACCTCAAATCCAACATGATTCCCTAAGGGATGGTTTAGCTAGAGCGCATTTTCAACTTAGATCAGATCAGAGATCAGGATCAACAAATGAAGAAGGAAGCCATAAGAAACCAATGCGATGCTCACAACCTTAGAACTACCAAAGAGATCAAGAATGTTTTTATTGGCAAAGTATGTACTATAGAAGAAAAGAAAGGAATTACGGATGCTTTAGGAAATATCATGATGTGGTGGCATGGAGAAATGAAGATCTTAAGACTTATGAAACCTCTATCATCACACACACCATCCCTCTCAAGATAGAAATGCAGCCATTCTTCCAACGAATGCGCCCTATCAACGCCTTGTTGGAACCAATCATATATAAAGAGGTGCAAAAATTGCTTTCAGCAAGAATTATCTTCCCAGTTAGGCATTCTTCTTGGGCAGCCAACTTGGTCCCGGTTAGAAAAAAGAATGGAGAAATCAGATTGTCTGTAGACTTCCACAATTTGAATAGAGCTTCGGAGAAGGAGAACTACCTGATGCCTTCATTGGATGAGGTACTACAGATCGTCAACAACTCCCAAATGATGTCCTTCCTCGACGGGTACTCCAAATACAACCAAGTTATGGTGTAGTACAAGGATAGCCATAAGACAGCATTCACCACCAAGTGGGGCACCTTTGCTTACAAAAGAATGCCCTTTGGGCTCAGCAATGTTGGTGCCACTTTCCAATGTGCCACGGATATTTCCTTCAAGGATCTGATTGGGAAGTGCATAATCATCTATATGGATGACTTAACTATGTTCTCTAAGAAATGAAATGATCATGTCTCTAATCTATGCAAGGTGTTTCAAAGATGCAGGGAGCTTGGAGTCTCCCTTAATCTGAAGAAGTGCATCTTTAGAGTAACTGAGGGTAGATTTCTTGGACATATCATTTCAGAGTAGGGAATCTCCATAGATCCTGAATGTATCCAATATTTTCTAAAAATTCCGCTGTCGGGCAGTAAAAAGGAGTTGAAATCTTTCTTCGGGAAGATCAACTTCATGAGAAAATTCATCATAGGCTTTGCTGAAATTGTTAAGCCACTTAACACCATGTTGAAGCAAGATGCCAAGATTAAGTGGACCCCCAAAGCAATATTTTGAAGAAATTAAGCAAGCAATTGCTGAAGCACCCATACTGGTCAGCCTAGATTATTTGAAGCCATTCTACATCTATTCATTTGCTTCAAGGCATTCCTGTGCCAGCATTCTGACTCAAAAAGATGAAGAGGGAAACAAGCATCCAATCACCTTCATGAGTGCTCCTTTGAAATATGTTGAGTTACACTACCACAACATAGAAAAACAAGCATATGCCCTCATTAGGGGAGTGAATAAATTCAAACATTACATCATGTGCAATAAAGTATTTTCCATTGTCCCCGACCCTATCGTGAAGACGCTACTAATGCAAAATGAATTGGGCTAACAAAGAGCCAAATGGGTCATGTTACTATAGGAGTATGATATGGAAATCCAACTGATGAAGTTGGTGAGAGGATAGGCACTAACCCAAACAATTGTTGAAGCAGGGCCAGAACTCACCGTGCAGCAATACCAATTGGAAGATGTTTCTCCAAGAGAATGGTATGAGGATGTTGTTTATTATTTGTTGAATCAAAAGTGCCCACCTCACCTATAGGGAGTTCATAAACATGCTCTCAATCTGAAAAGCATCAATTTCATGTTGCAAGGATCCATCTTATACAAGAAGAATCATGAAGGTATCTACTTGACATTCCTTGGCAAGGAAGAAGCAGATTGAGTCTTGAAGGAGTTCCATGATAGGTTCGACACTCGTCATAGGTCTGACCTTCTACCACACATCAGATACTAAGATTCGAGTATTACTAGCTGATGGTCTTCAAGGACGTTCATGTCCATGTCCACTCTTGCCACACATGCCAGACTGCTGCCACCAAAGAGAAAAATGTTGTTGCCCCACTGCAACCTGTTCTAGAGGTGAGCTTGTTCGCGCAATGGGGTCTCAATTTCATTGGTCCGGTAAGCCCTTTTTCATCTGCGGCACACAAATACATTCTTACCACTACTGATTATTGCACTAGATGGACAAAAGCAATTGTATGTAGAAAATGCACAACTGAGGTGGTTACAAATTTTTTAGAAAGTTTCATTCTAAATCGCTTTGGTTGACCTTATGCATTGGTATGTGATAATGGACCTGCATATGCTTCATTAAAAATTTTTGGTTGGGCCTTCGACTATGGGATAGCCCTTAAATTTTCATCCAATTACTACCCTCAAGGAAACGACCTTGCTGAGTCCACAAATAAGAACCTGATCACAGTGATCAAGAAACTGCTCGATAGGAATCCCAAGGACTGGCATACCCAGTTTCGCTTCACCCTTTGGGCAGACCGCACTTGCCATAAGGTTGCCCTTGGTGATTCCCCATTTCACCTCATCTATGGTTTAGAGCCTATATTTTGTATCCACCTAAAGATCCCCACCCTCCAGTTTATCAACAACTTGTACGAAGGGGGTGACTATAGAGAAGCTCAATTAGTTGAGCTCTTACATTTAGAAGAAGTACGAGACTGCGCCATAGAAAATTTTGCTAAATACCAAGGCGTAGTCAATCACTGGTTTGATCATCAAGCCAAGATCAAGGCCTTTAGAATTGTAGATTTAGTCCTATACTGGGACAAGGCCCATGAAAAGAAAGGGGGACACAACAAATTCAACAAGCTTTGGCTTGGCCCCTTTTAAATAGCTGAAATTCTAGGAGACAATGTTTTCTGCCTAAAGACCTTAACTGGTGAAGAGGTCCCGTTGCTAGTCAACAGACAACACCTGAAGCATTATTTCCAAGCTTGAGCTATATCGAGCTCTCCTTTGTAAATATTTGTACATAGGTTAGGTTAGGTTACTTTTTGGTTTTCTTGCATTTCATTGTTTTGTGTCACTCTATTTTGCTTGTCTCTTGGCTATTTTGTTTCGAAGAGGGTGTCCTCTATTTTGTTGTGGTGGTCGTATTTGTTCGACGAACGGCTCACTTTGCTGGCCATCCTTAGTGTTCTTTGGCTAAAAACTCATTCTCAATTATTGGTCTTTGAAGGCTACCTAGGAATGGTTTCCTCATTTTAACTTTGTCTTAGAACTCGACCCTTGGTTGGATCCTTTTACGCACATCTCAGATCTTGCACAAAGCGCATGTTAATTATTTCCAAAGAATTGTCCAATGGCTACTATGATATACTGGTAAGTGAAAAATATTAAGTCCGCTCCAGTGGCCACTGTGGTTTCCAAACCCATCATAGGCTTTAGTGCTTACACGGTTGAGCAAAAGATAAGTAAGAAAAAGAAACATTGAAACAAATATCGAAACAAAAGCAGAGAATGAAATTTTTGAAATCAAGCAACCATATGGGTGTGCATGTAACTCTACCAAGGCTATGGACACTTGGATAGCAGTAGAGAAATATATGTGGGGCCACAGTGACAACTCCACCAGGGCTATGGATTCCTGACTGGCAACGGGGAAATGTCTAGGTTACTTTTGGTGTCAGATGGTTTATGTAGCTTGCTCAATTGGATTAGCAGCCACTTGTCACAGTTTCGCGGAAAAGAATGAATTCACTACACACACACTTCTAAGATGTCTTGTGGATTGACCCAACTAAGGGCCCTATTCTCCTAGTTCATGTCTGGATATCAACCCCTGGTCTATGAAACCAGAGATTCTGAGTTCAGAATGAATGCTTACCCTCAAAAATCTTGGGAGTGTTTCCCAGCAAGTCACCATTTGTTGTGCCCTCAGAACACACGCCCCAATCGGAATGGGGACCCTCTTTTTCTTTCACCTTACCGGGTCATTTTTTTCACCGCCTTATTTTGTGTGCTCCTGTTTTGGTGTCCTAAATGGTCAACATGCCGCTAAATTCCTATCTTAAGTTGACCATGTTTCATCCCCTCCAATTTTGCTAAGTTTTGGTTCCTTGCGGAGTTTCCTTAGCAGTTTGCTTCTGCCAGTGGCCTCGGGGCTTGGCAGGCCCATCCTACTAAGTTTCCATCATGTGTTTGTTGTCTTGAATGGCCAAAGGCCTTCGTCCACCCGCACCTCAGGACCTGGCCGCTTTCCTATTTTCGTCCCTTATGAATTGCATTCAAAATGGATTTCCTTTATCCCCATCGGGCCCGATCTTCTAGATTTCTTTGCTCAGGGTTTCACATTGATAGCATCCCGCCCTTTGGACCTCAGACCCCCCTTTTTCATCATTTTCCAAAATTGCAACTTTCAAATGGCCATTAGGCTGCGTTCGTCCAGCACCCGGGTCCTGACCTTCCCGCTGCCATCCGTGAATTTAAACTCACCAACCATCTCATCCTTTGTACAGGAATTAATGGGCGTATTAAATGTTGATTAGGGGTATAAATATTTGGCTCAACCTATCATTTTCATATGTCAATTTATCCAGAAGAAGTCAAAACAAGTCCAGTAGATTTTAGTGCCTTCGTCGCTCATTGCCTTCATGCCTGCTGCCCTCATTTGTTGATCCTTCATGGATTTCAAAACTTCTCTCATCGGGCTTTTGAGGTAAGTTCATCCTCCACCTTTTTGTGGGGTTATTTTTTGATTTTATGCTTAAATGATAAATAAACATGGGCTAAAGTACTTCAATTTGGTAAAATAAGACAACACCTAAAAAACCCATGTGATGGAATTGCAAGAAAACCTCTAAGGCATCCTCTAAGACAAATCCGGAATGTTACCTTGTTGGTGTTGTTCTTCACATAGGGAAATTCATGCCTTTTAGGCCTAGGCCTTCTCCTTTCCACCAAAAAACTTAGAAAAAAAACATCAAATGACCAAACGATGGGATGCCCTCTCGGGCCCTCGACCTCGGACCTCCTTCGGTGGATCACTATCAAGCTTAAACTAAAACAAACTCAACCTCCTTCTATGTTTCCTAGGCTTGCTCCCACGGGGTTCTATTCCCGGGATGTCACGTTGCTTTCACCTTTTCAAATGGCGTGATGACCCCATCCACCTAAGCCTCGGAGCCCACCTCACCTGTTGCCATTTGGGTTAAACCAGAAAAATGAATTATTTTTTCATGTCCCTAGGCCCCACTTCACGGAGTTCTGTCTGTGGACTTCCTTAGTGGTTTTTTCATTTCCAAACGGCCATCAGGCAGTGTCCTCCCGTCTCCTAGGCCCCAAAACTATGTTCGGCATAACAATTAATAAACGATAAACTCAAGTTCCTGTCTTTTCATCCTCCGGGACCCACTGTCCTAATCACCTAGGAATTAACAAAGAAATCTAATAGCCAAACTCGATGCCAGGTCTGATTCACTAGGTCACTCCTATTGGACTTCTACTCAACGCACACTGTTCCAAATGGAAATTCATCAACGACTTCCTGTCCCTTGAGGCCTAAGCACTTAAAAGCTAAGAAGAAACACTGGCCGCCCTTTAGCCTCCCGGGTCCCAAACCCTAAGACTCTGACCTCAGAAGGAAGTTTCACTTTGGTTGTTCCAAATAGCAGATCCCTAACAATTTTCCTGCCTTGCACCTCTAAAAGCTCGAATAGAGATCCAAATGACCCTTAAATTGAAAACCAGTCTCGACCCACGTGCCTAAATTTGGCCCTCTGCTGCATGAACCTTTCAAACCATCAAAATCTAGGGTCAGGAGAAGCCACCCAAATTTCCCTATCCTGTTCGCCCTTTAGATGGAATTCCTGCTAGGGAAGTTTAGCCCCCTGGGCCCGGGTTGTCCACAATCCCTCCAATAAATTGCTAATGGCATCTTGAACTAAAAGTTTGATTTTATGAATGATGTATCATCTAATTACACTTCATCAAGGCACCTGATGAAGATCCAGGTCGATCATTGAAGGTCTATGATAGATACCCCTAGCTATAGTTCAGAAACTTTGAGAATGAGTATTGCAGAGGGAATGACACCTTCATGGGTCACATTATCAGATTACTTGGGGGGGAACTTTGAAAGGAGGGTCTCTCACATCACTCAAGTGTTCTTGAAATAGTACGCTTTCTTGTTCATCCAGTACCCCAAGTTCACCTACATTCAGGCCTAAGCTTACACAGAGAGGTTGAATAAGCTACCCTAGTACCCCAACGATCAGATTATACTATTAGAGCTCTCTCAGCAACTACAGAATGTGCATTCGATCCTCAGCAGCAGGCATTTGGCAAGGATCCCTTATCCCTTAACTTTCAGCCAGGATATGTACAAACTGCAAACCTCCTAGTGTGCTAGGAACTTTGAGAAGGAAATAGCAGAATATCATTTTTTCCTACACACTTCCCACCCTTGAATGGACCCGTATGGGCACGTAATGAATGCACTTGGACTAGGGTACACCCATTTGCATCATGTAGAATATTTATGAGAAAATTGCCAAGATGATAAGGAGGTGCGTGCAAGGAATTATATGTGTATGACTGCATAATTTGTAAGAAGGGTGAATTTATTTCCCATACCTGACCAGGTTGAAGAAGATGAAAGGACCATAATGGACCCCAGGTACAATGCAGTCACCAACCTTCCAATTCTGACGATAGATTGGGATGAGTAAGAGTTTGATGACCTTGACATTCTAACCAATCTCGTCGAGGCTCACACCAAGGAATGGGTCAATGGGCGAGTAGCCCAATTAAAGCAACAAGGGGTTGTCCTAACCTATGAAGGGCTCAAGAGTGAACCCAGTGCCATAGATGATGTTGTTGCTACAACCTCAATAGGAGAAACATCCAAGTCTCCTCTGTTCACGAGAACAAAGAAAAGGAAAGAAACAGAGGAGCAACAGCCCGACCCGAAGGTGTACTCAAGGAAATATTCAGAAGGTTCGCCCTCAAAGAAACATAAAAGGATGGGAAGCGTCATAGGAATTCCTATGATTCAGGAGGACCCCCTTCATAAGGGTGAAGAAAGGGAGATAGATCAAGTAAAATCTCCACCTACGGCCCCTGATTTTTCACCCTTCCATCCATTTCCCAAGCCATGATTTCCACATCCCCACTTACGGTGGACATCTCAGTTCACCTTGCCTCTCCTCCTATTGGACAAGTTGTGATGATCGACTCCTCCTCTGCCGCAACTTCCCAACATTCCTCCACCTCCATGTCTCCCACCACATCACTTCCACTAGCTACATCAACAATACCAATGCTAGTGCTCACACTGCCAGAGGCATTCTCACAACACATGCAAAATATCCCCTTTGAGATTTCCCAAATATTTTTGGATCCTACCATCCAAGCTGCCTTAGTGCAGGTCCTTGCCAGTGCTCTGCCATTGAAACCTCCAATGGGACCACCAACAATGGAAGCCACAATGCAAATATCTGAAGAGTTGGAATGACAGGAAAGGGAAACTTTGAAGGCATTGGAGGAGGAAGCGAATGAGTACCATGAACACCCAAAATATGAGCATCGGCAAATTGAAAAGGTGTTTTATGAGGAAGAAACAAGATCTTCTGAAAGCAGTGATGAAAGATATCACAGTACTGATATTATAGAAACATTTGATGACGATTTCAAGGAAGAGCTAGCCAGGTAACTGAGGGATGTCGAGGAAGAGGTTGAAAGGTCACCTCCTTAAGAGGAGGGGCATGAGGGTGACAAAACAAAAGAAAATGTGAAACTTCCTGAAAGGGAACAACCAGAAGATGTGTCACCTTCTCGTAGGGAGGAGGAGAATGTAGAAGAGTATAGACCTGAAGGTGAATGCCAAGATGACAAAATCCTTGAAACTGAACCACCCAAGGAGCATGGACATGAGAATGAGTAGGGTAGAAAAAGAGAAGAGGAGGCTGAGAGGGAATAAATTCCCAAAGAGCGCCTACCCATCAAATCCCCAATCAGACGCATAACATTCATTTGGGATTCTGATGAAGATGAAGAGGATGCAAAGGCAGAGAAAGAAGCTCCTAAGGAAAATGAGATTGAAATTAGAAAGGATGAAGAAGAGGCACCTGGGGAAAATGCTCAGATGCCCAAATGGCTAGAGAAGCAACTTAAGAAGAAGGCTCCCACCCTGAGCAATCTGAGAATGAGATTAGAAACTATCTTAGCTAGGGCACAGATCACTACCAAAAGGGATAAAAGGCCCAAAGTTAGATCTAAAGTAACAATGGATGTTTCTGGATCTAGAACTATCCAGGTGGAAACACTAGTAGTGGGAGCGGAAGGAATAAGCTATAATGTCTCTACCATTGATTTGGGAACAGCTACTAGGAAGCAAAAGGTAGATCACCTCCAAGAATCTGTTGCCATAGTAGTACACCTGATATAGCAAGACAAAGTTTCAAAGGAGGAACTAAAGGCACAAGTGGCTAACTTGATGGTGTACATCTATCAATGGTCCTTGATGGAAGAAGTTCCTACCACGTCTGCAGCTCCACCACAACTGTTGTCCAAGGAGCAAATTGATAAGCTGGAAAAGAGAAAGAATTTGGATAGAACTATAGAAAGTTGGTTCTGGAAAGTTCTATTCATTTGAAACATGGGATCATTTGGGCTATCTTGATAGCAAACAAGTTCTTAGACTTACAATAGTCTCTTGAGAGTACTAGGAAACTATGCATTGATTTTCCTGCGAGATATGAGTCCACCTACCCAAAGATCGAGGCTATGCTCAAACTGCCAAGCGCAACATGGGAAAAGGAGCTTGCATTCAAGGAGGACGATCATTGGCTCATGGATGTATGGAGGTGGGACTTCAAGAACAGGAAAGAAAGGTTGGAGCAGTTGCTTGACAAAGTGGATCTGGACATTGAATGGGTCAAGGAAATTACAGCAGATTGTGCCCAATATTTGAGGCTGATGAAAGGATATGGCATGCTTGCAGTACAAATAGATTCAAAGAAAATAAAGCCCCACTTTTAGAAAAGGATGGAGGATGGGATGTCAACAGAGATAACCATAGATTTCATAATTTTTTTCGCCTGTGCCTTCACCCAGTCAGAACTGTTAAGGGACCACATTGCCAAGTATGACAAAGATTGGGAAAGGCTTGCAGACAACTCCAAGGAGTGGAGTTATCAATTGCTACAATCCGATATTTTGGAGGTTAACAAGCTCCAGCTGGTAATTCTTAAATTCATGGAGTATGCAGCTTTAAAGAAGCAAGAAGGAAACCCTATTATTAATGAAGAATTCCTGACAGAGTAGCTACAGCAAAAGAGAAATCAGCAAAAGACAAAACTGTTATAGTGTTGTCACTAGAGGAAAAAATAGGGATAAGGAAAAAATTGTAATTTAAATTGTAATATATTTTGGGGTAGGTAGAACCCTAGGTTGTAGTGAATCTTGGCCACACAATGAGATTAAATCTTGGCCATTCGTTCTACTTTTGGGACACTATAAATAAGGGGTCTCCTCTCATTTTCAAGAGAGAGTTGAGTTGTAATGACATGCTGCAGAAATTTCTAATGAAAATACACTGACTTGGTGCATTTTATGATTTTCTATACATGTTTCATGTTCAATCTCCCATAGTTAGATGCTCTAGTTAAATTTACATTGTTGTTTTAATTGGTTTTATATTGCTTAGATAGGTTTAGTGATGTTGTTCTATGATTATAGAAATTTATGTTGTGTTGATGCCTTCCAGTCCATACTTTTTGCTATTTGTTGCTAGTAAATGGTCTTGTAAAGTTAGTCTGGGCTGAAATATGAAGTTGCTCTAAATTTTTACCTTTGTTCATGCATGTATGTGGTTGATGAATAGTGCATAAATTTCATGAGACTATGATTATTTCTGGTTAAGTGGAACTTTGTTTAAAGGAAGTTGTCCATAGCAAGAACTCCATGATTAATGTTCATAATTAGTTTTAGATCCAGGAGACCCTTCTTCCCCCTACTCTTTTTTTTCCTTTTTTTTAGAAGTAACCTAAGCTAAGGTTCATTGCACATTGTAAAGTCAAAACATAAGGAAAACATTGGAGTTTCAGATTGCTATTTGAACCTACAACAATGTGCACCTTAACTTCCATCTCAGAAACTTCAAACTTTAATATCCACTTCACATCTAGCTATGTAATTTTTCCCTGTGATTACCAACAAAATCACATCAAATATCAACTAAGGAATTCCATGCAAGTAATGACCTGACACCCGAGAGACCTTGGGGTGATTTTCAGCAACTTGTTTCTGGAAGTCTCCTTTCAAGAGAGGTAGTGCATTCATGTGTTGCTTGTGTTGAAAAAGTGTGCAAAAACACCCATCAACATGGTCAATGCCTTATATCTTAAGTCAGTGAAAGTTGGTTATGGCACCAGAGAATGGAACATGTAAACTTTGATAATATGGTCAAAATCAGTTCAAAAGGCCTACTAACACTATTTGTAGAAGTTTTCAGTTGGGGAAATAGACAAGATGCGGCTTTAAGGGAAAAGAGCACTCTACTACCAGAATGTTGGAGTTAATTCACACTGATCTATGTGTTCTGAATAGAACATGAAGCCTAAATGGTGACAGGTATTTCATACTTCTTATTGATGATTTTTCTTGAGTGGCATGGATTGCTTTTCTTAGAGAGAAGACTTGGGCTCTAGATAGGTTTAAAGTGTTCAAAGCTAGAGTGGAGAATGAAGTAAATTTGAAAATCAAATATTTGAGATTTGATAGAGGTGGAGAATTCACTTCGAGTGAGTTTAATACATTTTGTCAGCAGCATGGCATAAAGAGACAATTTTCTGCTTTGAGAACTCCTCAATAGAATGGGGTAGTTCAGAGGAAAAACAAGACAATATAGGAAGCTACAAGAACCATGATGAAAGAATAAAATTTACCAGATGTGTACTAGAGAGAGGCAATAGACATTGTTGTTTATGTTCTTGATAGAGTCCAGATTAGAGGTAATAGAACAAAGAATCCTTTTGAGTTATGGACTAGTAAGACTTCTACTGTGAAGTACTTCAAGGTATTTGGAAGTAGATGTTACATTAAAAGAGACGATGAAAATCTTGGAAAGTTTGATGCTAGATGTGATGAAGGAATTTTTCGTGGGTACTCTACTACCAATAAAGCATGTAGATGCTTCAATAAGAGATTGAGGAATATTGTTGAAAGTTCTAATGTGAAAGTTGATGAAGACATACACAGACGTATTGAGATAAGTAAAGTTGAACTTGATGATCCCATCTATGGACAAGTACCCAAGGAGAATAAGGAGAAGGAAGAAGAAGAGAAAGAAGAACAGACTGAAGAAGAAGAAGAAGAAGAAAAAGAAGAGAATGAATTTGAACCTACTATTAAGACTCCTAATGTGTAGCAGAATCATCTAGAGGAACAAATAATTGGAGATAAGAGTGAAGGTGTGAAGACAAGAACTAAAGTTGTAGTTGAGGTTAATCTGTGTTTACTCTCTAAAATTGAACCTAAGTATGTGAGTGAAGCATGTGAATATGAGAGTTGGATGAAAGCTATGAAAGAAGAGTTGCAACAAATATAAAAGAATCAAACATGGGAATTAGTTCCTAGACCTGTGAATAAGAATGTAATTGGTTCAAAATGGGTGTTCTAGAATAAGCTGAATGAAAATGGAGAAGTTATAAGGAATAAGGAAAGACTTGCATGCAAGGGATATTCACAAATTGAAGGCATAGATTTTGAAGAAACATTTTCCCCTGTAGCTAGAATGGAAGGTATTAGAATATTTTTGGAATTTTCTACCCACAAGGATTTCAAAGTGTATCAGATGGATGTCAAGTCAGCATTTTTGAATGGTGAATTGGAGGAAGAAGTGTACATGAAACAACCTGAAGGATTTTAGTTATTTGATAGACCGGATATAGTCTGTAAGTTGAAGAAGGAATTGTATGGACTGAAGCAAGCTCCCAGAGCTTGGTATGCAAGATTGGATAGATACTTGAAAAAGAAAGGATTCAACAAAGGCTCTACTGATAGCAATCTGTACTTCAAAGTGCAAGGTAAAAAAATGTTGATAGTAGTTATATATGTTGATGATATCATCTTTGGAGGAAATGTAGGCATGTGTTAAAGATTTGTTGAAGAAATGCAAAAATAATTTGAGATTTCCATGATTGGTGAGTTGAATTTCTTTCTTGGTCTTCAAGTGAATCAAACTGATAAAGAGATATGTCTTATAGTGGTGTTCTCTTGGTTATGGAAAAGATGTGTGTAGTTTGGTGATCTGGAATTCATGTTTCTGAGTTCCTGTATGTGCTCACACAATCTAGATGGACTGATGGAAGAAGTTTGGTGTTTGAAGATTGTTGCACTTGATACAGTTGTATATGAAGGAATCTAAGATGTGTTCTTGTGCATAATAAAGCATGTTGTTTTGTTTGCATGACATCTTCTTGTTGGGAAGCATGTACATCAATGTTCATTTGTGTTTTCATTAGGTTTGGCCGACTTGGTGTTTACACTTCATTTGAAGAATTGAAATTTAATTAAGCATGTGGTTGATCCAAGAAATTATTTTTGGTCTTGTTTAAATATTTTTATTGGTCCACTCTCATTCCTTTCCATCATAAGAATGTTGAGTTGCTAAACTAATTTAAATTTTATGAAATGAAATTTATGTGGCCGAACTTGGAGAAAGTTTCTAAGGTTGAAGATGGTATAAATGCAAGTTGAATTGTGAAGAATTGTGAATGTGATGTAAAGTGATGAAGTAAGCCAAAAATCATAAGAGTAGAAGTGTGTGTGAGTGAGTTGAGGCAGTAGTACTTCATTGTGTTAGATTCCTGAAGGCAATGAGTTGAAGGTTTTTGCAATCTTCTGATCAAGGTTGTGAATGTGTGTTAATTGCTATGGTGGATCTTTTGTTCTCTTTTGTATTTGTAGGCAGTGAACCTCTCTATTGGAAAGTGAGTCCTCTTTTGAGTAGTGATCCCTTGGCAATAAGCCTGTGTATTTGGTTTTATAATCTCTTTATATCGTGAGTTGATCCTCACTATGGTTTTTCCCTCATTGGGTTTGCCACATAAAAATTTGGTGTTCAATGTGTTGATTTTACTTTCTGTTATTTGTGTTTCATGTTCATACTTAATAATAGAATAGTGTGGTTATGGAATTGATCAATGTTGAAGTTTTTAATTTGAATTTGTGTGACAATTGATTCACCCCCACTCTTAGTTGTCCTGTGCCTTTTAACACCTCTAGCTTCAGGTCTGCACTTACTTTTTTTATAGGTGTCTAATCTTGATTATGCAAAAAATGGGATAAAAAGCTTCTCCAAGCTTGAATTAGGGTTATGTTGACTTGAATAGCTTTGATGACTTGTTGACCACTTTTCAACACCTATTTCTTTGAGAAATCTACCTACAAATTATGCAAACACACATTTAAAGAGGGGGAAATGGTTAAGGGTTAGAGTATAAGGATTTTCCTTGGTCAAATCCCACTTTGGTAATCAAACCATAGATAATGAAATGAAAAATGAAGAGAATGATAAATAAACATGTAATTTCATAGACTTACCAAACCCTTGATATGTAAATTTGAAGATATGTAATGAAGTGCTCCAATGGATGACTTGATTATGCTTAGAGTGCTTGAATGCTTGAGAATGATTAAGTTGATTGCTTGAGTGAAAACTTGAATGAATAGATGTTAAAATGAGGGGGGAAACCCTTATTATACTTGATCTTTACTAAATTTCCCAAAAATAACACATCATAGGCTGACCTCAAGGGTTAGAGAATGAAATCCCGCTAGAAATTTGAAATAATTTTGAGTTTTGTGCCAAAAAGGACTAAGTCACCCATATTGGCGACTTAGTCCCACTTAAGCAAATTAAGTGGGTGTTGGGAATTAAAGGGAATTAAATGTGGTCTAATGGGAATATCCTCAAAAACGCACTTAAGAGGGATCAAAAAATGTATTAAGGGGTCATTTAAACATGAGAAAGGGTTGAATTAGTAGTGACAAGTCTAGAAAAGCATGAAAGTGGGATACAACACTTTACAAAACTTTGAAAGAAGACTTGGAAAGTGATAAATAGGAGTTATTTAGATGAATTATAATGAAACGGCCCTAGAAAAGTGTGAAAGTGGATTACAACACTTCACAAAACCTTTACAAGACATCCTATAAGTCTTAATGATTCACAAAGGTCCAAGACCTAATGTGAACGTGTTGACCACATTACAACATTAAATATAGGACAAATCAAGCCAAAGTCCACTAGGAGGGCTTGAACATGAAACAGTAGAAGGGTTAATTTTTTTGTGTCCACAGTTAGCCCCCACTTTAGTGAGAGGATGAACTTGCTTCAAACTCACACTAAAGTAGTTGATCATGCAACCAAGAAATGTCTATTAGAACTGTAAAAATCTGGTATTTTTACATGTGTTTTCACTTATGAGTGTAGTATTTTGATCCTACCATATGCATATTTCATCTATATTTTTCCCTATTGCCCCTCTGAGTCCATTGAGTTATGCATATTTTACACTCTAGTCCATATCGGCGTAGGTCTCTCATTGTCTCCCCGACCCACTGTGTTTTTCTGCTAATATCTTATGTTTCAGGTGTTTCGGTGTGACGGCTTTTGGGTCTTTCCGATCTATTTTTCTACTGGCAAACATCTATTGCCTATCGGCAAGACATTTATGTTGTTTCAGCGACCGTGGTGGATTCTATCGGCATTGGTCTTGGCAGTCAGGCTAGCATCTTGCCGAATTTTGGATGTCTCAGCGACAGGTGCACTGTGGGTCTCTTCGGCATATGTTATGGCTTTCGGGGTGGTGTCTTATCAAATATCACTTGTTTCCCTGACTTTTCATTTTGGTGGTTCATCAGTATAAGTTGAGTGCCTTCGGTATAGTGTCACGACGAGGTGAGTTTGTCTCACCGACGGTGCAAAAGGTTTCTACCAAATGATTTTCGGCAGGAGTCTTTCTATGTCTCAGCGAGGATGAATATGACAATGATGTTGTGCGGTGTAACCTTTTGATTTCGGTGAGTGGTCTTAGAAAATACAATATGTCTCACCGACTTCACATGTGGGTTTCTTTTCGGCATGGCTATGGGTTATCGGTATCATGTCTTGGCGAGCTCAGCATGTTATACCGACTAGCGCATATGGAGGTGTTTCGGCCAAGCTAAGGGTTTTCAGAACGAGGTCTCAGTGAGTGACCTCCGGTCTCGCTGATGGAAAACATGTAGATCCTTGTCAGCATAGGTGTTGCTTTGTCTCGGCAATGCAGGGATAGTTGAAGACCTTCGGTGAAGCATTGGATAGTCTACAAGACGTCTCACCAAAGATTGAAAGTTATGGCGACATTCATAATGGGCACTCGTCGGCAAGAAAATCTTTAAGTCACGGCGACATTTAGAGTGGATAAGAATTTTTGGTAAAGCAATGTGGAGTCTGCGAGAGGTCTTCCCAATATCATAGAGCTACAGTGATATGCAAAGGGAACTATGGGATACTTCTTGGCTTCGGTGTGACCAACGGAATGTTATAGCAACATACAGAGGGCGACAATGCATATCGGTAAAACATAATGTGATCTACGAAACATCTCCCCGACTCGGTTAAGTCACAGCGAAAGCGAAATACAAGGGCAGAGTGATTAACGAGTGAATTGCCTTCGGCATAGCTACTGCGTTGTCTCGCCGACTGTCTCACTAGTGAATAACAAAAATACAATTCCTGTGGCTGACATGTGAATTCATATAACCGTTGCAGGCCGACATATTTTGGGCCCGAATTTTGTGCTGGGCTAACATGACTTCTCAATTTGATATTTTCTTCAAATGCTTGTGTATAAATAGGCATTTTGGCAATTGTAATAAGGACCAGTTTATGAATTATTTGATATACAGTAGGCATTTTCTGATGGATACGGTAATATAGATTCATCAAATTAGAGACTAAGTTGCACATTTTCAAAGTGGAGGTATTTATGAAAGTCAAGTGATGTTGCTGCACATTTTTGGTGTCAATTATCTATTAGATTTAATGAAAGTATTGTTAAGTTGTCTCCAAAATGGATTCTTTCTGGTTGTTTAAATTAATGTAACAAGTTTACATTCAATTTATCAGTGCACATTTGTTGTTCTTGTGTGATCGATTAATTGGTTCTTTCAAGTAAAGACTAAATCCTTTTAATCCTTTTAGTTAATCACAGTAATCAGAGAGATTCAATTGGATTATTCAAGTAGAGCATAGTAGTCATATTCTTGCATGTTTATACAAGTTGTAAACATAACATATGCCAGATAATTTGAATTTTCTCAGTGATTTGTTGTTCATTTTGATCTCATTTGACTTCGCATACCCAACAAGGCACTGGTCTCTGCACTTCACCATTTGAACTCATTTAGTTTTCTTTACATCTGTTAATTGAGCAATTATTTTAGGATTCACATTAGAATATTATTATTGTTTTCAAGTTGGATTTCATTTGTTTACTTCCCATTGCCATTGTGAACAAATTGTTTCAAGAAGATAATCACAAGTTAAGTCTGCATTATTCAAAGAGGTACACCCGCCTAGGTTTAGCAGCACCTAAAGAGCAGAAGGTTGAATTCTTTTAACCTTGTCTGTTGCCCTGAAGCGTATCAAGAGATTGGAAGCCTCTTGAGGCATTCAACCTACGTTTTTGAGAGCTAACAAATTGGCGACTCTGCTGGGGAACAATCAGAATCAAGGCCTTAAACATAGAGTCAGAAATCTTGCACAGACACCGCTGGGAATAAGAAGCATTAAATATTTTCTCACTTTTGAAAAAAGTGAGTGGCGACTCTGACAGAAATTTTTGTAGTTGTTCATCATGAATGGAAGAAGATCTCAATTCAAGGGAGGTCATACCGGAGCTCCTGCTGGTAGCAGTAAATGGACACATAAAATTGACAAGGTTGATAAGGGAAAAGGGATAAATGAAGATATGTGCATGACTGGCAAAGACAAAACATCAAGAGCACATTGTGAAACATATGATACATGAAGAGATAATTCAAGTGCAGAACTTTGTACTCCTGAAGATCAAAGAAATCCTTTATTTTCTCTTGATCCCCAGAGAAGAGCTGAGTTTGAAGCTGCATGTGAGGCTGAACGAATCAGAATTCAGCATGAATATGATCAACAGATGGAAGGTAATCAAAATGATTCTATTAATCATGAGCCTTCTGACGAGGTGAAGGAACAATTGGAACTACAAGAAAGGAAGATAAAAGAGTTGGAGGCTAAATTACAAAAATCCCAAGTTACTAATCAGACGGTTGGTGGCCCTAAGTATGTTCCACCTCACAAGTAGGGTGATCATGGTGCAGGGTCCTCCAATTAGCAAAATGCTCCTTACAATCAAATAGGGAATCACCATAAGCAGCCAAATCATCCACATCACATTCTTGTGCAACATACAGGTATGTATCCACCTCTTGGTCAGCATTATATCCCACCTCATAATGCATAGTATAATAATCACATGCCTCAGTATCAGCATCTGCCTATGCCTCCCCCTCACCAACATGCAACCATGATCAGACAATTTGATTTAACTAGTTTTCAGTTGTATCCTTACCCTATGGATGGCAGTTGGAGGAATATGGTGCCCAAATTTACAGGGAGTAATGCAATCACAGCTGAAGAACATTTAAGGAGTTTTAATATTTTTGTCCAAGACATAGATATGCCTTATGAAGATTTACACATGAAGCTATTCATGATATCACTTCTTGAAGATGCTAGGGATTGGTTCAATAGCTTTCCAGCATTCTCAATTAATTCTCTCCAAGAATTTCAAGACAAACTCTTAGAGAAATATGAAAATCAAAATGCTCCAGATGCAGCTCTTCATGAATTAATGAGAATTCAGAAAAATCAGAATGATTCAATTTATGATTTCAACCGAAAATTTAACAAATTGCATACTAAAGTACCCCCTAGATCAAGGTTGCCAGATTCTATTGCACTGAGTGTTTATTTAAATGCATTTGATCCTAAGATAGGGTATGAAATGAGAAGTAAATCCCCAAGAGATTTGGTTGAAGCACAGAAGATCACTTTGACAATTGAAAATAACAGGAAGACTGTTGGTATAACTAATAAGAGGGACAACCCGAGGCCTCCTCAGCAAAACAATAATTATCAGTACAGACAAGAGAATACATACAAAAATGAGAATGGGAGTGAAAGGCCAAGGTTGCATGATATGCCTTACAATACAGACTGGAAAGATGGGAAACCTATGGTAGCTAGGCCCATAAATAAAGAAACTCCAGATCCATTGAGAAAGAAAGGGACTTACATGGTGAGTAATAATTACTTTTGTGAAGTTTGTAATCAGCCACATTCTCCAGACTATTGTTTTGTAGCTCAAAGGATGCATGAAGAGGGAATGTTGGTGGAGAATGATGAAGAAGATCACAAGGTGTATTTGACTTCAAATATTTTTCACCATGTTGAGGAAAGAAATTCATCTTCAGAGGATGAAGGCTATGAATATGATGTGTCCAATCAGAAGTATAATGTCCATATGGTTGAACAATAGATCTTTTATGATTATGATGAGGATTACACAGAGCCACATTCTGTTGAGGCACCTGTTCAGTGTAGTGTTAGAAGACTCACTAAAGATGAAATAGATAGAATAACTTTTGCTGCAGTAGAAAAAGCCAAAAGTCAATACTAGTTGAGAAATAGAAAAGAAAATGAGCTAGATGGAGTTCCTGGGGGAATTTTTATAAAAGATCAAAAGGCAACACAGGAAAATGTAAAGAAGCCAGAAAGCAAGCAGCATGATAAAATTGAACATAAGCCAGTCCAAAAGGAGGAAGTGAAGGAATTAAATAAAGATGCACAGACACATGACCAGCTTAATAAAAATGAAAAAGAAGAAAACAAAGGAGATGTGCCAGAGCTGAAGAAGACTGTTAAGATAGAGAGCTCCTCTTTTGACTTCACACAAGTATTATCTCAGGTAAATATGTCTATACCATTACTTGAATTGATGAAAATTAAAGAATATAGAGATAATGTTGTTCAATTGATTACAAATAAAAATGAAAAACATATGAATTCTGAAGAAATCAACAGGCAGAAAAGGATAAATAATTCAGAAGTCTGTTTGGGTGATGTTTTAACAACCTCCCCACAAGTGGATCCTTTCTTCACCACATTGCTTATAAATAATAATTTTTTGAGGAACTGCATGATAGATTCTGGTGCTGCTACAAATATCATGCCAGTCAGAGTAATGAAGCAACTGGGCATGTGGGTTGATACATGGAAGGGAAGTGCTATGCAATGGATAATAGACTAGTACCTGTGGTGGGCATTATGAGAGGTGTTGAAGTCAAATTGGCTACTTATCCACAGGTGGCTTATAATATAGATATCACAGTGATTGATACTCCTCCGTAGTTTGGTATGCTTTTGTCAAGACAGTGGACAGTAGCTATTGGCGGAAATGTTCAATTTGATCTGTCTTATGCTACAATACCAGTGAATGGCCAGGAAGTCAAGTTGTATAGAGAGCCAAGAATGAACCAACTTGTTGATTATGTGCCTCAAGATCAGATCAATTGTTTCTATGATGTTGATCTTGGAAGTTTTAAGATTGAACCAACTCAGCCAGAGTTAACTAATAGTGATCCAATTGAAAAACATGCTGCACAAAATTGCAATGGTGTCTGGAAGATGTATTTTGATGGAGACTGTAGCCAAGAAGGTAATGGAGTTGGGATTGTATTTGTTTCGCCTGGAGGTATTGCTTTTAAATATTCTTTTCTGTTAGCATTTGAATGTACAAACAATTTGTCTCTAATTTTGCTGAGATCATTAAGCCCATATCTAAAATGTTGAAGAAAGGACAAAAAATGGATTGGACTGCTAAAGCTTTGGATGCTTTTATGTCTATCAAAAGGGCTATCAAAGAGGCTCCCGTTCTAAAGTCTCCAGATTTTACAAAGCCTTTTCAATTTTTTTCATTTGCCTCAATCCATACTATTGTTGTTGTTATGCTACAGAAAAATGAAGGTGGTTATGAACAGCCTGTGTCTTTCTTTAGTAAATCATTACAGGGGTCTAAATTGAAGTATGACATAATGGAAAAATAGGCTTTTGCATTGGTAAAGGCCACAAAATAATTTAGACCATATCTTGTTGGAGCAAAGGTGATTGCTTATGTCCCTCATGCTGCGGTCAAAGATATTTTGACACAATCTGAAGTTACAGGGAAAAGATGCAGATGGATCAACAAGATTCAAGAATTTGACATGGAGATATGGATTACTAAGCTGGTAAGAGGTCAAGGCTTGGCTAAGCTGATGACAGAAACTAATATTGAGGCAAATCAGATTTGCAATGTTGAAGAAGAGGTTGCAATTGCAAGTATTGAACACACTCCTTGGTATATTGATGTTATGCATTATCTTAATTATATGAAGTGTCCAGATGGATTGAGTGATAGCCAAAAGAGAACTTTGAAGTTGCAGGCATCCAAATATGTTTTTTATGGATGGTGATCTGTTTTGGAAAAACAGGGATGGCATATTGTTGTTATGTTTGGATGAGTCACAAGCTAAGCATGTTTTGAAGGAAATGCATGAAGGAGTTTGTGGAGGGCATTATTCAGCAAAGACAACTGCACACAAAATCCTCAGGGTAGGTTATTATTGGCCAAAGGTTTTTAATGATTCTTTTTCACATGTGAGAAGATGTGAGGCCTGCCAAAAAATTTCTGGGAGATTGAAGTATCAGGGTGCTTTGCCACTTAGACCTTTGCAGGCTAATGCCCCTTTTCATCAATGGGGAATTGATTTCATTGGAGAGATACAGGAGAAATCAAGTGGACATAGATGGATATTTGTTGCCACTGATTATTTTACAAAGTGGGTGGAGGCAATCCCAACCAAGCAGGCTACAAGTAAAGTTGTAACAAATTTCTTGATGGACAACATTATCACCAGATTTGGTACACCATTGAGGATAATCACTGACAATGGGATGTGCTTCAGGTCAGATGAATTCAAAAGCTTTTGTGATAGGTATGGCATTACTATTTCTTATGCAGCTCCTTATCATCCACAAGCCAATGGTCAAGCAGAGTCCAACAATAAGAGTCTCTTGAAGATTATAAAGAGGATGTTGGGACAGAACAAGAAGGCTTGGGATTCAAAGTTAAAATTGACTGTGTGGGCTGACAAAATCACTATGAAAAAGGCAATAGGAAAATCTCCATTTGAGTTAGTGTATGGAGTACAGGCTAGGATGCCTCTGCAGAATTTGTTACCAATCTACAAGTTTGTCTTGCAAGAAGATTTGGAAGTTTTTGAACCCATGGAAGACAAAATGGATCAACTTGCTAAACTTTATGAAGTAAGGAGGGAGGCCCAAAATCAAAACATGAAGTTACAGGCACAGATGAAGTATCTATTCGACAAGAAGGAAAAGAATAGAAAATTTGAGGAAAATGATTTGGTGTTGATGTGGAATGCAAGGTGTCAGGAGAAAGGCAAGCATGGTAAATTTGAAGCTCTTTGGCTGGGACCTTTTTTTGTTACTGGAAAGAAGGGTGAAGATTCATACTATCTGCAGAACATGGCTGGTGAAGATCAGGAATTGCCTGTTCATGGGAAATTCTTGAAGCTTTTCTTCTCTTGATCAACACAGAGGATTTAGCATTTCCAGTGCATGGACAACTCTTGTGTATCCTCTTTAAAATTATTTTCCATGCACAGTAGTTCTAGGTTTTTATCCACTTCCATTCCACTCTCATTTTCCATTCACTTCCATCTTTCATTCACTTTGCATTCACTCCCACTTCGCATTCATTCCCATTACCATTCATTCCTTTGATGCTTCCTGGTTCATCAATTTGTGTCTGGTCTGCTAACCCAAGATTCTGGATCCTTGCAATGATCTTACTATCATACATCCCCAGATGAAACCACTATTGGAACTGTAAAAATTGGGTATTTTTACATGTGTTTTCACTTATGAGTGTACTATTTTGATCCTACCGTATGCATATTTCATCTATTATTTCCCCTCTCAGTCCATCGAGTTATGCATATTTTACAGTCTAGTCCATATCGGCATAGGTCTCCCATTGTCTCCCTAACCCACTATGTTTTTATGCTAATATCTTTTGTTTCAGGTGTTTCGGCATGATGGCTTTTGGGTCTCTCTGATTTGTTTTTCTGCTGGCAAACGTCTATTTCCTATCGGCAAGACGTTTATGTTGTTTCGGCGACCGTGGTGGCTTCTATCGGCATTGGTCTTGGTAGTCAGGCTAGCGTCTTGCTGAATTCTGGATGTCTTAGCAACATGTGCATTGTAGGTCTCTTCGGCATATGTTACGGCTTTTGGGATGGTGTCTTACCGAATATCACTTGTTTCCCTGACTTTGCATTTTGGTGGTTCATCGGTATAAGTTGAGTGCCTTTGGTATAGTGTCATGGCGAGGTGAGTTTGTCTCACCGACGGTGCAAAAGGTTTTCTACCAAATGATTTTCGGCAGGAATCTTTCTATGTCTCAGCGAGGATGAATATGACAATGATGTTGCGTGATGTAACCTTTTGGTTTTGGCAAGTGGTCTTAGTGAATACAATATGTCTCGCCGACTTCACATGTGGGTTTCTTTTCGATGTGGCTATGGGTTATCAGTATCATGTCTTGGCAAGCTCAGCATGTTATACTGACTGGCGCATATGGAGGTGTTTCGGCCAAGCTAAGGGTTTTTAGCACGAGGTCTCAGCGAGTGACCTCCGGTCTCACCGATGGAAAACATGTAGATCCTTGTCAGCATAGGTGTTTCTTTTGTTGGTGTAATTAATTAATTAA
The DNA here is from genome assembly GCA_007258455.2 of Sequoia sempervirens. Lineage (NCBI taxonomy): Eukaryota > Viridiplantae > Streptophyta > Pinopsida > Cupressales > Cupressaceae > Sequoia > Sequoia sempervirens. The sequence goes on along the minus strand of VDFB02271358.1, from coordinate 529,691,660 downwards.
TTATTACACCAACATAAGTTAACTTAGGTCATAAATCATTTAGTCCTAGGTTGCATCATTTAATAAATGGGATAATATTCCCTTCCTAGTTTGTGGGATAAGATTCCTTCTAGAACTTATCTCATCATTTAATGATCATATAGATAGGGTTCACATGTTGTCACATGTTGTTAGATTATAAAACTTGGCAACATCTCATGCATATTAGGGTTTACCTCTTGCCTTTTTAATCAGGCATCTTGTTCATTTGTAACATATCATATCAATCATATTATCAATATAGAATCTTTAATCAGCATTCCATTGTTGCAACACTTCTCTTTGTGGTTGATTATCTTTCATGGCTAAAGTCCTTCATTGAAGATTCTATAGCTTCAAGGGCTGTGCATCATCCATTAATCTCAGCATGGTATCAAAGCTAGTCCATTGAAACATCAACCCTAGATCTAGGAAGTTGGAGTGCAAGATTCGTGCAGGCTTGGAGTTTTATGTTGCAGGCTAGTTGGTTCTACCCAGGAGCCAAGCTGATTTCTGGTGCAGATCAGGCTCTCTCCGACCTCTCCATTGCATCCAGATGGCCTCAAAACCCATAGATCGCCTGTTCATTTGCCAAAATCAGAGTAGATTCAACCGGGAGCCTGTGAGGTATTATCTAGGGTTTGCAATTTTTTGTACTATCTATACAGTTTTACAGAAAAAAAATCTTCCCTTTCAGTCCTCCATCAAGGAAATTTAAAAAAAAAATCAAAAAAAAAATTGGCTATTTCTCTGGGCTTTTTTTATATAGTATCGGCAAAAATTAACTCTGCAGAGTTTGACCTGCAAATATGTTATATAGTCAGCAGAAATATTTTTTTTATAGGCTAAAGTCTATTTCTCTGTCGGCTTTCATATCGGCATTTTTATCAAATTTGAATTGCAATAAAATTGCATTATTCAAATTTTTTGTCATTTTTTTCGCCGAGCTCCGTAGGTTGGTCGGCCCTGTCTCATTGGCCGTTGTCACATCCGCGTCATCTCTGCAAACACCGAACGTTCCTCTGTCCACTGCCGTCACCGTTGTCATCACTTGTGTCAGAGTTCATTCCTGGCCACCAGCTCCCGTTGACGGCTCCTGCCAACCACTGGCATCCATCACCAGCCACAGCTCCCGCCGACGACTGTGGTTAAGCCCCAGTCCCATTGATCACCAAGGGCTCCGCTATCTGCAAGTGGAGCAAACTCCTCCGCCACTCCTCCTGCCACCTTCGCACCGCTCTAACGCTGCCCGTGGGGTGGAGATTTTTTTTACTGCCAGTGCTGCCCATGGTCACATCATCAACCAAGGGCCCTATTTTTTTTCCCCTAGGGGCTTCATTTTTGCACCTGGTTAGCTAGCATCTCTTCAATCAGGCAGAATTCTTCTGGAAGCCATATCTTCTACATACAGTATCAAAAATTCGCAAACGATATATCATTGGAAAGTTATTTCTGTCAACTTTCTAGTGGTGTGCTCTATTTTTCTATATTCTACTCCTATCATCTTTTATTCTTAGTTGAAGTGGAAACCCTATTTTTTGGGTTTAGAGCATCTTTCTCACTTTTTAGTTTGTTTCAGAAGTGTCACTTCAGTTGGTAGTTCATCAGATATCTGCATTTAGTTTTTTTTGTCAGAAATATTTGTCTTGGTTTGTTGTTCTTCTCCAATGGCTGAAATAGGATTTGAGATCCTTACTCCTCACAATTATCATACATGGAAAGTCAGTATGCAGCGTCTCCTTTGGTCAAAGGGACTTTGGTCCACCTTGAATGAGACTCAACCTCATCTTACCAGGGAATATGAGAAATTCCAGCATCAGACTAAGTGTGAAGAGGCAATGGGGCTCATTGCTATACATGTATCTACCTCTTTGTTCTTCCATATTGAGGGGTGCCTGACTCCCAAGGAGGTTTGGGACAAGCTTAAGGATCTTTTTGGTTCAGTTAGTGATGTTCGAGCTTTACAATTGGAGGCTGAGCTTTCCTCCCTTGCTGTTGATCAATTTCCTTCTATTGAAGACTACCTGGTAAGGTTTAAGTCTTTACGAACTCAGCTTACAGGTTGTGGAAAAGATAAGTCTGACAAAGAATGCATTTTCATGATTTTATCTAAGTTGAGAGGTTCCTTTTCCTATTTTGCTACTTCTTTCTATTCCACCATGGATGGTCTTGGTGATAGTTTTGTTATGCCATCATTTGAGACATTTTGTGAAAGGCTAACCAGAGAGCAGTCAAAGCTCAATCAGGTTGATACATCCACAAAGTCACATGCATTGGTGGTAGGACCATCAAAAGGAAAGGGTAAGCATAAGGGAAAATCAAAGACAGGAGCTTCTTCTGAATCATCTTTTCAGCCTAAGGAAGACAAGCCAAAGAGGGAGAGGCCCAAGTGTAACTTCTGCAATGGGCTTGGTCACATTGAGGATAACTGTTTCAAGAGGGAGATCCATGAGCTTCGGCAAATACTTAAGGATCACAATATCTCTCTCCCCCCTACTACAGTCAAATCTCCTCACTTCCCCTCGCATGAAGAGTCTTCATCTGGTATTGTCGGCATTGCTACTGCTGACAATCTTGGACAGGGACATGCTTTGATAACTACCTTGGTTGCTAATAGAGATGGATGGGTACTTGACTCCGGTGCTTCCCGGCATGTCACTTCTTCCCAAAACCATATTTTGTGGGATACTCTGAGGCCTACCAACTTTGATCGAATGTTCACAACAAATGCATATATGTTGTGGTCTTTGTGATGTTGATCTTGATGGTAGGAGGTTAGAAAATGTTGTCTACATTCCTCAGATTGCTCACAATTTGTTGTTTGTTTATCAACTTACTCAGGAGGGATTGAAAATTGAGTTCACTTCAGAACTTGCTATCATCAGAGATAGGTTTGATGTCCTTGTTGCCTATGGTCAAGCAGATCATCATTCCAAGGTATACAAGTTCACAAAATTTTGGGATCGAGATCCTCCTGTTCCTGACTCTCCAGATTCAAGGGTAGGAAGCACATCTTCTCCTCCTCCTCACCAAGGTTGTGGAGGCTGGCTTGACTTGGCTCTTTGCATGGCACCATCTTCTTCCTTTGACACCTCTCCGTTGAGATTTGCTTCAGCAGGGATGGATACATTTTCTTCTTCAGACTTGTGGCACTTGGATGGGTTCACTTCAGGTCTATCTGACTTGGCTACTCAGTTTCACATTGTCTTGAGGACTTTTAGAGGGGACTACTCTCCTTTATGGGGGGGCTATCTAGTCCACATCTTTTTGATCTTTTGTATATATGTGATGGTTGTAGTCCTTGGGGGGATAATGTTGAGTCCTCCAAACATCACTCTTCCATCTGTTTTGTATCTCCTTTTTGGGGAGGGGTTTTGTTCCCACTGGGTTTTCCCCTTTTCTCTGGTTGTGGGAGATTTTTTGCATCTTCATGTACATGGGTACCTAACATGGCCTCGTAGCCGGGACCCATCATCATCTTGCATAATCATTGCATTTTCCTCCCTAAGTTGCACTTATGGGGGGGTGTTGGTGTAATTAATTAATTAATTATTACACTAACATAAGTTAACTTAGGTCATAAATCATTTAGTCCTAGGTTGCATCATTTAATAAATGGGATAATATTCCCTTCCTAGTTTGTGGGATAAGATTCCTTCTAGAACTTATCTCATAATTTAATGATCATATAGATAGGGTTCACATGTTGTCACATGTTGCTAGATTATAACACTTGGAAACATCTCATGCATATTAGGGTTTACCTCTTGCCTATTTAATCAGGCATCTTGTTCATTTGTAACATATCATATCAATCATATTATCAATATAGAATCTTTAATCAGCATTTCATTGTTGCAACACTTCTCTTTGTGGTTGATTATCTTTCATGGCTAAAGTCCTTCATTGAAGATTCTAGAGCTTCAAGGGCTGTGCATCATCCATTAATCTCAACAACTTTTTCTCGGTGATGCAGGGATAGTTGAAGACCTTCGGTGAAGCATTGGATAGTCTACAAGACATCTCGCCGAAGATTGAAAGTTATGGCGACATTCATAATGGCCACTCGTCGGCAAGAAAATCTTTAAGTCACGATGACATTCAGAGTGGATAAGAATTTTTGGTAAAGCAATGTGGAGTCTGCGAGAGGTCTTCCCAATATCATAGAGCTACAGCGATTCGTAAAGGGAACTGTGGGATACTTCTTGGCTTTGGTGTGACCAACGGAATGTTATAGCAACATACAAAGGGTGACAATGCATATCGGTAAAACATAATGTGATCTACGGAACATCTCCTCGACTCAGTTAAGTCACAACGAAAGCGAAATACAAGGGCAAAGCGATTAACGAGTGAATTGCCTTCGGCATAGCTGTTGCGTTGTCTCACTGAGTGTCTCACTGGTGAATAACAGAAATACAATTCCTGTGGCCAACATGTGAATTCATATAGCCGTTGCAGGCCGACATATTTTGGGCCCAAATTTTTTCCTGGGCCGACATGAGTTCTCAATTTGATATTTTCTTCAAATGCTTGTGTATAAATAGGCATTTTGGCAATTGTAATAGGGACCAGTTTATGAATTATTTGATATACAGTAGGCATTTTCTGATGGATACGGTAATATAGATTCATCAGATTAGAGACTAAGTTGCATTTTTTCAAAGTGGAGGTATTTATGAAAGTCAAGTGATGTTGCTGCACATTTTTGGTGTCAATTATCTATTAGATTTAATGAAAGTATTGTTAAGCTGTCTCCAAAATGGATTCTTTCTAGTTGTTTAAATTGATGTAACAAGTTTACATTCATTTTATCAGTGCACATTTGTTGTTCTTGTGTGATCAATTAATTGGTTCTTTCAAGTAAAGACTAAATCCTTTTAGTTAATCACAGTAATCAGAGAGATTCAATTGGATTATTCAAGTAGAGCATAGCAGTCATATTCTTGCATGTTTATACAAGTTGTAAACATAACATATGCCAGATAATTTGAATTTTCTCAGTGATGTGTTGTTCATTTTGATCTCATTTAACTCCGCATACCCAACAAGGCACTGGTATATGCGCTTCACCATTTGAACTCATTTAGTTTTCTTTACATCTGTTAATTGAGCACTTATTTTAGGATTCACATTAGAATATTATTATTATTGTTTTCAAGTTGGATTTCATTTGTTTACTTCCCATTGCCATTGTGAACAAATTGTTTCAAGAAGATAATCACAAGTTAAGTCTGCATTATTCAAAGAGGTACACCCGCCCAGGTTTAGCAGCACCTAAAGAGCAGAAGGTTGAATTATTTTAACCTTGTCTTTTTCCCTGAAGTGCATCAAGAGATTGGTAGCCTCTTGAGGCATTCAGCCTGCATTTTTTAGAGCTAACAATGTCCAAATACACTAATGCTTGATGAGATGAGACAACAATAATCAAGAGGGATGATCAAGCCCTCGGGATCACAATCCCATGGAAAATCAAACATGAATGCAAACGAACACACAAGTGATGAGAAAGGACAAAAGAAAGCTTCAATCATCTGTCCAACTCGTTGTGGATTATATTTAGGCTCTTTTGAGAAATGTGTACTCACTCTGGGGTGACGAAACTCATGGTTTCCTGTCGAGTGATAAATCCCAAGTATACTCACTCTGGGGCCACAGAACTTCTGTTTGTCTAAGGTGAGAAGGCCCAAAAGGTGAGAAACACATGCTCGGTTGATATGTTCTCACACTTGAGTAGGTGGCTATGGGGAAAATTCATGCCTCAGAATTGGCTTTCTCGCTCAACCATACTAAATTTATACCTCCTGATAATTTTAATAAGGTGCCACAAATGACAATGTCATTTTGTGCTTCATGAGACAAGCAAAGCTTTGTATGCTTAGAACTCATGAACAAATGCAATGGTACCACAGGCATGCATGTTGTGTTATGCAAGGTGGCCATGTAAATGAAAAATGCAACATGCAAAGAAAATGTTCAAATGAGTCTTGTTAAGTTCATGCGAGGTCTTTAACTTAGGGAACATTGTGTCTAATGTCTCCAAGAGAGGACCAATCAAAGAATAGAAAATTCACATCTTGGGGGATGTAGTGTGTCACATCAAGCCACTAAGAGGAAAGTAATATGCTTAGATAGATCACACTTATGAATGACATCATACCCAATGTCATCCACAAAGTGACAAACACATCGTATGAAGTGACAAGGTTGCACTAAGAACTAAGAAAATGAAAATGAAAAATGAATTACGCCAATGTATTCCTCCACTTTAAACAAATTGCCACACACCGATCTGTGAGAAATTACTTTAAAGTAGCAAATGAAAAATGCAAAAAGAAACAAGACATTAGAGCCAACTTGGAAATCCCTTATGCCAAGTCATATGTTTCTGAGTAAGGCTACGTCATGTGAAAGAAAAAGGAAAAAAAGAAAGAAAGAGGAGTTTCCCCCAAAAGGAACACACCAAACACATAAGGAATTTATGGATTTGGGGTTAGCATGTTCATTGCTAAAATTTTTTGATTAAAGAGCTCAGAACTATCATCATTCCCCAAATACATAGAACTAGAAGAATGACACAAAAAGAGTGAAAACAAAAGAAAAAGAAAGTATGTTTTGGGTCAACATGGAAGAGACATTGTGGTCTCAATGCTTTGCATCATCCCCAAAAGGAGAAACACAAGCAAAAAGGAAGATGAAAAGGAAAAAGAAAAGAAAAATATTTTGGGTCAACATGAAGGAGACATTTTAGTCTCAATTCCTTGCATCATCCCCAAAAGGAAAAACACAAAACAAAAGTGAAAAAGGAAAGTAAAAGGACCGTGTGGGTCAACATGGAAGAGACATAGGGCATCTCAACACTTTATGTCATCCCCAAAAGGAAAACCAAAAACAAAGGTGAAAAATACAAGATCTTTTGTGTCAACATGGAAGAGGCATTGTAGTTTCAACGCTTTGAGTCATCCCCAAAAGAAAAAACACAAAAAAAAGCAAAAAAAGAAAAGTAAAAGAAAATGAAATGTATGACATATAGAAGAATAGAGATACAAATAGAAGAATTTCATGAGAGAGGGGGAACATCAAACATCACATCGCGAGGGAACACGATACGCACACATAGAAAAGAAGCAAATAAAAAAAATGTGGAAGGCTAGCAAGATGAATTCAAATCAACCATCTAACAGGTCACCCACCTCTGAATCATGTTCAGTGTATTGCAAGGGTGGTTGACTTTCCAAAGGGAGAATTGCAAGTGTCGAACTGGGGAAGTGCCAAGTTCTTCACTTGGTGGAGTTTTTTCATTTAAGCTCATGGAAGAGGAAAATAAAAAATTCAAATCATTATGCTCCTCTTCATCTATTTTAGAGATCTCCTCATCATCATCATCATCATCAAGGTTAATCATGATGGGATGAAGAATGGTAATTTCGAATGAAGGATGTATCAGGAGTTCTGATTGTTGTATCAGATCATTTTGTTGTGATTCAGGAGGAGGGTCATTATTTATTGTTTTTATCAAAGGTGGAGGTTGATTTTCTTTATTTTATTCAATTTGTAATTGACAAGCAAGGAGATGACGTCGACGCCTACACTCCCTAGCACCATGGTTTCTTTTGATTCTATTTTGAAGTTGTGTGGGTGTAAGAGTGGGTTGATCCACCATAGGGTCATTTTCTTCCGAGGGGGGAAGAACGGAAGAAATCGAAAGAGATGGGTTAATCACTTTCTCTTTTTCTTTATACACTTGTTTTATGTGAGGAGACATGACAGGGTTGGTTTCATTATCTCTTAGGCATTTAGACGATGAAGGTGAGGTGTTTAGTGTTGGTTGCCTATGAGGTTGCACTATTTGTTTAGGTTCAGATTCAAGTTGAAGCATTGTCTCATCAAGGATTGAGATAGCGGAAGTGGATGGAAATTGATTGTAGAGGTACAATTTGGTAATTTTATTTGCTTTAAACTTTTGATAAGCAATGAAAAATAAGTCTTTGTGAGGTGTTATGGACTTCATGGGCTCTATCCAAAATGCTTCTAAGGTGAAATTTCCTTTAGAAGACAAAGGGTTAAAGCCACTATGGTGGATAGTGAATATGTCATTGTTATTTGTAAACTTTAAACATTTGTGTATGACTAAAGGGATAGCTTTCATCAAGTGAATCCATGGATGACCTAGCCGCAGATAGAACTAATCTAATTGTGGAATGATAGAGAATGTAACATCTAGTGTCTTAGGTCCTATTTGTAATGGAAGAATGATTGATCCAATTGTAGGGAACATGAAACCATTATGTGTTTTGATCCATGCTCTTGGTTTGTCATAGTTATCTTGATAAAGATCATGTAAGACAAAAAAAAATCCTTAGTGGTCACTTTCTCACCACAAGTGGGATCTATGAGTATCCCATTATTTGGCTTATCATAAATGTGTTCAGCTATGTAGAGAGGACCATTGGGAAGATTTAGAAGAATATCATTAGAAGAGAAAGTAATATCAAGATTATTCTTAGTTTGGCCCTTACAAGGGATAATGTTTATCACTCCCACCATTTCATCCATAGGACTAATAGAGGGTGTATGTGAATGTACCATATAAAAATGGATCATTAACATTTTCATGGTCTTTTAGGTCTTTCTGCTATGATGTTTGACTTGTCTTGCTTTGATTTAATGTTGCAATATAACTTATGCATTCTTATTAGGTCCTAAATATTCAAATTATTGTGTCTTGTGAATGTGTTGTGAAGTGTTGTAACACATTTCTACACTTTTCTAGACTCTTTTCATTACAATTCACCTAAAAATCACCTTTCTATCCCTTATCAAGTCCTATTTTAAAGTGTTGTAAAGTCTTGTAACAAGATTTCACACTTTTCTAGGCTTGATTTCACTATTTACACCTTTCTTATGCTTTATTTGACCCCTTTACACACTCAAAAGACTTAATTAAGTGTATTTTTGAATGTAAACCCAACAAATAACATTAAACGTGACTTAATTCCTGACACCCACTTACAAGCCCAAGGTGGGACCCATTCTCTGTGGGTGGCAAATAAATCCCTCTTGGCTCCAAATTCAAAATAATTCAAATTTTCTTTTGGGTTTTTATTTAAAAATACCTTATTTCGGCCTATGATGAGGTATTATTGGGTTATTAGGGCATAAATGTGTATAAATAAGTGTTTTTCTTCTTAGTTTACATCTCCCAATCATCAAGTTCACTTGCATTCATTCAACACCAATTAACATTCAAGCACTTTGCATCATTCAATCAAGCATTCATCAAGCATTCTTGGAGCAACCATTGACATATCTTTAGATTTCTTCAACAAGGTTGTGGTGAGTTTAGTACATTTGTGTTTTGTTGATTCATCATTCCTTGTTCATTTCATTTCATTTCTTCATTAAGGGTTTGATTACCAAAGTGGGATTTGACCAAGGAAAATCTATATACTCTAAACCTTAACCATTTTTCCCCTTTTGCATGTGTTTTTGCAGAATTTTGTATGCAAATTTATCAAGAAAATAGGTGTTGAAAGGTGGTCAACAATTCAACAAAGTTTTTCAAGTCAACTAAACCCTATTTCAAGCTTGGAGACAACCTACAAGCCGTTTTCTGCAAATTTGACTCCATCAACCCGACAAGAAGACAAGTGCAGATTTGGAGCTATAGAATTGACCTTTGATTTCACAAAATTTTGGAGGACTGATTCACCATCAATGGAAAATGATTCCCACCTTAAGGTTGAAAAAGGTGATTTTTTTAGATTCCAGTTCTCGACAGTCAAAAACCTGTTTCAGGAGATTTTACCAGTAGGAGGATTGATTCGCCATCAGTAGCGAATGAGTCCCACTAGACATCAATAGTATTTTTCCAGCATTCCAAAATATTCTCAAATCTACAATCTATTTCCAGGTGCACTCTGATCAACCTCTTTCCATTATGTTTTACATTTGTTCATGTTTTAGTTCATTCTTGCATATCTCGCTATGTTTTCAAACATTGCATATTACATTAGTTTTACATTAATAATCAATCAATTACATCATTTAGTTGCATCTACATCATTGAATTTAGTCATAATTACATCATACGATCCTCTATTTGAGTGAACCACCACAATTTTGTGGTTTTATCTCTCTCCTTTTAGGTGAAAGATCCTAAGAGTGCAAGAGAAGTACATAAAACAAACAAAATTGTTGGTTCATTTTGGTGAACCTACATATTGAACACTTTATCTTTCTAATTTGAATTGCATCTTGCATCCTAGGTGTCCTTTGCATCAACATTCAATTAGGTTTTGTTTTTTCTTACATCCTAGGGTTTCTCTTTACATCCTAGGGTTTCTCAAATTGCATTAGTGAGACTCATATAGACTTCATTTTTGCATATCATATCATTCAAAAACTAAAAATTAGCATTTTCATCCTCATTCTGCATCTGAAAAGCATTGAATTTAATTTAAATTTTTTGTAAAACACAAAAAAAATCATACCTAGACTCATTCGCCACCCTAGGCGAATCAGTCCAGTTACATCTTCTGCATTGAAATTTTTTGCATTTTCACAGTTTTTCCTACATTTATGTTTCCTATTATTGCCTTCTTGTTTCAGTTTATAGAATTTCTATTATTAGAATTTTTTTATTCCTAGTTTTCATTTGCATTCACCCCATCTTTTGTGGTATTTGTATGATTGTTTGGTGCCCTATTGATAATACTTTAGTGAGACAAAGTTCTAGACTCATGGCTTCCCACAATAGCACTTTCATTGTCAACCTTGGGATCTCAAGAGCTCCTACTCCTAGTATGAACAATGGTACATTAAGAATGGATACTACCACTAGTATTCCTTTACCTTCACATCCAATGCATGTTGATACACAAACAAATTCCATTCCGCAAGAAAAAGTCATGAGTATTCATGAGGATTTTACACATTTGCAAAAAGATTTAATTCTTGAAAAAATTTCCACCACTACCATACCTGCAATAGAAAACCTTCATCTCTTGATTGAAAGTGACAATGACTTACAATTTATGAAAAGAATAGTTGAGATATACAATAAACATGTTCCTTCCACATCCTAATCAACAAACATTGTTGTGAGCCAAGGAGGATCTCACATTCCTCCTCCTTCAACCATAGCATCCATACCAACCTATACCACTCCTCAAGTTACAACAACTATGCAATAGGTTAGTCATGTGACTCGTTTCATTATTCCAACTAGCATTCCTAGTTCTTTTGTGGCATCGAATGTTCCATCTTCTAACTTCACCCCTCTAAGTGTTCCTTTTACTTCTCCTAACATTACATACACTCCATCACACTTCTCTCTTCCACCTCATACCACTTACACCGACCCCATCATTACACAACTCCTTAACACTGTTTCCTCCATGCAACAACAAATATCCACCATTAGCCAAATTCAAAATGCTCCACCCACATATCACATCCGCAGTAGCCCATTATCTCTAGACATCTTGAGAACATAGACACCACAGGGAATTTAGATGCCTAGGTTTGATAATTATGGAGATAAAGGAGACCCTACTAATCATGTTAATGCCTATATAGCATTGTGTAGTGATTTTTTCCTCGATGATAAACTATTAGCCAAAATTTTTCCTAGGACCTTAAAGGACACTGCATTAGAGTGGTTTTCAAACCTACCTAATCATTCAATCCGATCATTTAATGAACTTTTGGATTCTTTTATAAGTCATTTCCAAGTCCATATGACTCCCAAAAAGACAACAGTTGATTTAATGTGATGTAAACAAAAAAATGGATGAAACAGTAACTGATTTCATTTCGCATTATCAATCATTGTATGCTCAAATTGATTTCAATATTCTTGATTCACATCTGCAAAAGATGTTTATCAAAAACTTGCACACTCACCTTCAAGATAAGTTAACTATGATGAAATTTCCTTCATTCATGCATTTATGAAAAACCCTTTGTGACTATCATAACTTGGTTACTAGTCATGATTCAAAGTCCACTTCTAACTGAACTGAGAAATCTAAGCAAAACAACCAAAACAATGTGCCAAACCTTAGAAAACCAAACATAAGCTTCTTACAGTTCAATCCGGCTTCTCCACAACCAACTAAACCTATTCAAATTCAAGTGGAAGCTATTAAAGTAGTGGTGTCCTTTACCTATGGGGACCTGAAGAGACAATTTACCCCCATACCTGATACTCTCCATAACACAATGAACCAATTGCTCCAACAACAAATGATCACTTTTCCTATAGTTAAACCACTTGATACCACCAAGCCTTTACCACACACCTTTAAACCTAATGTGTATTGTCATTTTCATCGCCAAAATGGACATGACACCAAAAAATTTAAGTGTCTCAAACACTTAGTTCAAGACCTCATTAATTCTAGTTGTTTTTCCATTGCGGGTGTCAATGATCAAGGCAATAAGTCTGTTGCACCCCCTAATTAGAATTTACAAATTTTTACCAACCCTATGCCTAAACACAATGTTTCATTTGTCAAGACTAGTGAACCTTCAAATACTCATGTGATGAACATTGATACAAATAATGAACAATATGATATAACTCCAAATGTTACCCAAGTCAATCCTATGGATGAACTTGTGGGTACGATAGACATTATCCCTCATAAGGTCCCAACCAAAAAATATCTTAATATTACTTTTTCTTCTCATGATATACTTAAAAATTTTCTCAATGGTCCTCTTTACATAGCCAACAGAATCTATGATAAGCCCACCAATGGGATATTAATAGATCCCGCCTATGGCAAGAATGTGATCATGGTAGAGTTTTTAGTATTACATGATCTCTATCAAGATGATTATAATAAACTAACTGCATGGATGAAAATACATACTAGTTTTGTGTGCCCTACGATTGGATTGATCGTACTCCCATTACAGATAGGACCCAAAAATTTGGATGTAACATTTTCTATTATTCCACAATCCGATCAGTTCCATTTGCAGCTAGGTCATCCTTGGCTTCACTTGATGAAAGTTGTTCCTTCATTTGTTCACAAATGTTTGAAGTTTCTGCATTCAATGAAATATTTACCACACACAATAGTGGCTTTAATCCATTTTCCTCTAAAGGTAATTTTTCCTTAGAATCCTTTTGGCCTAAACCTATGGAACCCATCACCCCTCGAAAGGACTTATTTTTCATAAACTATCAAAAGTTCAAAGCTAAATGAATAGCCAAATTGTCTCTTCGTAACATGTCCCTATCCACTTCCACTACTCCTATCCTTCATGAAACCATGCTTCAACTTGATTCTGACATTGAACAAACAATACAACCTTATGAGCACCCAACCATAGACAATTCCCCTTCATCATTTAAACACCCAAGAGAAAATGAAACCAATCTTATCATGCCTCCTCGCATTAAATAATTTATAAAGCCAAAGAGAAAGTGATTGACCCATCTTCTTCAATTTATTTCATTCTTCCCCCTCCAAAAGAAAAGGAACCTATGGTGGATCAACCCACTCTTACACCTCAATAGCCTCAATAAAACTAAGTGAAACTGTGGTGCTAGGGAGTGTAGGCGTCGTCATCATCTCCTTGCTCATCAAATGCAAACAGAAAATAACATAGAAAATCAGTTCCTCTACTTTTGACATAAGCAATAAATGATCACCCTCATCCTCCTAATTCACCACAAGATAGTAAAGTCCAACCTTCACAACAAAATGCTCTGATCCAATAGCCATAGCTCCTGATACATCATTCCTTATAAATTACCATTCATCCTCCATCATGATTAACCTAGATGATGATAAGGGGGAGGAGATCACTAAAATTGATGAAGAAGTGCATAATAATTTAAATTCTTTATTTTCATCATCCATGAGCTTAAAAGATAAATCTGCTACACCAAGTGAAGAACCTAGCACTTCCCCTAGTTCAACACTTGTAATTCTTCCTTTGGACAGTCAACCATCCTCACAATCTACTAAACATGATTGGGAGGTAGATGACTTGTTAGATGTTTGACTTGCATTCACCTTTCTAGCCTTTTTACATTTTCCTTTTCTTTGATTTGATTGTATGTGCATTCCCCTATAATGTTTGTTTGATGTTCTCTCTCTCTTTGTGCACTTCCTCTATTTGTACCTCTATTCTTCTATATGTCATACTTTATCCTTTTCTTTTTCACTTTTGTTTTGTGTTTTCCTTTAGGGGATGACACAAAGCATTAAGACACCCTATATCTATTCCATGTTGACCCAAAAGGTCCCTTTTCCCTTTCCTTTTTTATCTTTTCTTGTGTTTTTCCTTTTGGGGATGATGCAAGGCATTGAGACCAAAATGTCTCTTTCATGTTGACCCAAAAGCTTTTCCTTTTTTTTTTCCTTTTTTCCTTGTTTTCACTTGTGTTTTCCTTTTGGGGATGATGAAAAGTGTTGATACTGTAATGTCTCTTCCATGTTGACCCAAAATAGACTTTGTTTTTCTTTTTTTTTTGCTCTCTTTGTGTCATTCTTCTAGTTCTATGTGCTTTGGGGAATGATGACAGTTTTGAGCTCTTTAATAAAAACATTGCAGCAACGAACATACTGACCAAAAATCCATAGATACCTTATGTGTTTGGTGTGTTCCTTTCTAGGAGGAAACCTCCTTTTTCTTTTGTTCTCTTGTTTGTTCACATGAAGTAACCTAACTTAGAAACATATGACTTGGCATAGGGGCTTTCCAAGTTGGCTCTCATATCTTGTTTTCTTTTTTTTTTTTCATTTTTCCTTTTCTACTTTAAAGTAATTGGTCACAAAAAAGTGTGTAGAAACTCCTTTAAAGTGGGGGGCATACATTGGCATCATTTCATTTGCATTCTTGGTTCTTAGTGTAGCCTTGTCACTGCATACGATGTGTTTGTCACTTTGTGGATGACATTGGGTGTGATGTCCTTCATAAGTGTGATCTATCTTGGCATATTACATTCATCTTAGTGGCCTGATGCGATGCACTACATCCCCTAAGTTGTGAATATTCTATTATTTTATTGGTCCTCTCTTGGAGATGTTAGACACAATGTTCCCTAAGTAATAGACCTCGCATGAACTTAACAAGACTCATTTGAACATCTTTTACATTTTTGAATTTTACATTTTACATCTTTGCCACCTTTCATAATGCAACTTGCATGCCTATGGTACCTTGCTCTTTATTCATGAGTTCTAAGCATGCAAAGCTTTCTTGTCTCATCAAGCATGAACTGACATTTTCCCTTGTGGCACCTTGTTAAATTTATCAAGAGGTATAACTTTAATATGGTTGAGCAAGAAGCCCATTCAACGGCATGAATTTCCCCATAGCCACCTATATGTTTGTGAGTGCATACCAACTAGCGTATGTACTTCATCTTTTTGGGTCTTCTCACTCGGTGGACCACCATGAGTTCTATCACCCCAGAGTGAGTATACATTCTCTTTTTCTCACAAACAACCTAGATCTAATCCACAACTAGTTAGACAAATGATCAAAGCTTGATCTGATTCTCCCTTTTCTTCTCTTTCTCTCTCGCTTACATTCCTTTGTTCTTATGTTTAGTTTTCCATGGGATATTCATTCTAGGGGCTTGATCATCCCTCTTGATTGTTGTCGTTCCATCTTGCTAACATAAGTGCATTTGGATCCTCCTTGATATGCATGGCTACTTTAGTGTGTGTTTGAAGCAAGTTCATCCTCTCACTAAAGTGGGGGCTAAATGTACCATAGAAAAATGGATCATTGACATTTTCATGGTCTTTTAGGTCTTTCTCCTATGATGTTTGACTTGTCTTGCTTTGATTTAATGTTGCAATGTAACTTATGCATTCACATTAGGTCCTAAATATTCAAATTATGGTGTCTTGTGAAGGTTTTGTGAAGTTTTGTAACACATTTCTACACTTTTCTAGACTCTTTTCATTACAATTCACCTAAAAATCACCTTTCTATCCCTTATGAAGTCCTATTTTAAAGTGTTGTAAAGTCTTGTAACAATATTTCACACTTTTCTAGGCTTTATTTCACTATTTACACTTTTCTTATGCTTTATTTGACCCCTTTATGCACTCATAAGACTTAATTAAGTGTATTTTTTAATGTAAACCCAACAAATAACATTAAATGTGACTTAATTCTTGATACCCACTTACAAGCCCAAGGTGGGACCCATTCACCATGGGTGGCAAATAAATCCCTCTTGGCTCCAAATTCAAAATAATTCAAATTTTCTTTTGGGTTTTTATTTAAAAATACCTATTGCGGCCTATGATGAGGTAGTATTGGGTTATTAGGGCATAAATGTGTATAAATAAGTGCTTTTCTCCTTAGTTTACATCTCCCAATCATCAAGTTCACTTGAATTCATTCAACATCAATTAACATTCAAGCACTTTGCATCATTCAATCAAGCATTCATCAAGCATTCTTGGAGCAGCCATTGACATATCTTCAGATTTCTTCAACAAGGTTGTGGTGAGTTTAGTACATTTGTGTGTTGTTGATTCATCATTCCTTGTTCATTTCATTTCATTTCTTCATTAAGGGTTTGATTACCAAAGTGGGATTTGACCAAGGCAAATCCCTATACTCTAACCCTTAACCATTTTTCCCCTTTTGCATGTGTGTTTGTAGACTACTTTTGTATGCAAATTTGTCAAGAAAATAGGTGTTGAAAGGTGTTCAACAAGTCAAAAAAGTGTTTAAAGTCAACTAAACCCTATTTCAAGCTTGGAGACAACCTACAGACCATTTTCTGTAGATTTTACTCTGTCAACTTGACAAGAAGACAAGTGTAGATCTGGAGCTACAGAATTAACATTTTATTTTACAAAATTTTGGAGGAGGAATGATTCACCATCAGTGGCAAATGAGTCCCACCTTAAGGCTAAAAAAGGTGATTTTGTCATATTCCAGTTGAACCCAATAGTCGAAAACCTATTTTAGGAGATTTTACCAGTAGGAGGACTGATTCACCATCAGTGGCGAATGAGTCCCACTGGTCATCAACAGTGATTTTTCCAGCATTCCAAAATATTCTCAAATCTACAATTTGTTTACAGGTGCACTTTGATCAGCCTCTTTCCATTTTGTTTTGCATTAGTTCATGTTTTAGTTGATTCTTGCATATCTCATTGTGTTTTCAAATATTGCATATTACATTAGTTTTGCATTAATAATCAGTCAATTACATCATTTAGTTGCATCTACGTCATTGCATTTAGCCTTAATTACATCATACAATCCTCTATTTGAGTGAACCACCACAATTTTAGGGTTTTATCTCTCTCCTTTTAGGTGAAAGATCCTAAGAGTGCAAGATAAGTACATAAAACAAACAAAATTCTTGGTTCAGTGAAATATTATCAGGATGACATATTATGTTTAGGCATGGGATTGGTAAAAAAATTCAAATTTTGATTGGGTGGGGCAACGAACATATTTCCTTTTGCATTAACATTTGAAATAGATAGAAGGCCAGAATCAATGAGGTCTTGCACTATGTGTTTAATTAAGATGGTTAAATTGTTTTGTGTCATGTCCATTTTGTCTATGATAATGGAAATAGGTGTTAGGTTGAAAGGTTGGAGGAAAAGGTTTAGTTGTATCTAATGGTTTAACAAGAGCTAAAGAAGTCATTTGGTGTTGTATAAGTTGGGTCATGGTGTTATGAAGAGTGTTTGGTAATGATGTAAACTATCATTTTGGATCTCCATCACTGTAAGGTATCGCGGCTTTCACAGCTACTACTTGGTTGCTGACATGTTGAGGTGGTTGTTGAGGAGGGGGGTTGAATTGTAAAAACCCTTTGTTTGGCTTGTGAACTAGTTGTGAATTGTTTGAAGTGTTAGGTGCATATTTCTTACTTTTGGTGGGAAGTGGACTTTGCATCGCGACTACTAACTGAATTGTGATAATCAAAAAGGGTTGTGCATAAGTGCAAGAAAGAAGGAAATTTAATCATGGTCAATTTATCCTAAATATGAGTTTGCAAGTTTTCGATAAACATCTTTTGGAGATGTGAATCAGGAACCTTGGCATCTACTTGAGCATATAATGATTGATAGCATGAAATGAAATTGATTACTTTTTCATCCGCATTTTGTTTACATCTCATTAAATCAGCCATTTTTTTTGGGGAGTCATATGGACTTGGAAATGACTTATAAAGGCATCAATAAGTTCATTAAATGATTGAATTGAATGATTGGGTAAAGAGGAAAACAACTCCAAAGTAGTATCCTTTAAAGTTCTAGGAAATAGTTTAGCTAACAGTTTATCGTCAAGGACAAAATCACTACATAAGGTTGTATAGGTGTTGACATGATTATTAGGGTCTCCTTTACCTCCATATTTCTCAAACCTAGGCATCTCAATTCCTTGTGGCATCGGTGTTCTTAATATTTCCAAAGATAATGGGCTACTATGGACATAGTAGGTGGGTGGTGCAGTTTGGTTTTGGTTTATGGTAGATATTTGTTGTTGCATGAAAGAAACAGTTTGGAAGAGTTGTGTAATGAGAGGGTTAGTGTTAGTGGTATGAGGTGGAAGAGAGAATGGTGATGGAGTATATGTAATATGTTGGGACAAGTTAAGGGTGCACTAATAGGGGTGAAGGTAGTGGAGGAGGGAACATTTGATTCCACAAAAGAACTAGAAATGCTAGTGCGAATAGCAAAAGGAATCACCTGACTAACTTGTTGCATGGTTGTTGTAACTTGAGGAGTGGTATAGGTAGGTATGGATGCTATAGTTGAAGGAGGAGGAATGTGAGATCCTCCTTGGCTAACCATAGTGTTTCCTAGTTGAGATGTGCTAGAGGTGGAAGAAGAATGTTTTTGGTATATCTCAACAATTTGTTTCATAACATCTAAGCCCTCATCACTTTCAATCATTTGATGGATGTTGTATATAGCAGGAATTGCAGTGGTTGAAATTTTTTCAAGACACAAGTTTTGTTGCAAATGTGCTAAAGCCTCATGAATGTTAATTACTTTTTCTTATGAAATGTGAGCATCTGATGTGTCAACATGCATTGTATGTGAAGGTAAAGGTGTACTAATGGTAGCATACATGCCTAATGCACCATTTTCCATACCAGGAGTAGGAGCTCGATACAACCCAAGGTCCACAACAATTGTGTTATTCTAGGATGCCATGAGTCTGGAACGTCTTCTTGTAGACACTAAAAATTTTCCTAGGCCTGTGACTTCTAATTTCTCGATCCTTTCCCCTTTTCATTCTTCATAATTAAATAATTTGTAATTATTTAATTATTTTCTAAAGTCATAAGTCTTCTATTAATTAAATAATTTTAATTATTTAATTAATTCATTCTATCTTTATTCTTTCTTAATTAAATAAATAAATTTTATTTATTTAATTACGTCACTAATTAAGTCCTTTTCTTTCTAAAATTAAATAAATTTCTATTTATTTAATTTCTATGTCACTTTCCACTATAATTAAATAATTATTTTTAATTATTTAATTATTCATTAGCCTTTTCTCTCCTAAATTAAATAAATTTTATTTATTTAGTTTGGTCCACTCTCTTGAATTTTGAATTAAATCATTATTTAGTTCAAAATGATTTCTTTTGTCACATTCCTCTATACTTAAATAATTATTTTAATTATTTAATTATTCATTGGCCACCTAAATTAAATAATTTTTATTATTTAATTTCTCTTATCACCTCTTTATCCATGCCAATCTTATCTTCCACATCAAATCTTATCTCTTGAAATCTCATTTAATCTTGGCCCTTGATTGAATTATCTCATAAGTCAATCTCAACCCTTCATCCTTATCATTTTCCCTAATTTAGCCCTAACCCTATTTCATACTACAATTTTCAATCTTGGCCATTGATTAAGACATCTTATTGACATCCAATCTCAATCATCAATCCAAATCAGACCTTGCCTATAAATCAACCCTCTCATAAGTCATTTGGAGGTTGATTCTTCAAGTATCCTTATGCTGCCAAAATCATTCTTGAATCATTCATCCATTTCTATCTATCAGCATTCATCTATCATCTCTATCTCAATGTTATGTTGTTGAATTGAGAAACCAACATATCAAATCAATAGACCAAGTTATCCATCAGTGCATCTATTTGAGGTATTGAAGATTTGGATTAGGCAATGCATGTTATTGTTTTATCATTTTTATTTTATCCAAATTTTTCTTCTACATTTTGGTGAACCCAATGTGAACCCCCTAACTAATTTTTAGCTCAATATTTTGATAAATTTTGAGGAATTTTGGAGTTGGATCCTTTTTTTTGTAGGTTTTGTTAGCTTTTTGTTGTAGGTTTTGCTTCATTTTGGGACAAAACCCTAGTTTTCAAATATTCAACCATATCTTTCAAACAGCTTTTTATTTTCTCACAAAAACATTTATGCAGGTTGGGGACAATACCAAGAGCTTCCAATCCAAAAATAAGATTTTTTGGAGCTATTTTTTTTTTATAATTTTTTTGTTATTTTTCATGAAAAATCAATTTTGAGAGAAAATTAGAGAATTTTTCGGATATGTTTATCTTTCTAGAAATCTCTCTAAATTCCAATGGGGTTCTGTTATTTATGTTTTTAATTTGGATGAATAATAATTAGACAAAAAATAGATCTTTGAAAATTAGGGTTTTATAAATATTTACTTATATCTCACAAACGGTTGCAGATCTTTTCACAATTTTTTGATCTTAGGCGCCATTAGTCCAAAAATCATAATTTTTGAACCTTTTTTGAATTTTTTATAATTTTTTAATGATTTTTCATAAAAAATTAATGTTGGGTGCAAAAAAGCAAATTTTTTGGATTTCTTTACATTTTTGGAAAGCTCTAGAAATTTCAATAATATAAATTTTAGTAAGGGTTTGTTCTTTGTGTTTTTCTTTTTGATGCAAGAAACATTTCCAAAAATCAGATTTGTCTTTACTAGCTAACCCTCAAATATTAGTGATCAATTATCTTGTTAGGTTTTTGGCTTTGTTGTTGGTTTTGTGAATGTGCAAAAAAATAAACACTTCAAAACAAAAATTGGATCAAGTGGACAAAAGTTTAGATCTAAATAAAGTCTAGGTGCACACATTTCATCTTTCATCTCTAATCATTGCTTGTCAACACACCTCAATTTGGGGCTTAAAATGAACATCTTGCTTGCAATAACACTTTGAAATTGGGCTTAAAAATAACCATTGTCTTCCATCACACATTTTGGCATTGGGTTAAAAAGAACAAGTGCTTCCATTTTTTGTTTACACATATTTCATTTCTAAAGGGAAATTAACAACTGTGAGTGTGAATCAAGTGTGTGTGTCCTCCAAAACACCTCACTTGGTTCACTTTTTTCATACCCTTCTTAGGAGACCTGCTTGGAGCACACACCCCTCCAAGGGATGACCTTAATCCAAGTATGAATCCAAATACACGCCTCTTTGGGAGTTGAAATCTTGTCACTCTTGGCTAAGCCCCAAAGAAATTTATACCTTTAGGAAGTGAAGGTGAAGGGTGGGTTACCCCTTTCTCCCAGCTGTGTGGCAGGATTTTGCTTTCAAATCATCCTTAGTCAACCTTGTGCATTCTAGCTTAAGACCTAATTGGCCATACCCACTTGACTAGCATTAGACTTGTTGTGTATTCATGTGTTTGCTTAATCATAACATTTAATCTTGAAAGACAAATTTATCATTGTGTTTGGTGTGTGTGTTCATGCATTTACATGTGATATCTTGTGTTTTATATTTCCCAAGTAAAACTTCCAATAAATACTTACCACATCATCCAAATCATCCAATCTTGTCATTCCATGTCATATCATCATCATCATCTCTTTAATCTAATCAACATCATTTTACACCATGACAACATTAGAATACATAGCACAAAAGCTTGTTCACATACTTCATGAAGCTCAAACAAGCCAATCACCTTTAAGTCAACAAACCATTCAAGGAATCCATGACATGATCCAAAAACTTCAAAAAAACCAATCACCTCAAATGCAACAACTCATAGCACAAGCCCAATACCTCATGGCCACTTTTCAAATCCAACAAGCACATCATCAAGTCTAATCACCACACCAACAAATTTCACCTCAATCCTATGTGTCACCTATATCATCATATCAACCTCATCCATCCACCTATCATGTTACCCCTTCATCAACCTATCACAAATCTTCTAAGGTCAACCCTTATCCATATCAATCCACCTTTCAACAACCATTATCCTATGCAACTCCTCCATCATTATCACAACAACAAATCATACCACAAGAAGTACAAACACAATTCCAACCTCAACACATTCAACCATGATCCTATGTGTCACCTTCATCATCATGCCGACCTAACCCATCTACCTATCATTTCAATTCCACATCAATGTATCCACCCATATCACAACAAGAACATAGGATCTCAAGTCCACCTTGGCTACAAAATCAAGAGCCTTTCAATTGTCATGCTACATTTTAAAGGGGAACACCAATCTAGTTTATGCACCCTATAACTCTATCATACCACCATCCAATAAAATGCCTATCCCTAATCCACCATGTCCTAGTCCTAATCCATTGGCCTCTCCACCTTATAATCCATAAAAATATTCATTACCCCCACCATCATCAAATCCTCCATCAAATCTATGCCCTAAATTCAAAAATTTCAAAAGTAAACCTATGGAATTACCCAAATCCACCTATCCACCTACAAAGGATGTCACCCAAGGGCTACTAGAAAGGAATCAAACATCGCCATGTCATCCAACTCATATGTTTTAACCTACCAAAGAGTCTTCAAACACCATGCCCATTCTTACAACCCATTCATGTAGTCTCCCCCTTGAGCCTATTCAAGAGTCTCCCCCATTGAGCCCAAGTCAACCTCCATCATGTATCCATGTTGTTGACCATCTAGAACATGTTGAGCCCATTCAAGAGTCATCCCCTTCCACTTCCATTCAAGCAACCCAAGAGGTATGTCAAGAGCCTAATCCTAAGCATGTGGAAACATCAAACCCTAGTCCTAATCAATATCAAATCACTTTCATCCAACCTATTCATAATCTATATCTTTTTTATGATCAAGATGATATCCATAATGATGAAGAGCCTATGCATGAGAAACTTGATCCTATACCCATCCATGAGCAAGATATTCCAAATGAACCTTCACCTAGTCCTATCCATGATCCATCAACATCCACTTCCCTTGATGAGACATATGCCTCCCAAGGACACATAGAAGATAAAAAAAATACCTTTGATCTAAGTGAACACAATGCTAATCAAGATCCTAATGATCCTCCATCACCCACTATCGACCCCATTGCAAGTCCTCCATCATATCCTATTGGTCTTTCCACCCTCATTCATGAATGTTCCTCCTTAGAACAACAACAACCATTATCTTCCCTTGCTTCATTTTCTCCATCCAATAAGTAACTCATGTCTAGTGTTCCACCTACACCTAGTCCCATTGTCCATTACATACTCCAAAACATGAACCACCAAGGTAAAGGTCTAGACCTTCATGAACAAGGTATTTTTTATCCCATCCATGTCAAAGTCCCTCCACGCTCTTATGGCCTTGGATATACACCCTAAGGACACCAATATCAAGATGTTGGTACTTCCTCCATGCCTCCTAAGTCCACTTTCCATCATAAATCCTATCATACACCTAAAACATATGTTTCCATCCTTCCTCCATCATCCTACAAGTGTCAAAAGCATGTGACCATACGTCTTCCACCATCCACTTTTCCACCATTACTTCCAACTCCTAATATCCCTCCATCCACTTTACCACCATTACTCCCAACACCTAATATCCCTACCATCCAATCCTCTTATCCATTTATCCATAAATACCCTAACATTCCTAATCATGACCAAAAAATGCACACATTGTCTAAACATGAAGCTTCCACTCATTCCACCTATCCCATGGGATTCAAAAGCAATAATTTCAATGCCTCTACCTATAAAGTAAAAAATCCTAAAAATCCTCATGCCTTAGGGCATCAACGCAAAGAGTCAAAGAAAAATACATTCAAAAAGTTATATAAGCCCATACCTCCATAAGTAAAGGCCAAAAATAAAATGGTTTGGGTCCCTAAGAAAAAGGAAAGCAAGTCAAATGAGGCATCTACATCACAAAAATCCCAACCATCCACTTCCACTCCCATTCCCACTCTATTCAAGAATCTCATATTCCCTCCGACAAGAAAAATAAAAGTCATAAAAATACTAAGTCTATGTGGGTACCTAAAGCACTACATCCACCACCTCCTAATCAAACAACACCATTGCTTCCTACACCACCTTCCCATCAAAAGCTTCAATGTTTATCATAGTGTGTGCAACCATTGGTCATGGTTCCCTTCCATTTCACAACAATTACACATTCCTCCATCCCCTCACCCTCCACTCATTATCCTAAATATCTCCCCCACCACCTTCCTATGGTCCATGCTTTTGGCTAAGCATCCCCATTCATCTTTTGCATACGTCCCATATAATCCCTATCATCTTCCCTACATAATCTGTATCATAATCCACTATTTTCCTCCATAATCCACATCATAATTCATCTACCTACTCCATCTCCCTTTCATGTCATCCCTTACCAACATCTATGAGCACATTTGACATGGTCCATGTGATGACATCCATCTCTATTGGGACTATCACCTTTCATGGAACTAGACACTTGAGTACCTCCCATCCATATTCCCCTTCTCCTATCCAAAAAGTCAAAAAGTTAAAAAAAAAAGTAAAGAGAAATCCCTTCATCTAACGGTGAAAACCTGGTAAACAGGTGCCCTAGATAAGTACCATGATGAAAACCTAGAAAACAAACGTCATTTGTAGGTTGAGCTTCTATGTCACTTACACTTGGGGGAAATGTCTTATCTATCCAACCTATCATTTTCATGTCATATCATTTCCATCTGGATCCTACCATCTTTAGCCATCACACCTACCTATCATATTTGAGTTTGTTCATTCTCCTTTTGATCTTGATGAAGATATAGGAGCAAAGTCTTGAAACATGTTTTGGGTATCTCTTGACATACCTCATCCTTTCCAACCAATCATATCATTATCCCATTGTCAACACTTTGTCATGAAAAATCCTAAGTATTATACCTATAATGGGGCATGATATTCCTATGTGACATAATCTTTGGAGATCACATCCTTGCTCTCTTATGATTCATACATCCATTCCATCCATCCATCTATCATGATCCTTTTTTCTCTTATCCTATCACTCACCCTTCCATCCATCAATCCAATCTATATCCTTGCACCTAGACTTGGTTTTCCCTTGTCATTAGTATCTAGCACAAAGGCTATCCAAATTGTCATCCATTGACATCTCAAAACATTTCAAAAATCCAAAAAAATCAAAACATCTCAAAAATAAAAAATAAAATCAAAAGATTTCAAAAATCCAAAAAAATCAAAATATCCCCAAAAATACAAAATAAAAATGTAAAAGGGCCCTAAAAAATAAAAAATAAAAAAATAGCCAACAAAAATCCAAGCAATAAAATCAAACCAAATCATTTCTTCTAATCAATTCCACGCATCAATTCAACTCCTTCAAATCAATCTTCAAATTATCAACCAATCATTATCATCAAATCAAATCATTTCTTCATCAATCCAATCAATCCAATCACATCAATTCTTCTATTCAATTCATCACATCCTTTCATCCAATCAAATCATCAAATCAATCATCATATCATTCCAAACCACTTCTTCAAATAAATCCAAGCAATAATCCAAATGCAAGGCAATCCTTAATCCATACCAATCAAGTTGATCAATCTTGCCAAATTATCCAATCACATCCTTTGGCCTTGATCCTAATCTTGTTGTAAACCCAATCAATCAAAATCAATCAATCATCCTTGTGTTGATCTAGGGATATGACGTTCCCTGCAATGATAACACTATCATCATCAATCATCATCATAAATCAATCAATCAATCATCCTTGTGTTGATCTAGGGATGTGTCGTTCCCTGGAATGACAACACTATCAACATCTATCATCATCAATCAATCAATCAATTAATCATCAGTTTATAGCTTGACAGGGGCAATACCTTGTTTTTTTTTTGTATCATTTGTGCATGCTTTCTTGCTTGCTTGTGTGTGTTATCATTTTTATCTTGCATTTGCATCAAATATGAATTATTCCAGCTAATATTCATATCTTGTATCTAGACAAGGTTGTATTACGTTGGGGCACAAGACACATCGTCACCTTGGTCCTTATACCTTGGTGCATCATGTCAAGTGTTACATCAAACATCATGGTTGTTCACTTTCTTGTAGCATAATGCATCATTCATCTCCTTCATCCACTTCCTATCTTGCATCATTCATCTTGTCCCTCATCATTTCATTTCGAGAGCATACACATGTTTTTCCAACCCACCTATCCTCTCTAGGGGGAATCATCATCCCATTATCATCATATTCTTATATCATCATCATCCAACTCTTATTTCATCATCATCCTATCTTTCTATAATCATCCATTTTCCTCTATCCATACCTTAGCTTCTTTGAAATGATGTTACTCGACACAAAGCTCATCATCTCGAACATCATCTCAAAGAGGGGCAAAATGTAGACACTAAAAATTGTCCTAGGCCTACGACTTCTAATTTCTCAATCCTTTCCCCTTTTCATTCTTCATAATTAAATATTTTTTAATTATTTAATTATTTTCTAAAGTCATAAGTCTTCTATTAATTAAATAATTTTAATTATTTAATTAGTTCATTTCTATCTTTATTCTTCCTTGATTAATTAAATAAATTTTATTTATTTAATTACGTCACTAATTAAGTCCTTTTCTTTCTAAAATTAAATAAATTCCTATTTATTTAATTTCTATGTCACTTTCCACTATAATTAAATAAATATTTTTAATTATTTAATTATTCATCGGCCTTTTTTCTCCTAAATTAAATAAATTTTATTTATTTAATTTGGTCCCCTCTCTTTAATTTTCAATTAAATCATCATTTAATTCAAAATTATTCATTTTGTCACATTCCTCTATAATTAAATAATTATTTTAATTATTTAATTATTCATTGGCCACCTAAATTAAATAATTTTTATTATTTAATTTCTCCTATCACCTCTTCATTTGTGCCAATCTTATCTTCCACATCAAATCTTATCTTTTGACATCTCATTTAATCTTGGCCCTTGATTGAATGATCTCATAAGTCAATCTCAACCCTTCATCCTTATCATTTTCCCTAATTTAGCCCTAACCCTATTTCATACTACAACTTTTGATCTTGGCCATTGATTAAGACATCTTATTGACATCCAATCTCAACCATCAATCCAAATCAGACCTTGCCTATAAATCAACCCTCTCATAAGCCATTTGGGGGTTGATTCTTCAAGTATCCTTATGCTACCAAAATCATTCTTGAATCATTCATCCATTTGTATCTATCATCATTAATCTATCATCTCTATCTCAATGTTATGTTGTTGAATTGAGCAACCAACATATCAAATCAATAGACCGAGTTATCCATCATTGCATCTATTTGAGGTATTGAAGATTTGGATTACGTAATGCATGTTATTGTTTTATCATTTTTATTTTATTTAAATTTTTCTTCTACATTTTGGTGAACCCAATGTGAACCCCCTAACTGATTTTTAGCTCAATATTTTGACAAATTTTGAGGAATTTTGGAGTTGGATCCTTTTTGTTGCAGGTTTTGTTAGCTTTTTGTTACAGGTTTTTGCTTCATTTTGGGACAAAACCCTAGTTTTCAAAGATTCAACCATATCTTTCAAACGGCTTTGTATTTTCTCACAAAAAAAATTCTACATGTTGGGGACAATATGAAAAGCTTCCAATCTGAAAATTAGATTTTTTTGGAGCTGTTTTTAATTTTTTTTATAATTTTTTTGTTATTTTCCGTGAAAAATCAAATTTGAGAGAAAATTAGAGAATTTTTCGGACATGTTTATATTTCTAGAAATCTCTCAATTCCAATGGGGGTCTGTTCTTTATGTTTTTAATTTGGATGAAGAATAATTAGACCAAAAATAGATCTTTGAAAATTAGGGTTTTACAAATATTTGCTTATATCTCACAAATAGTTGTAGATCTTTTCACAATTTTTTTTTTGCAAATTTGGGATGATGTTAGGCGCCATCAGTCCAAAAATTAGAATTTTTGAAGCTAATTTGAATTTTTTATAATTTTTTAATGATTTTTCATAAAAAAATTAATGTTGGGTGCAAAACAATAATTTTTTCTGATTTCTTTACATTTGTTGAAAGCTCTAGAAATTTTAGTAAGGGTTTTTTCTTTGTATTTTTATTTTTGATGTAAAAAACATTTCCAAAAATTAGATTTTTCTTTATTAGCTAACCCTCTAATATCAGTGATCAATTATCTTGTTAGGGTTTTGGCTTTGTTGTTGGCTTTATGAATGTGCAGAAAAATAAACACTTCAAAAGAAAAATTGGATCAAGTGGAAAAAAATTTGGATCTAAATAAAGTCTAGGTGCACACATTTCATTTTTCATCTCTAATCATTGCTTGTCAACACACTTCAATTTGGGGCTTAAAATGAACATCTTGTTTGCAGTCACACTTTGAAATTGGGCTTAAAAAGAACCATTGTCTTCCATCACACATTTTGGATTTGGGTTAAAAAGAACAAGTGCTTCCATTTTTTGTTTACACACATTTCATTTCTAAAGGTAAATTAACAACTGTGAGTGTGAATCAAGTTGTGTGTCCTCCAAAACACCTCACTTGGTTCGCTTTTTTCATACCCTTCGTAGGAGGCCTGGTTAAAGCACACACCCCTCCAAGGGATGACCTCAATCCAAGTGTGAATCCAAAGACACCTCTTTGGGATTTGAAATCTTGTCACTCTTGGTTAAGCCCCCAAAGAACTTTATACCTTTGGGAAGTGAAGGTGAAGGGTGGGTTATCCCTTTATCCTAACTATGTGGCAGGATTTTGCTTTCAAAGCATCCTTAGTCAACCTTGTGAATTCTAGCTTAAGACCTAATTGTTCATACCCACTTTACCAGCATTAGACTTGTTGTTGTGTATTCACGTGTTTGCTTAATCATAACATTTAATCTTGAAAGACAAATTTATCATTGCATTTGGTGTGTGTGTTCATGCATTTACATGTGAGATCTTGTGTTTGATATTGCCCAAGTAAAACTTCCAATAAATACTTACGACATCATCCAAATCATCAATCTTGTCATTCCACATCATATCATAATCATCATCATCTCTTTAATCCAATAAACATCATTTTACACCATGACAACATTAGAAGACATAGCACAAAAGCTCATTCACATACTTCATGAAGCTCAAACAAGCTAATCACCTTTAAGTCAACAAACCATTCAAGGAATCTGCCAAATGGGTATCCAAAAATGCAAAAACCACTTTTGAGGCCTGGCAGTGGGACTAATCTGCCACTGGTGGCAACTTAGTCCACCTACAAATTTTGGGAATCTCGGGACAAGATCATGTAGCTTCAGGTCTGCACTTGATTCTATAGAAAACGGGATCAAAATCATCTCCAATATTGAATTAGGGTTATGTTGACTTGAATAGCTTTGATGACTTATTGACCACTTTTCAACACCTATTTCTTTGAGAAATCTACCTACGAAGTCTACAAACACACATGCAAAGAGGGAAAAATGGTTAAGGGTTAGAGTATAGGGATTTACCTTGGTCAAATCCCACTTTGGTAATCAAACCCTAGATAATGAAATGAAGTATGAAGAGAATGATAAATAAAAAGCCTGCAATGTCATAGACTTACCAAACCCTTGATATGTAAATCTAAAGATATGGAATGGAGTGCTGCAATGCATGACTTGATTATGCTTAGAGTGCTTGAATGCTTGAGAATGATTAAGTTGATTGCTTGAGTGAATACTTGAATGAATGAATGTTAAAGTAAGGGGAAAAACCCTTATTTATACTTGATCTTTACTAAATTTCCCAAAAATAACACGTCAAAGGCTAACCTCAAGGGTTAGAGAATGAAATCCCGCTAGAAATTTGAAATAATTTTGAGTTTTGTGCCAAAAAGGACTAAGTTTCCCCTATTGGCAACATTATCCCACTTAAGCAAATTAAGTGGGTGTTGAAAATTAAAGGGCATTAAATGTGGTCTAACGGGAATATCCTTAAAAAAACACTTAAGAGGGGTCAGAAAGTGTATTAAGGGGTCATTTAAACATGAGAAAGGGTTGAATTAGTGGTGACAAGTCTAGAAAAGCATAAAAGTGGGTTACAACACTTTACAACACTTTGAAATAAGACTTGGTAAGTGATAAAAAGGAGTTATTTAGGTGAATTATGATGAAAGGGTCCTAGAATTTAGTGTGAAAGTGGATTACAACACTTCACAACACCTTTACAAGACATCCTAGAAGTCTTAATGATTTACAAGGGTCCAATACCTAATTTGAATGTGTTGACCACATTACAACATTAAATATAGGCAAAATCAAGCCAAAGTCCACTAGGAGGATCTGAACATGAAAAAGTAGAAGGGTTACTTTTTCCGTGTCCACACATAGATATAATCCTCCAAAAATATTTATAGAATCTCCCATATATATATATATATGCATCTAGATAAATATTTGAACATAAATTCATATGACTATTTTTATTATAAATAACACACACATATTCACATGTATATGTATATATCTTCACACATATATGTATATACACCTATATCATTTTTAATCATAAATGATTGAAATTATATGCATCTAATAACTATCTCAAATTGAGAAAAAATATATAAATATATAAGCATTCTCTCACATTATAACATTTATGTATATATATATTTATATATAAACATTCTCTCATTTATGTAAACTTATATAAATTTGGATTCATAATTGTATAATTGTTTATAAAACAAGCTTTGACATCACAATCAAAATACGTAACAAAATACAACATAATCCAAAGGACTAAAAAATGGGATGTGACATATCCTCCCCCTTAAAGATTGTCATCCTCGATGCTTAAGATCTTGAACCTGGAGATCATTCTAATATGAGGTTGATTACTTATGGGACTTCAAATGGGCCCACATGTCTTGGTGCTAGTTTGGAAAATTTACCAGTCTTTATTGATCTCTTTTGGGGATTGAATCTTAAGAGTATTATATCTCCTACTGAGAATGTTAGTGTACACTTGGCATCAACATAAATTTTCTAACTATCATTTTCTTCTTCTAATTTTTTTTATATTAGTTTGATTTTCTCCTCCATTTCCATTAGAATTCCTAGCCACAAGCTAATCCTATCTTCTAGTGTATTCCAAATAATATGATTTCAACACTTCCTACTATAAAATGCTTTAAAAGGAGTCATTTTTATTACAGAATGATATGATTTTTTATAGGAAAACTCAACTAGTGGTAGCTACTCCTCCCACTTATATTGTCGATCCATGCAATACATGCAATACATCCTCAAAAAATCCTCCAACGCTTGATTTAATATTTTTTTTTAACCATCTGTCTCCAAATGATAAGTGGAACTTATGTTTAATTGAGTTCCTAGTGCTAAAAAAATGATTTCTAGAACCTTGAAGTCATATGCGCATCACAATATGAGATAATATTCTTAGGAACTTCATGTAATTTGAATATTTCTTTCATAAGAAAATTTTTTCTTTGATATGGGATCCATCTTTAATATTTCTTAGAATAAAGTGAGCTACCTTAGTGAGTTTGTCCACTACTACAATACTGGCATCATGTCAGTTTCTTGACATGGGTAAGCCTTGAAAAAATTCCTTGCTAATAAATTTCTCTTTCCATTTAGGGACTTCATGGGGGTACAACAATCCTTTTGGATGTTGATGTTCAACCTTCACTCATTAACATTTCATATATCTTGCTACAAATATTGTAGTATCTTGTTTCATTCCTTTCCAATAATAAAGTGTTTTTACATTAACTAGAAGTTTCATTACTCCAAGGTGACTAGAATATGGATCACAATGTGCCTCTCTCAACATAAATTCTTCAAATAATTCTAATTGAGAACATACATTTAATCCTTGTATCTTAATAGTCCATTGGACTCAAAAATATATCCCTCATACATAGAATCCTAAGAATTCTCTAACAGTTCTTTATTGACTTGTTTATAGAATTCGTCTTTTGAATAATTCCTTACCTCTTTATATTGAAATTTAGATTGAATTGAGACCATTTCCAAAATGTGACTTCTATGATTTAGCACATTGAAAACATGATTTTCCTTCCCTTTTTTATAACTTATTTCAAAACCATAATCTAATAATATTTCCAATCATCATCTTTGTTGAGCATTGAGATTTGGTTGGGTAAAAATATACTTAAGACCATGATTATCTAATTTAAGCTCAAATTGCTTCCCCAACAAATAGTGTCCCCAACATTGAGAAAATTCACAATTATTGCTAACTCCAAATCATATGAAGCATAATTCTTCTCATATGGTCATAAATTTTTGGAGTTACCCAAACCTTTTCCTCAAGCATCAATGATGACTATAAATGACCTTCAAGGTCCAGTACTCAAGATTAGTGCAAAATTCAACTTATCCTTCATAATACAAATAGTTTTTGACCATTCAAATAGTTTCCCTTTCCTTTCTAGAGATGTGATAAGGTTGACTGACGAGGGTGCAACCCGAGACACAAAAAATTAACACACAAAATAGAGAATGTTATTTTATTATTCTGAAAATGATCTTCTTACATGCAGAGGATCTAATATCCTCAAGTTCTAGAAATATACAAACTACAGAATTGCAGAAAAACACCTTTTTTGCAATATACAAACTTGTCCCCAAAAAGCTACACCAAAAATTAGAAATCTGCCCATAAATAGAGCTCCCTTTTTAGTTTGGAGCCAAAACAACATTCAAATTTGAGTTTTTGGCAGTCTGGTGTCAAAAATTACAACTTGAAATTCAAACTTCAAAAGTACATTCGAAAATAAGTATCTTCTAGAAAGTGCGCCAACTTTCTGGAGCCATAACTTTTGATCTGGGACTCTATTTTTCAAACCGTTTGAACTGTTGGAAAGGTCTCAGAGTCAAGAATGTTCTCAAAATCTACTATGCCAATTTTGGAAAGTTTTGGGGCCATTTCAAGACCGTTTAGTGCCTCAAATCTGACTGGAAGGTTTTCAGGTGCAATTCTGGGAGACTAAAACTGCAATATCTTTCAACCCATGAATAGAAAAGAAAAACCATAAGTTGGGAATTACATTATGACAAAAAGGGTATCCAGAAATATAAAAACATCTCAGAAACTACCAACATGAAATGAAACTCTTTTTTTGGGTGATGCAGGATTGCCCTTACACCACTAGATGCTCCTGCATCAGACACCCAGGGTAGTTTAAGAAGTGACCCCGTCATGTCTCAGATGGTTGAGGAAAATCCAAATGGTCAACCTTTTCCTTATATATCCATGATGAATCTTCCATAGGCCTTCCTCTCCATTTCACTAGATATTCTTCATACTGCCTATTTCTGGTACTCCTTCCCACATGGCTATCCAGGATTGCTTCAATCTCCTCCTCTGAAGTAGGTGTTGGAATGTCATACTTCCCTATTGCTGGTGCATCCTCTGTGCCACCTTCGTGATACTCTTTCAAATATAAAATGTTGAACATAAGGGAAATGTTGACTTCATCTAGCAACTCTACTTCATATGCATTCCCTGAATCATGCTTCTTCAAAATCTTATAGGGATCGAATTTCTTCATCTTCAATTTGTTATAGGTTCCCACTAGAAACCTTTCTTTCCTCAAGTGGACCATTACTTCATCACCAATCTGAAACTCCTTATTCCTCCTTTTTTGATCTACCTTGGCCTTATACTACATATTCATCTTGTTAATATGTTCTCTTACCTTCTCATGTATATCCTTGATGTGCTCTGCAAAATCTTTGGCTTTGGCACTTATCTTCTTCTCGTGGTCCATCTTCCTCAATTCTGGAGCTTTTCTAGGGTTTCCTCCATACATAATCTAGAATGGTGATCTACCAGTGCTTCTATTGACAAAATTGTTGTAAGAAAATTCTACCTAGGGTAAGATCAAGTCCCATCCCTTGGGTTTATCTCCTACCAAGCATCTCAGTAGGTTACCCAGAATCCTATTCACAACCTTTGTCTACCCATCTGTCTATGGATGGTGTGTAGAATTGAACTTCAACTCTATTTTCAATTTCTTCCACAAGGTCCTCCAAAAGTATCCCACAAATTTGGTGTCATGATCTGAGACAATACTCTTTGGCAAACCATGTAGTCTCACCACCTCTCTAAAGAACAAGTCAGCAATGTGGACTGCGTCATGGGTCTTTTGACATGGAATGAAATGCACCATCTTCTAAAACCTATCAACCACCAAAAATATTGAATCATTCCCTCTCTATGTCCTTGAAAAAACAAGAACAAAGTCCATACTCATATCCTTCCACAACCTCTCTGGTATAGGTAAGGGCTGATACAACCCTGTATTCTGGTTCACTCCCTTAGCCATTTGACATACCCTACAACTTTGTACAAACTTCTTCACATCTTGTGAAAACTAAGGCCAATAGTGATGTTCATTGATAATGGCTATGGTCTTATCCCGACCAAAATGTCCTTCCATTCCTCCACTTTTCTTCTCCTTTATCAAGTTCTCCCTCATGGAACTCCTCGAAATACACAGTTGACTTCCCTTAAACAACATGCCATCCTAGATTATGAAATCCAACCACTTTGTCTTGTCCATTGTAATAGGCTCCTTGCAAGTTTTCCAAGCCTCTACAAAATCGGGATCTTCTGCATACAATGTCTTGAGCTCATTGAACCCAACCACTTCAATCTACATCTCTATCATCAATTTTTTCCTCCTACTTAAGGCATCTACAACCCTATTTGACCTCCCACTCCTATGCTTTAGAACAAAGGTATAGCTCTGCAAAAATTCTACCCATTTTATATGCCTCTAATTTAATTTTCCCTAACTATTCAGATATTGTAATGCTTGATGATCAGTATACAAAAAAAATTCCTTCAGCAATAGATAATGCCTCCATTTCTTTAGTGCTTGAACTATTGCATAAAATTCTTGATCATATACAGAATACTTTCTCTTGGCATCATTTAACTTTTCACTTAAATAGGCAATGAGCTTACCTTCTTGGCTCAACACTGCTCCAATGGAACAACCACTGGCATCACAATCCACCTAAAACACCTTATTGAAATCTGGGAGGGCTAGAATAGGCTACTATGTCACCTTCTATTTCAACAGTTTGAAACTTTTCGCTACTCCAGTGCTCCACTTGAACTCTTTTCTATCCCCTCTCATTGTTTTAGTCAAGGATGCACAAATACTACTAAATTTTCTAATGAACTTTCTATAAAAACTAGCCAAACCATGGAAAGATCTCACCTCAGTAGCAGTTCTTGGGGTAGGCCATTCTAGAATAGCCTTCACCTTCTTTGGGTCCATCTTGAGACCTTGTGCCGAGACAACAAACCCCAAGTACACTAGCTCCTTCTTCACAAAACTACACTTCTTCAGATTAATCAACAATTTCTCCTCTCTTAACTTCTCAAAGGCTCTTTGAATATGCATTAAATGCTCATCCAAAGTTCTACTAAAAATCAAAATATCATCTAAATACATAATAACAAAACTTCCCTGAAACTATTTCAATACCTCGTTCATGAGCCGCATGAATGTGCTCAGTGCATTGATTAGCCCAAAAGGCATGACTAACCACTCGTACAGGCCCTCTTTGGTCTTGAAGGTAGTCTTCCATTCATCTCCCTCTCAAATCCGGATCTAGTGATAACCACTCTTCAGATCAATCTTTGTGAAGTATTGAGCTCCACTCAAATATTCCATTAGGTCATTCATCCTTGGCAGGGGAAATCTGTAATTGATTGTTATCTTGTTTATGGCCCAAGAGTTTGTACACATCCTCCACTCCCCATCCTTCTTTGGTGCTAGTATTGTAGATACTGCACATGGGCTTGGGCTCTCTCGAATCAAACCCTTTCTCAACAACTCCTGAACTTGTCTGTTTAACTCCTCATTTTCTATCGGAGTCATTCTATGAGCTACCTTATTTGGAAAACTGACTCTAGGGATCAAGTCAATCTAATGACTAATCTTCCTCACTGGTGGTAAACCCTCAGGTACATTATCAAAAATAATATCCTGAAACTCATCCAACAACCTAGAAACTTCTACTAGCACCTTCTCACTATCCTCCTTACCCACTCTAGGAATCAATGCATAGCACACATGCTCATGCTTCATACCTTCTAAAAAAAATCTTCCATCAACATAACAGATTCTAGCACTACTGCATACCTTTTCTTCAACCTCCTTCAAGGGTTTCAACTTGTGATGAACCCCATCCTTCATTAGGGAATAAGTCTTTGTGTGGCCATTATGTATAGCTCTCATGTCGAACTGCCACGGCCTCCCTAAAAACATGTGACATGCATCCATGGGGATGATATCATAGAGCACCTCATCATGGTAGCTCCCAATCTTGAACTTCACCAGGCACTTCTCATTGACCATAACTTTGTGGTCCTTCTACAACTAGGCAATCCAATACGAATGTGGATTCATTTCCCTCTTTAGCTTCAACTTTGTAACCATCTCCTCTAACATAGATTATCGGTGATCCCACTGTCAATGATGACATCATATCATTTGCCTTCACATTTGCACCTTGTATGGAATATATTCTTCCTATGTTCAGGTTCCTTCTCTTCAATCACCAGTGCTCTTCTAATGACTAGGGCTTCTACCCTTTTAGCATCATCTAAATGTTCAAATTGAGCCTCCTCATCTGCATGTGCAACCCTTTCATGACCTTCTGGCCTTTTGTCTGCCCTTCCTTGATGTTGAGGACATTCATAGGCTCGATGTCCTTCTTCACCACACTGGAAACACATTCCTTTGAAACCACCTCTTTTGGATCCTTGTCCAAATCTCCCTCATCCTCTACCTCTTTGATCACCACTATTTTGATCATGAGGGTGGTAGAAGTTATCATTCTTATGGTTTCGACTAGTACCCACATCTTCATTTTTCTTCTCATCATCATTTCGGCTTCTAGAAGATCTTCCACTGCCCTTTCTGCTCTGACCTCCTCATCCTTTTTTCTTGTCAAATCTTTTGTTCAACTTCTCTTCAACTTTTAGAGAAAACTGGAACACATCCTCAATGGTGGTCATTCTAACCAGGCTTAGCTCCTCCTGAATGCTCAGTCGTAACCCATTAAGATAACGAGCTACCTTCTCCTTGCTGGCCTCTGTATGACCCATTCTAATGATCATCTTTTGAAAATATTCAGTGTATTCTTTCACATATTTGCTTCCTTGCTTCAACCCTTGCAATTTCTTCAGCAGATCTAGCTCGTAGTCCACTGGTATGAACTGCATTTTTAGTTTCTCCACCATGCAATCCCATTTGGTGATCTTTCCTTTTCCTCTTCGGTTTCTCTCCAACTGGACCTCTTTCCACCAAATACTAGCATGGCCCTTCAACTTTGTTTTTGAAAACTTGACCTGATCTGGGTCCTCTATCTCCTCATACTGGAAATATTCTTCCAACTCATTAATCCAGTCGATCAACTCTTCCAGGTTCAGACTTTCAGAATAACTGGGGACTTTTTGTCTGGGTCTTTTCCCGATCTTCAAAATGGAGCTTATCAGTTGCATTTGGTCTTGATCAATTTCTTCTTCTTCCTCTTCTACATCTGAATCTTCCTCCTCTTCTTCATCCTCACTTTCTTCTCTCCTTTGGTTTAACCCTCTTCTCATCTGCTCCTACAATGCATCAATCTATCTCTAGAGGGCTCTGAAACCCTCAGCTACCAGTGGATCTCTTCCACCAGCATTTATGCCACCTCAACCACCTCTGGCACCACCACTCCTACCAGGCATCACTCTTGGAGGCATCTTTCTTGACCTTGACCCACAACCATGGTCCTAGTGTGAATTGCCTCATGATCGGCGATTTGTCCACACGCTCAAGAAAACCTCGCTCTAATACCACCTGACAAGGGTGCAACCCAAGACACAGAAAATTAACACACCAAATAGAGAATTTTATTTTATTATTCTAAAAAATGATCTTCTTACATGCAGAGGATCTGATATCCTCAAGTTCTAGAAATATGCAAACTACAGAATAACAAAAAAACCCCTTTTCGTAGTATACAAACTTGTCCCTAAAAAGCTACACCAAAAATCAAAAACCCGCCCATAAATAGAGCTCCCTTTTTATTTTGGAGCCAAAACAACATTCAAATTTGAGTTTTTGGTGGTCTGGCGCTGAAAATTACAAATTCAAATTCAAATTTCAAAAGTACATTTGAAAATTAGTATCTTCTAGAAAGTGCGCCAACTTCTGGGAGCCATAACTTTTGATCTAGGACTCTATTTTTCAAACCGTTTGAACTGTTGGAAAGGTCTTGGAGTCAAGAACATGTATAAAATCTGCTACATTAATTTTGGCAAGTTTTGGGGCTGTTTTGGGACCATTTAGTGCCTCAAATATGACTTGGAAGGTTTTCAGGTGCAATTCTGGGAGACTAAAACTGCAATATCTTTCAACCCAAGAATAGAAAAGAAAAACCATAAGTTGGGAATTGCATTATGACAAAAAGGGTATCTAGAAATGCAAAAACATCTAAGAAAATACCAACATGAAATGAAACTCTTTATTTGGGTGACACAGGATTGCCCATACACGACTGGATGCTCCTGCATCATTGACAATCTTTAAAAAGTTCAAAAGGAACTTCCTATAATACCTTGCTAAACCCATAAATATAAAAAATTCATGCACATTCTTAGGTACAAATCACTCCAAGATATCATTAATATTTGAAGGATCTACTTCAATTCCTTTTGTAGAAATGATATGACCTAAGTAGTGTACCTCTTTCTAGAAGAAGGTACACTTTAATAGCTTAAAAAATAATTTATATTGTCTTAATCATTGTAGGGAAAATATAAAATGTTGCGCATGCTCTTATTTATTCTTAGAATATATTAAAGTATTATCTAAGAATACAAGCATAAAAATGTCTAGGTAGTCTCTTCAGACATTATTCATCAAGTTAATGAATGTTGTAGGTGTGTTGGTTAAACCAAAAGTTAAATCTATGAATTCATAATTCCCATACCATACCCTAAAGTTTATTTTATGAATTTTTCTTCCTTCAACCTCAATTGTAGGTATCCTAATCTCAAATCATTTTTTTAAAAGATAGTTGTTTCACACATTTGATCAAAAAGATAATCAATGCAAAGTAAGGGGTATTCATAATTTATCATTACTTTGTTAAGCATATAATATTCTATACATAAGTGCAATATTTTTTCCTTCTTGACGAAAATCACTAGCACTCCCTAAGATGATACACTGAGATGAATTGATCCTTTGGCTAACAGCTCTTGTAATTTATATTTTAGCTCCATAAAATTTGTTGTAGTCATATAGTAGGGTGCTTTGGACGTAGGTTTTGAGCCTAGAATTATATCTATTTCAAAATTAAAGACTCGTTTAGGGGGTATCCCTATTAGTTCATTGGGAAAAACATCTTGAAACTCATAGAGGAATGGGTAATCTTGAATAAATTATTTCTTTTATTTCTCAAATGATTCATCTTTAACTTCATACAATTTCTATGAATTATAGAAGATTAGGTCATCTAAAACAACTAACTCCTTAAAATATTCAATCCATTATGACTAAAAACACTTGACACCCTTTTATTTTGTATCACTTTAGTTTCATACACATATCTATGTGATCTTAACTTTATGTTAAATTCCTTGGATTAAGATCGGGTTTCCTATAATCAAGACACTCGACTATTTTTTTAGTTTACTTTTTCTCTATGATTTCATAAAAAATTCATTCCTAGGATGGCATCGTGTAACCCCAAAGTAGATACATAAATATTAAATTCTATTGAAAAATATGGTAAATTAACTTTAGCTTTAAATAGACATTACTCTACCCAAGCTCTTGACCAGTTTACATATTCTACTAGCAATGTTTAGCCATATAACTAGTTTTCTTTAGAATTATTTTTAACAAACTAGGAGTTATTAATTTTTCAGTTGCACTAGTATCTATTAAAATAGAGATAGGTATCCCAAATAAAGTACCTGTAGTCTCAATTGGTGTGATATGATATTTTTCTTAATAATTATCAACAGTTGCATGGAACCAAATGTTGAAATGTTGCTTGTT
Organism: Sequoia sempervirens; assembly: GCA_007258455.2. Lineage (NCBI taxonomy): Eukaryota > Viridiplantae > Streptophyta > Pinopsida > Cupressales > Cupressaceae > Sequoia > Sequoia sempervirens. The sequence continues at coordinate 529,651,236 of VDFB02271358.1, read as the reverse complement.
GAGATGGAAGATAATATCTTTGGTATCGCTTCCCCTGACTTTTTTTACACTAATTCACATAATGATCTCCTCCATAGTTGAAACATCCACCTAGAGGCCCTTTCTTTTTTGTGGGATGATCCTTCTTGAAATTCTCTCTTTTCTTAAAATCCTTATTTTGTTTTCCAATTTAGGGGTCATTTTTATTATTTTTGGATCAGTTATAATTTTACTTAGTTTTGGAGTGTTGGTTGTTTTCAAAGAACCAAGTAGATCCCACAGACACCTATGAGTTTTTCCAGACTCAATTTTTGAATACCTGCAAGATAAGTGGCTAACAAACGAGATGTAGCACTAGTTTCTTTATCTCTTGCACTTCGGGCTCTACAAAACCTTGGAGGGTGATCCCACAATGTACATTATACAATTCTTTCAAACAATTTACTTATACATTGTATAACTAAGTAGATGTATTCTCATCAGTGACTAATAAGATGAAATCCTTCAAGAAATTGGCATTTCCATGAATGAATTATGCATCTTAAGCCGAGAATACAAGACAGCACCAACTGCAACAAATTAAAGATAGATTCAATGATTATTTAAAATGATGTTCTTAAGTCTAATAACCGGAATCATGAGAAAGGATTATAGGGCTTGAGATCAGTGCCATTATCTATGGGCTAGGAGTCTAAGAAAATTAAAAAATAAGGTATATTTAATTTTAAACATTCATGATCTAAGTGAGATTACTTTGTAATTCACAAATCTATAACTAGAGTATAAAGACTACTTATCAAATCCAATCACCCTGCACATTAATTTATGATTTAATCTAAGCATTTTAACCGATTCTTTAAACCAGAGCTAAAACCAAAACATATACCAAAGTATGAAAGCGGTGACAATTAATGAAATGATCTTTGATCAGAATTTTCATTAATAATTCAAGTACAGATCTAAGTTGGAGAGACTATAGACTTAGAAAACTTGCATTATCATTCAGATATGCTCAGGAACTGTACATTTGATGAAATTTACTATCTAGACTCAAAGCATTAGATAAATACTTCTAACATATTCAATTTGTGTTCTTTATTTTCACAATTCGATTCCAAAATTCAACAAAAGACCAGCACAAATGGCTTTGAATTCCCTTTTATAGAATAAGGGAGCAAAAAAAAGCTTCAAACCATATGTACACATGTCACATTCTAATTGGACCACTACAGAACATATTCCCTAATTCAGTTATATTTACATCTTTCAAATTGGAGGGAATACATATGAGACAAAGATTATTTGTGTTTGTTGTAAGAAGCAACTTTTCCTTTCAAAAAGCACATGTCAAAAAGAATAATCTTCTATGTTGTAGCACATCCATTCCATCGAACAAGATGAAAAAATTTTGCAAAGAAAAAAATGAATCAGCATCCTGATTAACATTCTACATCATCAACAACTAACATTTACTAGTGAAACATATATTTTATACATTGCAATTTCTAAGGCCAGACCTGTACAATACTTGACCAATTACACATGTTTCACATCTACACTTACAGACCCAGTCGACCAATAAATACCCTTCTCCATTCTTCATATTCATCATCAGATGGCCAATTGAAGTCAATTATCTCATCCAACTTCTTCCTATATGGAGAATACTTTGTCATTACATAATTAGATTCTTTCTGAAATCTTCCAAAAAGTTGATGATAAATGACAACTTTTCCAAAGTGTCATTTAAAATATTGATGTCAACTTCCTTACAAATGTTATCTACTTGGGAAGCAATAACATTATCCACCTCACTTTTCCACACTTACAATGGCTTCACTTCATCATTAGTGTGTTGAATATCTGGCAACAATGAAAAATCTACCAAATCATAATGAGCTTTCAATTCTCTTATTTTCTACTCCACTGAGGAAATATATCCTTGAAATGTTTTCTCACTAAGTTCATAGAAAAATGTATATGTTGGAATCACCTTAGTATATCTATCCTTCTGCTGGTTAGCTCTAACTGCTATAAACTTCAATCTCTCAGCCCATGGGATCCACTTATTCGGGATTGGGATAGCCAACTCCTTATCCCTTTGAGATAACCTTATTTCTCACAACATCTTGGAGTAATTTTCATGAACACCATTCAATTTGGTCTAGAACTTCTTATTCAGATGTTTCAAGATAGCAAGAACAATCTTTGAGATGTTTACATACATAATGTCTAGTGCATGTTCCAACAACTTCTTATATGTTTCAACTTGTAAAAGGAGTTGTTCTCTTGTAGGTTCATTAGATGAACTAGGACCTGATTTGCTTGGTTCCTCTACTAAGAGTGGCTCTTGTCCCAAATTATATGGCACTATTACCAAGGTTTGATCTTGAGGGTAAGGTTGGGAAGATGCAAGTGGAGAAGATGGAGGTGGATGACTTGAGCTGGCTTGGCCTTGATTTCTCTACACTTCTTCCCTCTGCTTATAAAATTCCAACTATCTCTAGCACAACTACCTTTTGCTGACTATTATCATATTCATCAAGGAGCTCATGGTACTTATTCTTGAAATCATCCCTTTCAAGGGTGAGGTTTTTCATAATTGCTTTAGAAAATCTAGCCACATTAACAATTATGTCAGCTGCCTCCAAGGCTGGGGTATCATCAACTCTCTTCACAAGTAGTTGCCCACTAAAATATGATGGCTCAGCAAGTACTAGTTTCCTGGATCCCATGGATAATGACCAAATTTCTAGTGCATCCCAATCTTTTCTAAATGCATACCCCCAAAGTGCCATATTCAATTCCTCCTTTTTTTGCACTAGGGGATTTTCAACCCTCCTTATGGTATCTAGAACTATAGCATCAACAATATCCAACTCTAACAGCAACAACACACCACATATCTTCACAATTTCTCTACCATCCTTGGTAGTAATCTTTCAGAATTCATCCCTCATAACACTCCTCACATTAGCCTGAATGACACTCTCAGGAAGCTCTGGATGTAAACTCCTCTCAATGGCTACCTTCTTTGCATATTCTGCAGCTTTGGCTCTCCATTAGAAATATCTGAATGCAGGTGTTTCAACAAAGAAATCATCTTCCATAAATTTCTTACAATTCTCTAACCTCAAATCATCTGCACTGTTTAAACCACTGATATCAAGCTTTCCTAGCCTAAGGTTGCTTTTTCTTGAACTTGATGCAACTACCCCTGCAAGGGGAGGCATTCCTCATTGCATATCCTTAGGAGTGATAAGGATATCAACGTCATTTGTATCTGAATACTCAACCACTCCTCTTTCCTCAATCCTTTGTTTCTTAAGGGGTGGTTGCTCCAATAAAGTGGGACTTCCTGGAGGTGAATCAAGATCAATTACAATTGGGTGAACCTGCCTTGGAGGTGATGGCATTGCACTTTCAGGAGAAACTACCCTTGATCCCTCAAAAGTAATAAGGGTCAACAAAGTTTGTTCTTCATATACTACTTTCTTCCTCTTGGAATAGATTCTTATTTGCTTAGGTGGTTGATAAGTGGGAATTTCTTCCAACTCCATAGTAGTATCTTCTTCAACCACTCTTTCTTTCCCTTTATCAGTAACCTCTTATTGCTCCCTTAACACACCAACTATACTTTCAAAATTATCCATGACATACATGACTTGCCTAAATTCATTAGGTGTATTTGACAGAGGATTATAATTGGGATCCCTTTTTCATTCTTTCTCCATCATCTTCCTGAAAGCAAGATGGTGCAGGAGCACCTACACCCTATTGTCCAAATTTGGTCTTCTATGGAGCTTATTAGGCTGGTTAGTAGGTTAAATCAAGCTGGTATGAGTTAATTTTATCTAAATAAGATCTAAAAATACCATTTCCATTGTATTTGGGAAGTTTAAGGTCTTAGGTGTCAATTAGAAATTGAAAAAAATGTAAAGATGTTAATAAAGGTTGTTAAAAATGTAATTTAAATGAAACTTAAGAGTCTTAGAATTTAAAAAGTAGTTATGTACATTGGATGGGTAGTTTTGGATTGAAACATGTATCTAAAGCCTTAAAAGGCTTGAACAACAAGTTATTGAATGATGTTTTGAAGATTTCATATCAATATAACGTTCACTGGCTGCAATTTCTTTGTCTTTTTCTCGTTTTCTATACTTTATCTCTTTTGTACGAACCCGTACAGTTATTTTATGCTCTAAGATACTTTATATCATGTTCTAACATGTCTTGACTCTCACATGAATCTATTTTGAAGGCTTAACAAAAGTTCTATGGGAGGTTTCCATTGATTTTTTGAAATCTAACTGGTAAAGCCAGTGAAGTGCCTATTTGAAAAAAAAATAATGGAATGATCCTTTCCACCTACTATCTTAGTCTATTTCTTAGTGGAAAGGCATGATTTAATGTTATTTTAGGTTTTTTCACTTGTTTGAAGTTATTAACATTTGGTTTGGTGGCTTGGGGATGTTGCCCTAGGGCTGGGCAGTGATACTACATCATGAAAATGAGGAACCATGATAGGGATTTGACAAATTGATGAAATAATTAGTCTTGTGAGTGTTTATTGAGTTTTTGCAGGTGATTTGAAAGATTTTTGAAGCATTCATTGAACTGGTTAAGCCTTGGATGTATGATTTTCAATAAACCCTATTCATTGCATGGAAAAAGGAGGGTTTCATGGGGCAGCGTGCTAAAGGCCCTGTAAGTGCAAAGTAATCTTAAAATTTATTGTTTTAAGACACAACTCAAGACTTTTTGGGGTGTTCTTGTGAAGATCAAGTGTTTAAAAGGCAATCTCTTTGTAAAAGAGGGCTAATTCACTAGCCTAGGACAAAGGTATGTTATTGGTTCTCATATTTGGTCCAAAGGAGTCAATGGTAGTTTTCACATATGTTGTGTGATTTGGGAAAGGGTATCTTGATCACTAATTTGTTTGTGAAGTGCTTTGGAAATTTTGGTTGAAAAATCCCTTAAACCAGGTTGCATTTGCTACAAGGGAAAGAATGGTTAAGAGTTGAATTTTGAAGAAATCATCTGATTTTTCTTTGAAGTTTGGTTGATATTCACTTGTTTGGCCCATTGTTTGGTTTGGAAACCCCTATACTACATCAAAGTGGTATCAGAGTATAGTTGTAGATCTTTTGTTGGTGTTTTGATTGATTTTTGCAGGTTGATAGGTGAAGAGGCAAGATTGTGAAGATGCCTCCTAAGGAAAGTTTAGTTGAAAAAAGAATGGATGAGCAGGCTAGAGAGATAAAAGCCTTGAGAAAAGAGATGGCTACATGGAAAGAAAAGAATAGAGTGGAAGTGGATGAAATTGAAACTGAAGAAGAGGAAACTACTAGTGAAGAAGAGGAGATGGATCCAGATGACATGAGGATGATGAAGCTTTTAAAGACTGTGAAGAAAGATGGACATGGAAAAATGGATGTGCCTATGTGTGGAAGCAAAATTGACAATGAAGAGCTCCAAGATTGGATTGGAGCCATGGAAAACTATTTTGATAGTGAAGATATTGATGAAGAACACAAGGTGGAGAAGGCCAAAACAAAAATGAAAGGACATGATTTGTTGTGGTGGAATTTTGTGCAAGAGGAAAGGGAGAGACAAGGAAAGAGAAAGATCACTTCTTGGGACAGGATGAAGACCAAACTGAAAGGTAAATTCCTTGTGATTATAATATTCAATTGCTTAAGAGGTTACAAAATCTTAGACAAAAGGATTTAGACGTGCAAGAATATACTAAAGAATTTTATAGGCATAAGAACCAAGTATGAAGAAGATGAGGAAGAAATGGTAGCTAGATATACGAATGGTCTAACATATAAAATTCAGGATGAAATCAATTTGTTGGCACCAAAATAAGTTGAACAATGCTTTCAAATGGCAATGAGGATAGAATAAAAACTCAAGAGGAGACAAGAGAAGGTAGCAAGAGGAAGAGGTGGCATTTCTAGAGGTAGAGATACAACTTCAATACCAAGGCAGTCCAAGGAAATCCTTGAAGATGATGATAAGTGTTGGAATCAAGGAACACTGAGAGGGGGCAGTGAATCAGTGTTCTGCAATTTTTAACTTTATTAATCTGATCCTTAAAGTATAGATAACATTCAACCAAAATAAAGATGCATGAACATAAGACAAATAACCACAACACCATAACACAAGGATTTTTATGTGGAAACCTTGTTAGGGGAAAAAACCATGGTGGAGGTCAATCCACAATATTGTTTGAGTATACTCAAAATGAAAGTTTACAAAATGGGAATACACTTGCATTCAGGCACACTACCTAGAGCTCACTGCTCATAAACTAAAAGGCTTACTGCCTTACAAAAGTTTGGATAACTTCCAAAGGATTTGAACTGAGAAACTAGCATCTACAAATTCCTGATTATAGTTTTGGTTAGGCTCATCGATCGTATTCTGGACCTTCTGGCTGATTCTACACTTCTGCTTTGTTTTGCTTCAATTTGCACCAAAGATCCTTAATGCACAAGTGAAACTATGCATAATCACTCTATTGACCTTCTGACATTCACAACATACATCAACTCACTTTCATAATACCTCAAAATGATACAATCGATCACTTATATATATCCGCTACTAAGGATTTAATCACTTCATGTCGACTTCAACAAAATGAGAAATGTTTACAAATTGTCAGCTCAAATCATGCATAATATTCAATGTGCATCTGGGTATGTGCAAGATCATGATGGGCCAAAAAGTGGCAATATGATGGGTATTTGTAGGGTATGTGGCTGACAACTTTTTTTTTACCAAAAATTGATGAAATAAAAAGGGTTTTTAAAGGAGATTCTCAGCTTTCCACTAATATAAATTATACTTTACTTTGAATTTAATAAATAATTATTATTCATTTTCTATTTGAATTACCTAAAGTGTTGATTGATAGGTTGATTGAAAAACATCTATAGCTTTCAAACAAGATCAAATTTTTTGAATCCAAAAACATGCATCACATTCTATACTTCGCATACTATAGGATTAAAAAAGAAAATTGAATTTCATGAAGTTTTGACCAAGTTAAGGTGGTCAGACATACAAGTTTTTATATTTTTTAAAAGTTGTAATAAAAAATCATAATTAATTATTTACTTGGAAAAATTATAAAAAATATGCATCACATCCGCATGAGTCCTTTACTTATGTTTAAAATCTTATAAAAAATATTATCGCTTTTATTGTGGTTAGGTGGTCAAAGACACTACTTCTTATTTTTTCCCTAAAATTTAAGTACTCAGATTGAAATTTCAAATTTTCACCAAATAGATTTTTTAAAATAAACCTAGTAGTTTAGAAACTACATTCAATTTGCTACAAATTTTATTCTTACATATTTTTGAAATAATATAGATAACTTATTCAAATTTTTACGTCAAGTTTCCTAACTCTGATTTTTTTGAATTTTTTGCCACTTAAGGGCCTGTTTTTTCCATGATGATCCTGCACATACCCATCCACAAAATTCGGCCACAACATAATGAGGACCCAAATAAAATTGCTCAAAACAAAAAAATATTTAAACAATAATTCCTCAAATATCTGTGACATGCTACATTTACCAAGTCGGCCTTCATACACTGATGAACAGAAAATTAGTCAGTTGGATCTTCTAACTTACACTCAAATTGATACGAGGCACTAATATTTACAAATAACATAGACCATGCATCAAACAATCCTCCCTGAGATCCACAACCGATAAAATAATAACAAAAAAATTTGCATATGAATCGAAGAACACAAATCTCTCAAATGCTTTGTTCTAGCTTAACAGATAATCACCGATCTTCAATCTTTCTGCTGGTATGATCAAATGACAACATGCGGATTGACTTACTGAAAAGGGTTACCATCAATGACAACACCATAAAACATGTGCAGTGTCTCTTGCCAACAATCTCCCCCTTTGGCATTGATGGCAACACTTAGTGAAAAATGATTAAGTGTCAGATCAGTACCAACAGAAATACACTGCCAACCAAAACTCCACGGCTCAAAACTACAACTCCCCCTTAGATGAATATACATTTTTCACTATTCTATTCTCCCCCTTTGACATCAATGGAAAAGATGGGGAATCCACATACAAAACTTCTATAAACAAACAAAAAATCCAAGCTGCATATGTACAAACTTGTTTCAACAACTTACACAAACTTGAAAATGTCTACAAAATTGGTCTTCAACAGGTTCAAGCTTGTGTCCCAACCCTTCTTGAGACTCTCCAAAATAGTCATGTGACCATAGAATAAATAAGATTGCATTTCTGCAGATTCAAGGTTCATTGGATCACTGACATCCATAGCATCTTGAGCTTCCTTCAAAGCATTCAACATAGTTTCCATCTTTGAACCAATTAGGCCTCTAAGTTCACAAGATCTTTCCACAAATTTGTCATTATCATGCTTCAAACCCTTTATCTTGTCAAGTAGGCATATAACTTGACCTTCTTGCTCTCCAACAGAAATAGTTAAAGGATCAAAAGCATCAGAATAGCAGCTAACTATTTCTCATGATCCTTAATCTTCTTCTCATTGTCCTCAGTAAGTTTAGACAAAGACAAACACGACTTATAGATATTTCCACCTTCAAATAGTGCACTTTGACCATTCTTCACATAGGTAACTAATAGATATTATCATTAGCTATCATTCCTTTCAACCTATTGAACCTTTTGACATCAAATTCCTTTTGTAGCCTGACCAAAGCTGACTTCTCAAGTGACTTAAAATGAGTACTTACAGAATTAATAAGCTTCTTCAGGTCATCGGAGGAAGAACCGGATGGATCCATAACATGAGTAGGCATGATCTTCTCCAAAACACTAGATGCAAGATTTAATAACTCACTGTCCTCAATGTGAGACTTCAAAATTTCTTCCCTAGCCTTAGCCTATGCAAATGATGCGAATTTCATTTTTTGAATTGGGGAAAAAGTAGACAAATGAATAGGACCTTCTCCCAACTCAAGGTTAAATTCTTCATGTTGTTCTTCTAGAAATTTCTTCACTGCCTCTGCAATGTCTCTTGCTTCCACATGAACTTCCTTAACTTCAACCTTCTTTTCCTCAACCGTTGTTTCCTTAGCCATAGATTTTTGCTTGTCTTTTGGAATTTCAACTTCTTCAACTAATATCTCCTTTTCTTCAACCGACACGGCTTTAGGAGCATCAGTCTCCATACATACTTTTGTATCATGTACATCAGGAGGAATTTGAGTGTCCTCAATTGTAACTTCTTCATTTACCTCTTCATCCACCAGACCAGATGAGATATCTTCAGGATGCACTTCTTCAGAGACAAAATTAATTATGTTCTTTAATAAGACTTCCTTTAGAATTGTTTTAGTTTATTTTGCTACCTCTTCAGTCCTTGTTGGATGTTGTGGTTTTGTTGGTGATATGTGGTTTTCATTGATGTCAACACTATTAGCACTATTGTATTAAAGGTTGTATATGTCGAGGATATTGAGAAAATTGTAAAAGAAAGAGTTACAGGTTGCTAGTGGAATAGTGAAGGTCAAGAAGGTGTCTTGCTCATTACATTAAGGATCAATTATTGTAGACTAAAGGGTTTATTGCTAAGAGTATCTAGTCTATCCACTAAAATTTTTAGAGGTTCGCGTGAAGATTTGATCATCTTATGAACAATTGTGCTTTGACAGTGTTTCTGTCAGTACTCCTGATTAAATTTCATGTGATTCTGGTAATTTCCGTTGTTGTGGATGCTTCTCCATTAGTTCTTGTTTCTTTTGGATGCTTCTAGATCATTCTCTATCCTTGTTGTACATCCACGTTGATCGGTGTGCTTGTGGTCGAATATTTTTCTTAGTGTGTTTGGGTTTTCATGTTCTTGGCTAACATGATGGTTGTAACATGTTGCAGATCCTTGGAGACTTATATTTGAATGTTTGGCATGCTCGAGAATATTGTTTTGGGTCACATCATAATATTGGCCAATAGTGTTTTATCCACATTAAAAATTTATTTGTAAATTTTGGTTGATATTGTAAATATGTTTTATATTTTTGGCCGATGAAGTTGTTGATGTAAATCCAAGTTGCGGATATATAAGAGTGGTTGTTTGTGTGAAGCTAGTGTGTGTGTAAAGTGAGGAAGAACTAGAGAAAGTGCAAGTGTGCTAATAATTAGCTATTCATTCGATTGCAGGGCAAAGTGTGAAGAAGTTTGAGCGAAGTGTGGAGTGTTTCTGTGCTTAATTAGAACTGTAATCAAGCTTTTCCAAAAACTATTTTCTTAGTTCATACCCTCCGGATCTAATCTAAATTGCTTTGTATTCTTGGGAAATGAGCCCTCTTGTATTTGAGTAGTGAGCTCTAGGCAGTGTGCCTGAATGCATGTGCATTCCTATTATTTTTCATTATACTTTTAACAAGGTATAATATTGTGGACTAACATCCACTGTGGTTTTTCCCCTAATAGGTTTTCCACGTAAAAAATCTTGGTGTTCTCATGCTTCTAATGTGTTGATTGTTTATGGTTTATTGTTCTTTCATTGGATCTGAGATAAAGTTAAGTTAAGTTTGAAAAGTTTAAGTATTCTGTGACAACTGATTCACCCCCCCTCTCAGTTGTCTATCCTTTTTTTTCCAAAAATTGGTATCAGAGTAGGTTCCTCTGAAGAATTTTAAAAGCTTGAGGTGATATGTGATGGCATCATACAAGAAGGACAGCCCTAGATTTGATGTAACAAACTACTCACTGTGGAAAACCAGAATGGAATGTCATTTGAGATGTTTAGGTGAACACTTCTGGAAGATCACAAAGAATAGATATGTTATTCCTCAGAATGGTCCTTCCACTCCTGATGAAATTAAAGAGGTTGAGAATAACATCAAGGCTATGGAAGCTTTGTTGAGTGTTGTGACAGAATCAAAAATGACAAATGTGATAGGTCTGAAGATAGCTCATGAGATGTGGACAAAGCTAGAAACTTTGTATGAAGGAGATGCACATGTGAAGATGGCTAAGCTACAGAGTCTGAAAGGCAAGTATAAAAATTTGAAGATGGGTGAAGATGAAAATATTTCTTCTTTTATGCAAAAAGTAAATGAACTAGTGATGAGTATTAGATGTGTCAGTTGTACCCTAGAAGAGGAAGAAATTGTAGCTAAAGTGCTCAAATCATTTCCTCCCTCTTACAAAGCAAAGGCTCATACTATTCAAGAAATCAGATTAGTGACGAATGTGACAAGAGATACACTAATTGGTAAATTTGTTGCCTTCAAGTTGAGTGAATTTGGTGAATTTGTTCCCAAGACTGAATCTACATTTAAGGCTACTATATCTATAAGAAACAAGCAAAGATATGATCTAGGAGAGTGTTCTAGAAAGTCATTCAAGTATGAGGAATAAATGAAACAGATTGAAGATGAAGAAAGACAAGTAGAAGAGTTGGAAGCACTAATTGTGAAGAAAGAAGGTAGAGGACAAGGTAAGTATAAATGAATGTTGTCGATTAAATGTTTCTCTTGCAATAAAATAGGTCATTTTGCATCAAGATGTCTTGAAAGAGTTCCTAGTTCTAAGCCTAAATCTAGATTTCAAAATAAATGTTACTATGCTGAAGAAGGAGTGACTGATGAAGAATCTAATAAAGAAAATGGAAATGAAGATGAATGGGTGTTCCTTGCTATCAAGGAAAATGGTCTGGTGGCCATTGAATCTGCTAAAGTTGAGAAAGCTCTTGCAGCCCGAATTGAAGAAAAGGATGAGTGGGTTATTGACAGCAGATGCTCACATCATATGACTGGTGACAAAAGAAAATTTATAAGTTTAGAGAAATATGATGGTGGGGTTGTAAGATTCTGAGATAACAATGCTGGTTTGATTTGTCGCAGAGGATCTATTTGTCTTGGTGGTAAGCATAACACTGATGATTTCCTTTATGTTGAAGACTTGAAGCACAACCTGTTAAGTGTTGGATAGATGGTGGACAAGGGTTATGATCTTTAGTTCAAAGGTGGAAGATGCAGGATTCTTGGAAATTCTAGAAATGTAATTGCTTCGGGTAAAAATACAAAAGGTAATATTTTTCACCTGAATGTTGCTAGTGAAAGTTGTTGAATTGCTCAAATAGATGAAAGCTAGTTATGGCATAGAAATTTTTGTCATGTGAATTTTGACAAAATTTTCAAAGTAAGTTCCACTCAAGCAGTAAGAGATCTACCTAAGCTAGTAAAGCCTGCCAACACAATATGCAAGAAATGTCAGATTGGAAAACAGACTAGAGTTTCTTTTTGGAGCAAACAACATCATTCAAATGGATTACTGGAGCTGGTGCATACTGATCTATGTGGTCCCTCCAGAGTCAGAAGTCTTCATGGAGAAAGGTATTGTATGCTACTTATTGATGATTACTCTAGGATGATATGGATTTCTTTCTTAATAGAAAAATGTGAAGCATTAGAGAAGTTCAAAAGTTTCAAAGCTATGGCAAAGAATGAGAAAGGTCAAAAAATAAAATGCTTAAGTTCAGATAGAGGTGGTGAGTTCACCTCCAGGGAGTTCAATTCTTTCTATGAAGAGCATGGAATCAAAAGAAAGTTATCTACTCCCCGAACCCCTCAACAGAATGGAGTTGCAGAGAGAAAGAAAAAAACAATTCTAGATGTTGCTAGAACAATGATGATTGAAGGAAATGTGTCTCACATCTATTGGAGTGAAGTTGTAAGCACTACCGTATACACTTTAAACTGGGTAAATGTCAATGGTAATTCTAGCAAGTCTCCTTTTGAACTATGGTTTGGTTATAAGCCTATTGTTAAATATTTCAAGATCATTGGAAGAAAATGTTATATTAAGAGAGATGAGGACATAGGCAAGTTTTATGCAAGAAGCGATGAAGGAATCTTTCTAGGTTACTCTACTAAAAGCAAGGCCTACCGATGCTATAATAGAATATTGAGAAAAATGGTTGAAAGTGAAAATGTCAGAGTTGATGAGGACTCTGCTAGATCATCTAGATATTGTGGATATGATTCAAATGACCAAGAAGCTAGTACAGATAGACGGAAGAATGCTCAAACACATAATCAACATCAAATTATTCTGGTAAATCAAGAAAGTCAAGAATGAGAGACAAGTGCAAGTGTAGAAGAAAGAACAAAAGAACCAAAAGTTTGAGAGAATCCTAAGGTTTTGAGGTATGTAAAGCTAAATCATTTTGAAAATCAAATTATAGGAGACAAGAATAAAGGTGTGCAAATTAGAAGAAATATTGCAGAAGAGTATTCCCTGATTTCTAAGATTGAACCTAAAGATGTCAATGAAGCTTGTAATGATGAACACTGGATGGAAGCTATGAAGGAAGAACTAATTTAGATTGAAAATAATGATACATGGATTCTTTTTCCTAGACCTAAAGATAAAAATGTGATTGGTACTAAATGGGTCTTTCAAAATAAGTTGAATGAACAAGGTGAAGTAGTCTGGAATAAAGCAATATTGGTATGTAAAGGGTATTCTCAAATGGAAGGTATTGATTTTGAAGAAACCTTTGCCCCTGTTGCCAAAATTGAAGTTGTAAGATTATTTCTTGCTTATGTTGCATATAACAACTATAAATTCTATCAAATGGATGTGAAGTCAACTTTTCTAAATGGTGAGCTAGAAGAAGAAGTATATGTTGAACAACTAGATGGATTTCAACTGACTAACAAGGAAGACATGGTTTGTCAATTAAAGAAAGCTCTATATGGACTCAAGCAATCCCCCAGAGCCTGGTATGCTAGACTAGGTAAATACTTATTGAAGCTTGGATTCAATAAAGGTATTGCTGACAACAACTTGTATTTCAAATTGGATCATGACAAAGAGTTGATTATTGAGGTCTTTGTTGATTGCATTATTTTTAGAGGAGATGACAATCTATGTATGAAATTTGTTGATGAAATGAAGAGTGAATTTGAAATGAGTATGATTAGAGAGATGAAGTTCTTTCTGGGATTGCAAGTTACTCAGTTAGACAAAGGGATTTTCATATCTCAGTTTAAATATGTGAAAGAGTTGCTGAAGAAGTTTGGCATGGAAGGCTCGAAGCCTGTTGGTACTCCCATGATAACTAAATGCAAGTTAACACAAAATGATGATTCTCCTAAGGAAAATCAAATAAGATACAGGTCAATGATTGGTGGATTTCACCATTTAACTCAAACTAGACCAGACATTTTGAATGTTGTATGTATGGTTGCTAGATTTCAAGCTGATCCAAAAGAGTCTCATGTGACTGTTGCAAAGAGAATCTTCAGATATCTGAAAGGAACAATTGATTTTGGGCTTTGGTACCCTAAGGATGATGATATTACTTTGAGTGCATACACTGACGTGGATTGGGCAAGAGATGTAGATGACAAGAAAACTACTAGTGGTGGTGCTTTCTTCCTAGGAAAGAAGCTGGTGTCTTGGATGAGTAAAAAGAAGAATTCAATTTCTCTATCTACTGTTGAGGTGGAGTATATTATTGCTGCAAATAACTGTACTCAAGTGATGTGGATGAAATAGATGCTGAAAGATATCAAAGTAGTATATGATGAGCCTATTTCCATATTTTGTGACAAATCAAGTGCAATAAACATATCGAAGAATCTGGTGCTACACTCTAAGACCAATCATATTGTCAACCTCTTATAATGATCTCACAACTAAGCCTTTATAGCCATGATTCAGAGACTATACATCTAACCTGAATAGTCATTTAATCATCATGAAGGTGCATTTAACTTGTCAACCCAAGGAAATGAACTTGAAATGGGTCAGCACTATATGTGCACTGGGGGATCAAGTAGTCGCTGCATTCTACAGCTAAGAAACACAATGCTGAAAGTAAATAGCTGAAAGGAAATAAAGCAAATGTTGAACATCAACCAACACTATGTTGAACTGAAACACATAATAGGAATAAAAGATCTAAGCAAAAAAGAGGAACTACTTTGTCTACTTTGGTTGTAGGAACAAACACAGAATGGACTTCTAGTGGTTGTAGGAATAGTCAATGCAAGATTTTGAACTAATTATAGAACAAGAAATAATGACTAAGCTAATTACTCTAAAGAAAGGATTACTCACCAAGTGGGCCCCCTTGGATGATTATCCACTAAAATTAATACAAACTCAAATGCTCAAAGTCATACTATCATCTCATTCATTGAAAAACATGTAAAATAGAGTAACAACATGGTATATTGAAAAGTAGAGAATGCTCAATACATCATCATTGTCATTTGCCAACAACAGTCAAGAACTAAGAACCCCCAAGAAGAAGATTCAAATCCTTATTTATTCTACCAACTAAACAGGGTGGTCAACTCCCACTAACTAAGAGGATTCCATTTAGGGAAAGCGAGGAAAAGAGTGGTAGAGCGGTTATGTCTACAGGGAATCTAGTCAGACATGCATGCCTAAACGTGGACTCAATGCTGCAGTAATGCCCATGATTGCTCAATGCCATAATACAAGGCTGTTACAATTGATTGCCATGGGGAATCTATTGTCGTTGTCCTCTAGTTGACTCCTTTGAATAATTCCCCTACATGATCATCTGATGGTTTCCTTTCTCAACTTAGCATCCATAAATCATGTCCTGCATAGCAATGTCAGTACGTGTAATAATTGCACATCTAAAATCACCTTAAAGAACATTCATCAATCATACACAAAATTAATATAGATAATCCACATAATATTCCAATGTCATTAAAACGTCACAGAGATAAGGTTAAACCCAATGTCAGTGGTTTGAGAGAAACATTATGCAAATATAAACACTTAACTACTAGAGTTCATGATACTGCTAGCAAATGGACTATAAATTCTACCCAAAATTTTGACCAAAAACTAGGCTCATCATTCCCCCCCAACCTAACGTCTTGTTGGTCCTCCAGCAGAGGAAGGGTTGTTCTTTTCTTTGGTCAAGGCTCTAAAGTTTGCAACTACAAGTTTTCAAACATCAGTGGTTGCAGTACGTGAGTCTGGATCCCAATAAAAACCTCCCAATCTGTCAAATTTGTTCCATCTTTTCCTTTCCCTAGAAATATCATATTGGTAGAATCTGTAATTTGGTACTGGCCACATGAGCATGGGTGGCTGGAAAGTCAGGGGAAGCCAAAATCTTCCCTTTGTTCTACCAATCTAGATGTACCTGTCAATTCGCTTCAATGTTGCAGCATAATTGTGAATAGAATGGGGCCCGGCTTGCTTAATCTCATATGTTAAACTATTCCATCATTGGGATAGGTATCCTCTTACAAGCTCCTCTTTTTTTGTTTCCTTGACCTCATACTCGATATAGACAGCTTCAATCTAGGGCATAATTCTATTAGCATAGCTTGGTCTAAGAAGTATCCTGAGCCATTCTCTACGAATATCACTTGGGTGGCTTGACTCAACCCTAATGGCTAAGAGAATGTTAGATTCCATTTTCTTATAAGCATTGTTCTGCTCACCCCAACTAATCTTGTTTTGTACCCAAGAAATAAATGCTCTCAGCTAAATATCCCCAACATATAGCAACGGGTTCCAATCATGATCTTGTGTGACAACATAATTGTGCAAATAGAATTCACATAGCAAATTTTTCATCTCAGGGGAAGCAATCCTATAGGAATTGAAGAATTCGGTAGGATTTTCGATGGAGGGGTTTAAGTCTGAAACAATTTTTGACAACTTGAAAGAGAGATATTTCTCTTTCAATTGCAGGGCATAAACCCTTGGAGGAGCTCTGCATTCTAGAATTTGTGGTACCAGGGTCACAATGTCATCTACTTTCTTCTTCAAAGTAGCAATCTCCTCATTTTTCTCTTTTATAATCTCATCCCTCTCTTAGATTTCCTTTTTTAGTTTCTTCTTTTCATGTTTCCATTCTTTCTCCCTCCTTTCTATTTTTTTCCATAAATTTAAAATTGTTGCATGAATCATAAAATTAGGAGGGTTATGAATTCCTACCAATGTTTTTGTTGATGGTTTCTCCCCATACAGTACTATCTGCATGAACTCGAGATGTCCAATTGTCTGTGGCTACGGGGGTACTATTTCTCCACCCACTATTTGCTGCAGGACCTCCTATTTCTATTCTTGGCTTTGCTTTGGCTCTTGTTGTGCTTCCTGTTGTAGCTGTAGGAACTCCTGCTCTTGTTCTTGGTTTTTCTACAGGAACCCCTTCTCATCCTCAGATTCCTCTGCGATATTAGCAAGGTCTACCAGTGTTACTTTTGTTGCTTTCTCAAATATATCCTCTTCTTTTTCTTTAACATGCTCTTGTTCTATTGGGACTTCAATGTCCCCATGTGATGTTTCATCATGCCCAGGGCTTTCCTAGGAAGGCGTACAAAAATTTGGCCTAGCCGATTTTGACTTCCTAGAGGTGCTTTTACATTTTCCCTTGGCTACAGGATGAATAGGGTTAGCCTTTCTCTTCCTATCACTCAACACCTCTTTCTCTATAGGCTTTGTTTGGGCTTTTTCTTTTTCTTTTCTTGTTTCAGCCTATTTCTTTCATGTTGTATTTCTTATTAGGGTTTGTAGGGGGACATCATCATCAAAATCAAATGAGGAGCTTGCTTTTTTGGATGCTCTATTTCATAGGATCTAATGTTTATGGTTTCTTCTATTGTTGTAGGAGGATTCATACTAGAACTAGTATAGGAAGTTGAAGCACCAGGGGTGGTTTCAACTATGCTTAATCTTCTACTAGACCTACGAGATTGAGGTATAGCCCTAGGTGGAAAATGCTCAATATTGACAAACTTTTCCTAATGTAATTTAGATTAACTTGAACAAATTCTTCCCAAGTCATTCCATAAGCATCATGCAAAGATTTCTTAACTAGCAATTTAATCAAGCAATGGTGGGAGACAGAGTTATCCCTGCCTTTTTACATTTTGGCTACCATGATGGAGAGAAGATTGTATAAGAAATTAGGCATGTTCATCCTCCTTTTGTGCCTCATGTGGCTCAAGAACTTGAAATGTATTGAATGCAAGTTTGATAAATGTCCCTCACAGGTGATATACCTTATAATGTAGATAGTTGCTTGCTTCCATGGTTCAGGCAGAGACATTCTTTTTGCGCCCTGCTTGTCTATGCTAATTGGTGGGTCACCATGTACTGTAAATTATGCTCTACATGACCTAGCATCCCTAGAGGCAAGTTAATTCTTGCCATTGTTAGGTAACCCTAAGATTTCCACAATTCTCTCCTTCGTCACCACCACTTCTAATCCTTTTACTGTGGCCTTGCCTTCAAAGAATGTTTGAGCAAATTCGAGTGCAATTCCTTCGTCAAAGCCATCCAGCTTCATGAAATAATCAAACCACCCACAGCATTGAAATTATGCCAAGCATTACACATCTTGCAACAAAACATCATGAACTAAGGACTCATTCTAAATTAGACCACCTCCCATTGTCCAAAATCACTATCACTCTGCAAAATTCCTTTCCTCCTATAATTCCTATCTGAAAGCCAGCACCTTTCTACTAAATTTTTACTGCCAATGTCAACTAAATTTCCTTCTTTGTCTCTACTTTTTACCATTTACTACTTATAACTCAAGACTATGACAGGGAAATTAGGGAATTAAGGTGAAAAAAGAGGTGATAAATGAGAGAAAGATTGGTGGCTCAATTAACATTACTTCACACATGCGAGCCAGATTTTCAAAACATTTTATTTAAATTTTATGATGTAGCCAACTTATGATTTGATACATGGGTAGTATATTTGCATTTTTTTATTCCCCCCAACCTAAATTTGGACATGTTTCCACACATGTGAGGAGTGGTGAAATGATAGGAAGTACTGGCATATAATGTAATCACCCATAGTAACGTGCCATGATTAAATAAATGCACTTAAAAGGTAATTAAGAGATGAGAATTAACATGTACATACCTGAGCATGTGAAGGATGTGGTACAAAGATCATGGGGAGAAATTATTGTTTCACCTTTTTTAGAAATAATTGAGCAATTAATGAAAGTGGCACAAAGTGAAGTGAGGCAGAATGGAATGATGGAAGAGAGAGAAAAGGTGATACAGATGGATGGATGGGTGAATGGGTGAAGAAATGGATTTCCACCCAAGTGGAAATCTTTATTATGAAATTATGTACCTTAATTTAACCAAAAGGTGGGACGCGGGGTCCACCACTTTCTACTGCAAGGAACTCATTTGTTGAACGTTGAATGAGTTGTTGCAGGAACTCTTCCTTGAAGGATAGTGTATGATATAATGTAAGATGATGACCTCTGAAAAGTGGCTTGAATTGAACAGATTCAATGGTGATGAGTTGAATAGCTCCATTAGAAAAGACCTCACAAATGTTGTATGGTCCTAGCCACCTAGTCTGCAATTCTCCTACATCATCCTACTACTTCGATTCATATAACAATGCCCAGTCACCTAGCTGAAACTTTTGCTCCTTATCATGCCATCTCATCCTCTGATTTTGCACTACTTTAGTGTGGTTCAAGGCTACTCTTCTTATTTCATCCAAATCTTTTAGCAGCATGATTCTCACTTTTTGTCTTAAGACTATTCCTATGGCATAATCTAAGGCATCTGCATGAATCTAACTAGCTCCCTTTAAAAAAAGAACTTGGGTCAAGGCTGCCTTTAAATCAGGAAATTCTCTGTCACGGCCTTCTGTCCATTGGAATTCAGCATCTTTTATTAGGAGAGTGTACAATGGCAAGGGGAAATGGTCTTTCTTAGTGGCAGTGTTAGGTTCTCTATAATCAACATAAACTCACCACTTCCCTCCCTTATTTGGCATGATCACAAATAGAGACATCCACTGGCTGTCTGAGATAGTATAGATAAATATAGCAACTAACAATTTCTACAGCTTTGTTTTAACAATTTTTCTCAATGTGGGGTTGATTCTTTGTTGAGGCTACCCTACTAGTTGACAATCATCCCTGATGTAGATCCTATAAGTGCAAATCTAGGATCCAGTCCCTTCATATCATGATAGTCCCATGCAAATGTATGTTGATGAGACCTCATTAAGTCTTCCAATTGCAATTGTTGTTCTTCACTTAACTTGTTATCAATATTCAAATATCTTCCTTCAGACACTTGTATTTGAATAATCAATTCTATCATATTTGTTTCACTAACACACGGTACCTTGAGTTCATATGGCAGCATGGTATGAAATATGCCTATTGTTGTAGGAATTTTATCTACAGACAAAGTGGTTGCAGGAAGAGTAGGTATAGGAAGTTTTTCCACAGGCGAAGTGGTTGTAGGAAGAACTAGCAGAATAGGTAGAAGTGTTTTCACAGGATTAGGAGAACCAGATGATGCTTCCCCAACTTTACAATAGTTCTAGATTATACTAGGTAATACTTCATCTCCGTCTTGAAGCTGCAAGAAAGGACTTCTACCTAGCATCATGAGTTGCACCACTGAGTTAACTTCCTCGGCTTCCTCACCAACATGTGGCCATAGAGAGAAAATCATGAAGTCTGTTGGATGCTCCCAAGAGTCTAGAATTACCACAAGGTATTCTACTATATCATCAAGCTTCATAGTAGAACTATCAACAAGTTGTAGGACAGTAGGAGTAGGTCTTATGTTCGCAACATTTGGTTATTGCAGGATGTCCTTAGTCATCACATTGATTGTCGTCCCTAAATCACTTAGGGAACTCTTTACTTGAATTTTTTGGATAACAACTACTACTATAGGATTATCTAGATCATTGTACTTGGAAATGGTCATTTTCCAAGCATTATGTTAGCAAGTTGTCTCATCACATGGACTGTAGTCAAGTCCTTCTTCTTCCTTCCTGGCTTCTTGAGGCATGCTTCCTTGATCGCCTTGCCATATATAGGAACATTTTTTATGGCCTGAAATAGGGGTATCTAGAAACATATGCGGTTCATCTACTCCAAGATGTCAAAATTTATATCTTCCTTGTCTTCCTTATGCTTGGAAACTTCCAATTTCTAAGGAAATGGTGGCCCTTATGTAGCCTTCCTAGCTAGAATTGGTTCGGGATTTTTAGGTACGGGTAGCTGAATGAGATCATTTAGAGGTTTCTCTTCCTCTTCCACAAGTAGCGCAATGATGATGGGTGTGGAAGGAGTTGGTACAGTAGTTCCTGAACGTAGACGGATGTTACTCATACTCACAACACATGCATGGAATTGATTTGGATCAGCAGACTATACTAGCTCTTTTTGTGGTTTTTTATTTGGGTTTGTGTGGGATGAGCTGGTAGCTAAGCAGGTTTGGGTGCATTGGAGCTTGAATTAGCAGGTGGAGGCATTATAGCAGACTACTAGGTTGAAGAGATAGCTACATGCAACTAGTTGTCTAGTTTGGCCTAGAAAAAGGTAGTGGATCTGGTGGCATACCTTTTCTTGGATCCTATGGCTTCATTTGTGCATCCAAGTGGACTTGTTCTTCCTTAGTTTCAAGTGGAATCATGTCATCAATGTTAGCTACCATTTTGCATCTGCAGTCCTTCTCCTTTTGTCTATAATGAGGGCAGCATTCTGTCAACGTTGCCTCTACCTCCTTATATTTGTCTTTGGCCTGAAGTGTATTCAACTGAGTAGCTAGATTGTTTGTAACATCCTACTTGAAATTTTCCAATGGATTAGTAATCTCCATCCTTAAAACTTCACTAGTATATGACTTACCCATAGAGGGTTGGTAAGCTCTCCCTTTCCTTGAAGTTGATTTGGGATTGTTCTGACATATTTTCTTGATATCTTCCCAAGGAACTTGAGTGATATCTCTTTTTTTCATCAGGTCCAAAGCATCAATACAACTCTCATTGATTCCCTTCAATAAAAGCAGCTTTTGTGATTCTTCATTGAGTGTCTAGTGTGGAGATTTCTACATGCAGAAAAGAAACCTCAAAATGTAATCTTCTAAGCTTTCATCTTCCTTTTGTTGCATCCTAAAGGAATCGCTTCCTCTCATATCATTTCCCTTGTAACATTCCTTTTATTTCCCAAGGAACTTCGTCTTTATGTCATCCCAAGTTTCCACAGCCTCTCTGCCTAGACTCATAAACCATTCTAGTGTAGCTTCTTTTCAAGTGGTAGGAAATAGCACAAATCTAGGAGCATCGGTGGTACAGTCATAACTTTCATGGAGCATGTCAAACTCAAACAAGAAGGTATTGTTGGAACTGTAAAAATTTAATGATTTTACATATTGATTTTACTCATAAATTTTTGGATTGGTCCTACTGTGTGCATATTTCACCCATTTCTTGCCATATGGTCTCATTGTTCCATCGGGTCTTGCATAATTCACATTTTGGTTCCTATCGGCATGAGATGGTCAAGGTCTCCCCGACCCATGTTGTGTTTTCTACTTGCAAACGTCTGTGTTGCCTATCGGCAAGACGTTTTTTGTGTCACGACGATTGGAGTTTACTCATTGGCAGTTATTGGCAGGACATACATGTTGTTTCAGCGACAGAGAAGGAACATATCGGCATGAGTGTTGTATTCGGTACATGGTCTCACTGAGTAAGTCATGTTTCACATGTCAATTATCTATTGAGTTTATTGAAAAATATTGCTAAGTTGTCTCCATGTTGATTCTTTCTGGTTGTTTAAATTGATATAACAAGTTTATTTTCAGTTTATCAGTGCACATTTGTTGTATCTGTTGATTAATTGATTGGTTCTTTCAAGGAGAGATTAAATCCTTTTAGTTGATCATAGTAATTAGGGAGATTCATCTGGATTATTAAAGTAGAGCTTAGTAGTCATAATCCTACATGTTTATATAAGTTGTAAATAGAACATATGCCAGCAATTTGATTTCCTGCCAGAATAAGTTGCCCACTTCTATTTCATTTGACTCTGCATACCCAATAAGGCACTGGTCTCTACAATTTCATCATTTGGATTCATTTAGTTTCTTTACATCTGTTTTACATTTGTTAATTGAGCACTTTAGGACTTAGATCAAAAGATTGTTATTGCTATCAAGTTTGATTTCATTTGTTCACTTCTATCTGCCATTATGGACAAAGCATTTCAGAAGGATAATCATAAGTCAAGTCTGCTTCATTCAAAAAGGTACACCCACCTAGGTTTAGCAGCACCTGAAGAGTAGAAGGTTGAGTTCTCTTGACCTTGTTTGTTACCCTAAAACGTATCAAGAGATTGGCAGCCTCTTGAGGTATCTTTACTTACGTTTTTGAGAGCTAACAAATTGGCGACTCCATTGGGGATTATATCCAAAAATTCGGTTGAAGACCACATTATAGAATCATTGAAGAAAAGGTTATAATTTGGGAAGCTTCAGATAGAGTGATTCTACTAGGGAAAAGATTAGAAATAATCATTTTCCTATTTTTGGAAAAGTAGGTGGCGACTCTGGAAAAAACTTGATGAAGAATGGAATTTGTATATGGAACAAATGAGTACACAAATACAGGCAGGCATTTGATTCCTCACAATTCTCATAATGGAGGCAATGCATATCATGCACAATAGAGTACATACTCACCACAGCCACCTCATGGTCAGCAGTATGTGACATATCATCATACACAGCACTATGGTCTGATGTACCAGCATCAGTACCCACCTAGCACCCCCCCTCATCAATACACAACAATGATCAAACAATTTGATTTGGCATGGATTCAATTATCCCCTTATCCAATGGATGGCAGTTGGAGAGGTCTTGTTCCAAAGTTTACAGGGAGTGATGTGATTACTGCTGAAGAGCATTTAAGAAGTTTCAATGCTTTCATCCAAGATTTGGGTATGCCATATGAGGATTTACACATGAGGCTATTCATGATATCACTTGTTGAAGATGCCAGGGATTGGTTCAACAGCCTACTAGTAGTCTCTATTGATTCTCTCCAAGGATTTCAGGATCAATTCCTTGAGCAATATGGGAATCCAAGTGCACCAAATGCTACTCTTCATGAATTAATACAGATTCAAAAAGATCAAAATGACACAATTTATGATTTTAATTAGAGATTCAATAAATTGCAGAATAAGATACCTCATGTATCAAAGTTGCCAGATTTTGTAGCATTGAGTGTTTATTTGAATGCTTTTGATCCTAAAACAGGGTATGAATTGAGAAATAGATTCCTGAGAGATTTTTCTGAGGCTCGGAAGATGGCACAGACAATTGAAAACAATAGGAGGGCTGCAAGGATAATGGATAAAAGAGACAATCCTAAGGTTCCTCAGCAAAGCAGAAATTATCAGTATAGACAGGAGAATACTTACAGAAATGAGAGGTCGAGGTTGCATGACATGCCTTATAATATAGACTGGAAGGACAGAAAACCTATAACAACTAGGCCTAGAATCAAGGAGGCTCCTGATCCATTAACAAAGAGGGGAACCTATATGGTAAGTAACAATTATTTATGTGAAGTTTGTGAAATGCCACATTCCCCAGATTATTGTGTTGTAGCCCAAAGAATGCAAGAAGAGGGAATATTGATGGGAAACAGTGGAGATCACATAGTATATTTGACTTCAAATACTTTTCACCATGTTGAGGAAGATGAAGGTGCAAGGAATCTCTCTTGCACAACAAATTGTGATAGGGAAAGCAGTGCATGTTGTCAGGAATCCAGTGAATATTCAGATTCTGATGATAAACTTGAGAATTTTGATCTGAAGTCAAGGGATTCTTCTACCTCTTATGAAGATTAGGATGAAGAGGCAATGGGAAATATTGATCCATCTGATAGTAGGTATATAATACCTCTACTTGTAGTTGAAATCTATGAAGACACATTTGATGAAGAAGAGATTTGTACATCTGAAAATGGTTTCCAAACTTTTTCAAACCCATTGTATGATGAAGAGTTAAAAGAGGATCAAATGATATTTTGCAAAGGTATGTCCAACAATGAACTTCAGGTATTTTCAAATCCACTTTATGAAAGAGAGGAGCTAATTTTAGACAAGCAAAATGATGGAATAAATGACTGCACTGATAATGTTTCTGATTTCTCATTCTCTGATGGTCTTGGATTTCTTTTTGATGATGACAAAAGTGAAGAATATAACTGTAGTGATGAAAATGTTTAGACTTGTTCACATAGCAGTGAGCAAATTTCAGATTTGTTAATTCCTAAATACTAGGGATGTGCACATGAAGGTGATCTTGAAGTTTTGTGTCCAGCTTAAATTTGTTTTGATAGTGAAAGATCTTTGTGTAAATATTCTTATGACTCCCTGTGCATTTCTTGGAATGATGGTGAAACCTTTGGTGTTGATCAAAGGTCTGTTCCCATTCAGGATGAGGTATGTGATTTTGAAATTTCTAATTCATGTGAAGAAGATGTTTATTTGCATGCCAAGGATGATAGAATTCCAGCTTTGATTGGTTCACATATACATGATATTAAGGATATGAGTCATGATCTAGTGTTGTCTCTAAATAGAGATACTGAAGAGGTGCAAAAGGTTTCAGATTTGTTTGTTTCAAACAATGTTGGTTTGACAAAAAATTTTGATTCTCAAGAGAAGCACTTTGATGATGAATTTTCAATACAGCTGAGTGAGTGTTTCATAGTACACAACAGTGAGAAAGATAATGAGGAATTTAGCATTGAATATATTTGCATTTTGTATATTGATAATAACAGGGGTTTGTCCCATGTTGATGAGGAATTTGAACTGCAGAATGATGTAGGGATTTTGGACCAAGCTAAGCATGATGATTCTCTAAGAACTTGCAATAACAGTGACATGAAGGATTGCATGAGTATCTTCAGGAAGAATCTGATGAACTCAAGACAAAACTAGGTATTTGACAGGGGAAAGTATGCTTTGAGTTTCAGATCGCTTAGAACAGGTGAAGCAACACAGAGGATTAAGGGTTGCCAGTGCATGGACAACTCTTGCCTATCCTCTTTAAAATTATTTTCCATGCATAGTAGTTTAGGGTTTTGGTTCACTTCCATCTTGCATTCATTTTGCATTCATTCCTTCATGCTTAATTTCTATTTCCATTCTGCCCACTGCTCATCATTTTGTGTCTGGTTTGCTCACCCAAAGATCTAGATCCTTGTAATGATCTCACTATCATTCATCCCCAGACGGAGCCACGGTTGGAACTGTAAAATCTGATGATTTTACATATTATTTTACTCATAAATTTTCAGATTGGTCCTACCATGTGCATATTTCACCCATTTCTTGCCATATGGCCTCATTGTTCCATCGGTTCTTGCATAATTCACATTATGGTTCCTATCGGCGTGAGATGGTCAAGGTCTCCCCGACCCATGTTGTGTTTTCTGCTTGCAAACGTCTGTGTTGCCTATCGGTAAGATGTTTTTTGTGTCATGGCAATTGGAGTTTACTCACTGGCAGTTATTGGCAGGACATACATGTTGTTTCGGTGACAGAGAAGGAACATATCGGCATGAGTGTTGTATTCGGTACATGGTCTCATCGAGTAAGTCATGTTTCACTGACTAATGCACGTGGATATTTATCAGCCAAGCTAGGGGTATTCGGTATGAGGTCTCAACAAATTCAAGGTGTCTTTCCAACCGGCGATAAAGCAAATCATATCGATATAACAAAAGATTATCGGAGTGAGGTCTCGGTGAGTGACCTTCGGTCTCACCAACATTGCACAAAGGGTTTCCATCGGTATAAGAATTTTGTTGTCTCAGCGAATAGGTGTGAACTCGGGGCTTTTGGTAAAACAAAAGGTATTGTATATAAGGTCTCCCCAATAATAGTATGTCATGGTGACCCACATGAGATAGAAGATTACATTTCGATGAGAGAATAAATTTCTCTCGGTGACTCATAATGGATGAATATTTTCGGTGAAACATAATATAATCTGCAAGAGGTCTTCCCGATATCATAATGTTACAGCGAAGTGAATGAAGCGAAGGGAGAACATTTCTGTAAGAAAATTGCTTGTGTCTCAACGATTGGAAGGAACATAACATATGAGTTTTCAGTATGACATAAGGTATTCGATATGATTTCTCCCCGACGGTAGAAATTCATGGTGAAGCACAGAGAGCACGGGGCGGATGATTAGCGATTGAATTGCCTTCGGCATGACTGCGATTTGTCTCAGTGACTGTTCCATTGGCGATTAACAAAAATTCAAACACTGTGGCCGACATGAAATTTGCCCGAATACTACAGTTGGCCGACATGAATTTGAAGCGATATGATTCGTGATGCTAGTGTATAAATATGCACTCCCGATTGTAATTGAAGGGGAGAGATTTTAGATTAGATCTAAGAATAGATACAATAGATTAGGAATGGACACAATAGAATAAAGTTCTCATTCCAGAGACTATATTGCATGTTTTCAAATGGTGATTTCAATGAAATTCAACTGGTGTGGTAGTTTATTTTTGGTGTCAATTGTCTGTTGAGTTTATTGAAAAATATTGCTAAGTTGTCTCCATGTTGATTCTTTCTGGTTGTTTAAATTGATATAACAAGTTTATTTTCAGTTTATCAGTGCACATTTGTTGTATCTGTGTGATTAATTGACTAGTTCTTTCAAGGAGAGATTAAATTCTTTTAGTTGATCATAGTAATCAAAGAGATTCATCTGGATTATTAAAGTAGAGCTTAGTAGTCATAATCTTGCATGTTTATACAAGTTGTAAATAGAACATATGCCAGCAATTTGATTTCCTGCCAGAATAAGTTGCCCACTTCTGTTTCATTTGACTCTGCATACCCAATAAGGCACTGGTCTCTACAATTTCATCATTTGGATTCATTCAGTTTCTTTACATCTGTTTTACATTTGTTAATTAAGCACTTTAGGATTTAGATCAGAAGATTGTTATTGCTATCAGGTTTGATTTCATTTGTTCACTTCTATCTGCCATTGTGCACAAAGAATTTCAGAAGGATAATCATAAGTCAATTTTGCTTCATTCAAAAAGGTACACCCGCCTAGGTTTAGCAGCACCTGAAGAGTAGAAGGTTGAGTTCTCTTGACCTTGTCTATTACCCTAAAATGTATCAAGAGATTGGAAGCCTCTTGAAGTATCTTTACCTACGATTTTGAGAGCTAACAGGTATCACCCATGCTTTCCTGATGAATTATAAAGGAAAAGGGGGTTGTCAATCTAGTTGTGATCTCTAGTGGAGGCTTCAAAATTAGTCAGATCAGCAAGAAGGGAAATGGTTCTTCTTGTTCTTCATTTCTAGGCAGATTTGGAATTTTAACTAGTTACAATATCAACTCAGCATCAACTGGCTCACACAAAGAATGAGCAAAAGAATAGCAGACCACTACTCATCTAAGCAAGGGGGTATTCTAATAACAACTTAAGAGAAGTGCTAAATAGAGAAACTACTAATGACTCCCAAGAACTTCCTCGCTTGACACCATCCTTGGCAATGGAACCAAAAATGTGGGCCTCCTATAATGATCTCACAACTAAGCCTTTACAACCATGATTTAGAGACTGGACATTTAACCTGAATATTCATTCAATCATCATGAAGGTGTGTTTAACTTGTCAACCTAGGGGCATGAACTTGAAATGGTTCAACATTGTATGTGCACTAGGGGCTCAAGTATTCATTTCATTCTACAGCTATGAAACATAATGTTGAAAGTAAATTGCTGAAAGGAAATAAAGAAAATGTTGAACATCAATCAACACTATGCTAAACTGAAATGCATAACAGGAATAAAAGATCTGAGAAACAAACAGGAACTACTTTGTTTGCTTTAGATGCAGGAACAAAAATAGAATGGACTTCTAGTGGCTACAGGAACAGTCGATGCTAGATTTCAAACTAAGTATAGAACAGGAAATAATGACTAAGCTATTTACTCTAAAGAAAGGATTACTCACCAAGTGGGCCCCCTTGGATGAGTATCCACTAAAACTGATACAAACTCAAATGCTCAAATTCATACTATCATCTCATTCATCCACTAAAACTGATACAAACTCAAATGCTCAAATTCATACTATCATCTCATTCATTGAAAAACATGTAAAACAGAGTAGCAGCATGGCTATATTGAAAAGTAGAGAATGCTCAATACATCATCAATGTCATTTTCCAACAACAATCAAGAACTAAGAACCCCCAAGAAGAAGACTCGAATCCATATTTATTCTACCAGCTAAACAAGGCAGTCAACTCCCACTAACTAAGAGGATGCCATTTAGGGAAAGCGAGGAAAAGAGTGGCAGAGCGGTTACATCTGCAGGGAATCCAATCAAACATGCATGCCTAAACATAGACTTAGCGTTATAGTAATGCTCATGATTGCTCAATGCCATAAATACAAGGCGGTTACAATTGACTACCATGGGGAATCCGATGTTGTCATCCTCCAGTTGACTCCTTTGAATGATTCCCCTACATGATCATCTGACGGTTTCCTTTCTCAACTTAGCATCCATAAATCATGTCTTGCATAGCAATGTCAGTACGCATAATAATTGCACATCTAAAATCACCTTAAATAACATTCATCAACCATATGCAAAATTAATATAGATAATCCACATAATATGCCAATTTCATTAAACCTTAATAGAAATAAGGTTAAACCCAATGTCAGTGGTTTGAGAGAAACATTATGCAAATATTAACACTTAACTACTAGAGTTCATGATACTGCCAGCAAATGGACTATAAATTCTACCCAAAATTTTGACCAAAAACTAGGCTCATCACATATATCAATCAAGTTTCACTTCTTGAGAGAGAAAGTGAGTGAGAAAGAAGTCAGACTAGAGTATGTACCTACCAAAGAACATATTACAGACATTTTCACCAAACCGTTGCCTAAGGATACTTTTGAGTATCTCAAAGGAATGCTAGGGGTGATTACCCCTCTTGATATGAACTAGAGATGCATTTACTTGCATCAATTTGTATGCTTCAAAGCTATTTCCTAATCCGGATTGATGTTTCTATGGCTGCTACTTAGGGGGAGTAGTCAGATGTGTAGATATTTGGTTCATAGCTTGTATATGGGATGATAATGCTTATCTTTTCCATTGATGTCAAAGGGGGAGAAGAGAAATTTGAAAAATATTTTTGGGGAGAAGAGCAATTGAGGAGAAGAGTTGAAAGATTCAGAACCTAAGGGGGAGTAAGTGTAGTTGTGTTGATGCTATTTTTCACATCATGTATTGCCATCAATGCCAAAGGGGGATATTGTTGGATGTTGTGGTTGTGTTGCTGATATGTGGTTGTCATTGATGTCAACACTATTAGCACTATTGTATTGAAGGTTGTATATGTTGAGGATATTGAGAAAATTGTTAAAGAAAGAGTTACAGGTTGCCAGTAGAACAGTGAAGGTCAAGAAGGTATCTTTCTTAGTACGTTGAGAATTAGTTGTTGTGGACTAAATGGTTTATTTCTAAGAGTATCTAGTCTATCCACCAGAAGTTTCAAAGGTTCGCGTGAAGATTTGATCATGTTATGAACAGTTGTGCTCTGACAATGTTTATGTGGTTTTTGTCAATACTCCTAATTAAATTTCATCTGTTTCTTGTAATTTATATTGTTGTGGATGCTTCTTTGTTAGTTCTTGTTTCTTGTGGATTCTTCTAGATCATTCTCTATCCTTGTTGTATGTCCACGTTGATCGATGTGCTTGTGGTCGAAGATTTTTCTCAGTGTGTTTGGGTTTTCATGTTCTTGGCCAACGTGATGGTTGTAAGATGTTGTGGATCCTTGGAGACTTAAATTTTAATGTTTGGCACACTCAAGAATATTTTTTTGGGTCACATCATAATATTGGCCAACGATGTTTGATCCACATTGAAAATTTATTTGTAAATTTGGGTCGACATTGTAAATATGTTTTATATTTTTGGCCGATGAAGTTGATGTAAATCCAGGTTGTGGATATATAAGAGTGGTTGTTTGTGTGAATTTAGTGTGTGTGTAAAGTGAGGAAGAATGAAATAAATTGCAAGTGTGCGAATAATGATCTATTCATTCGATTGCAGAGCAGAGTGTGAAGAAGTTTGAGCGAAGTGTGAAGGAGTGTTTCTATGCTTAATTGGAACTATAATCAAGCTTTTGCAGAAGCTGTTTTCTTAGTTCATACCCTGCGGATTTAATCCAAATTTCATTGTATTCTTAGGCAGTGAGCCCTCTTGTATTTGAGCAGTGAGCTATAGGTAGTGTGCCTGAATGCATGTGCATTCCCATTATTTTTCATTATACTTTTCACAGGGTATAATATTGTGGACTAACATCCACCATGGTTTTTCCCCTAATAGGGTTTCTACATAAAAAAATCTTGGTGTTCTTTGTGCTTCTGATGTGTTGATTGTTTATGGTTTATTGTTCTTTCATCAGATCTAAGATAAATTTAAGTTAAGTTTGAAAAGTTTAAGTATTTTGTGGCAACTGATTCACCCCCCCCCCTCTCAGTTGTTTGTCCTTATTTTTCCAACAGTCCTACCAATCATAAGTTTGTTAACTCTTGTGTTGCTCTTGAAATCTCTTTTTTATTTATTTAGGATTGACTTCATATCCTCAATAGACATTATTGGACATAGATCTGCAAAAATCCATTCTCTTAGTTGCTCTTCTTCAATTTTGGCACTAACTCTCCTCATCTCCAAAATTTCATACAGTTCTTTTTCCAATTGTGCCATTATCTCAATAAGAGTCATATTGAAATTGTTCAAATACATTATTGTAGCCTCTTCAAGAACTCTTTGACCAACACTATCAAAGGTACCATACACTTCACATAGGGGCTTGAGATTTCCATCCTTGATTATGCCTTTCTCAACTTCCTCTATAGACATATTTTGTTTGTTAGTTTTCACCTTCTTCTTTGCTTTCGCTTTTTCATTGGAGGGCTTGTCCTTAGTGACTATTGTTGCTTGGGTGCCCATATACTTTATTTCTCTAACTTCATCGTCATATTTTTTCTCTTCATCTTCTGAAACAGTTGCATACACTCTTTTTCTCTTATCCTTCTTCCTCTTACCGGATGCCTTTACTTGAGCTTTTACAAGGGTTGACTTCTTTGCATGACTAGATAAGGGTGTAGAGATCCTTGTTGATCTAGTTCAGGAAAAGGATGCTATTGGACTAGTATATTTAGTTATAATAGGCTCTTTTTTTAGCTTCATTTTGTTCTCTCTTCCTTCTGGCTTCTCTTATAGAATTTGCAAATATATCCATGCTCTCTGCAAAGACTTCCACTTCTTTCCTTACTCTCTAGACTATCATTGGTTTCTTCAACTGCTCATGGACTTGCATATTCTTCTCTACATATGTTCCAAACCTCTCTTCAAACGGATCCAAAGGCTTACTCAAAAAATGTTGTGCATATAGTTCCAAGGTGCTCTCCTCAACTTCATAACCCATTGGCATGATCCAAACCATTCTAGGATCTATAGCTTCCATCAAGCATTAATCAATGTCAACAATAAAAAAAATTGAGTCCTTGTACTTTTCCACAATAGTAGGAATTCTCTCTCTTGCTTGCATCTCATTCTAAAAATTCTTGAAATATCCCCAGATAACAGTTTTCCTTGTCTTACTATCACCAATTCCATATAAGATATCTCTAATTTGAATATCTACAAGCTTATCACTTTGCCAATGCACTTTCCCACCTCCCGGAACTTCATTCATGAAATTAAAGAATAAACACATCAACAAATTACCATATTTAAAGGAATTCTTCTTGTCTTTCTTAATCTTACCAAGATTCTCCATAAGCTGACTTCGAAGCAACTCACATAAATCATACTCTGCATTCTCCTTCACCATCTAATATGTTGCATATATGGTTGTACCGGATACAGAATTTTCTTGGCTGGAATGATATATCTTGTAACCAATGACCATCGAGGAAAATTTCACCCACATCAATAATATCATCAATTTTCATAGCTCTTTTATCAAATATCGAACCAGTTGCATCAGTGACTATATGATTCTTCACAGACTTCAAGATCGACAATCCACTGGAGGAATTTAAAGTTGTAACAACACTTATGGCTTCTTTTGTAATCTTGAAAGGTCAACTCAACCACATAAATTCAGCATGAACTCAACTCAAGATATACCACACCCATTCATTTTCATCAAACATGGGGAATTTCACAATCTGCATGAATTTCTCCTCTAGGATTTTGAATTCAGGCTTAATACAGAAATCCTCTCCAACAATGTGATTGGAATACAAATTCAACAAATGTGAGCTCCCTAATTCCTCAATATTAGTATGAGTGTATGCCCTAATTTCTTCAATATGCAAGACATCGTATAGAACAGACGAAAATGCACCTAAGGGCTTGATCTCAACATATTTGAAAGGATGCCACTTGAATTTCAGGCGGGGTCTATCTTTGACTTCAACTACTAATGGAGTAGCCATTTTCACAAATTCATAGGTTTACAAGTTTTCTCGATAAATACCTTTTTGCAAGATTAGGGTTTGATCTTTGAATCACCTTCACACTTGAATCCTCCCAAATTTCTCCAAAGTTCACTTCAGAGCTCTCCAAACTTCTTCTCAAAATGCAAAGTGAAAAATGAAAGATAGAAATGACCATTTATCATTCACACACCTAACCTTTTTGATACAATAAATGATTTTTCCCTAACTCATCCAGATACCTTGTTTCCATACACTATGAGAGATAATTTCTATGGACCTTCAATTTTGCATAAATACACTCTTCGACTATTCAACAACATTTGTAGATCATCAATGCAATCACAACACTCATCCACATCTCAGTGTCAATTACCAGCAGGGGTTTAAAGGATTTTCTTGACAGCTCCCCTGAGGCCAGAGGCCTTAGTCTAATTCCTAGAGGAATTACCAGAAGTTGATTCTAGTGCTAGCTCATTTCCTACAATAGAGGGACTCTTCTTCACCCATGTCTTCTTCATTTGCTTCCTGATCTCATCTATACTAACTTTCCATTTTCCTTTTCCATCCTTCTACATGTTTCTTCTTTGATTTATTGAAACTCTTCTATAAAATATAGCAATATGACCGATTTTGTTGCAATTGTAGCACACCACATTTCTTTTTCCAGACCAATTGTTCCACTAATTTTCTCTTGATCTCCACTGGTTAGCAATATGGCTAAATCTATTGCATGCATAGCATTTGACATCTCTATAAAAGTTGTTTATCATTTTTTTGCATTCATTTGACTTATGACCATACTTATTACAGTTAAAGCACTGAATAAAGAATTATGGACCACTTGAAATCATTCTACTCCTACATTGAGCTGCCATATGACCAAATTTATTGCAAACATGACAGTTACCATTAAATCTTTGAGCATGAGGTTGTCTTACTAGATATCTTTCAAGTTGATTTATCTGATTTCCTTGTCTAAATATCCTTTGTCCAAAACTAGAACTTTCTCCTTTCTCATATCCAAGACCTCACTTGTCACCATCAATCCTCTGAGTTTTAATCAGTTCATCAAGCTTGGCTGAGCTAATCTTGAACTTCTCCTTGAATTCATTTATTGTAGCAAATTCATCTCTAAGATTATGAATCTGCTTTTCAAGCTCTTCTTCATTGTGTCAGGATTGTTCTAACTCAAGTTCCAACTGAATGAATCCATCAGTAATTCGGTTGCATTCTTCAAATTTTTCTTTCAAGGATTGAGCAAGCTTTTCTTCATTCTTCTTAATATCTTCAATCTCCTTGGTCATCCTTATCATAATAGATTTTCTCTCATGCTTCAGAACTACATTATCCCTAGCAAACTTTTCACATTCTTCTATCTTTTCCTTCAGGGCTTGACTCAGTTGTTCATCTATAATGCATTTTTTGTCTTCCTGCTTGATTTGATCACAGAGTTCCCTTATCTTCTCCCTAGACTTATTGATTTTTTTCTTTCAATGACTCAATGAATCTCTCAACATTCATGAGATTTTCTTGTAATTCTTAGACTTCATATTTTGACTGTTCAAGATCATCTAGGGCCACCATAAGTTGTTGTTGAAGACTGCTTGAATCCATTGAAATACTTTCCAAGATCTCCCTCAAGCTTTTAGACTTTTCTCTAATACCAATTGTTGGAATCAAGGAACACTGAGAGGGGGGGTGAATCAGTGTTCTACATTTTTTAACTTTATTAATATGATCCTTAAAGTACAGATAACATTCAACCAAAATAAAGATGCATGAACATAAGACAAATAACCACATCATAACACAAGGATTTTTATGTGGAAACCTTGTTAGGAGAAAAAACCACAGTGGAGGTCAATCCACAATATTGTCTGAGTATACTCAAAATGAAAGTTTACAAAATGGGAATGCACTTGCATTCAGGAACACTACCTAGAGCTCACTACTCATAAACTGAAAGGCTTACTGCCTTACAAAATTTTGGATAACTTCCAAAGGATTTGAACCAAGAAACTAGCATCTACAAATTCCTAATTACAGTTTCGATTAGGCTCATCAATCAAATTCTAGACCTTCTAACTGATTTTGCACTTCTGCTTTGTTATGCTTTAATTCACACCAAAGATCCTTATTGCACAAGTGAAACTATGCATAATC
Source organism: Sequoia sempervirens (assembly GCA_007258455.2). Lineage (NCBI taxonomy): Eukaryota > Viridiplantae > Streptophyta > Pinopsida > Cupressales > Cupressaceae > Sequoia > Sequoia sempervirens. The sequence continues at coordinate 529,615,683 of VDFB02271358.1, read as the reverse complement.
GCTCTACTAACCTTCTAACATTCACAACATGCATCAACTCACTTCCAGCATACCTCAAAATGATACAATTGATCACTTATATATATCCACTACTAAGGATTTAATCACCTCATGTTGGCTTCAACAAAATGAGAAATATTTACAAACTGTCAACTCAAATCATGTATAATATTCAATGCGCATCCACAAAAGTTGGCCACAACATAGTGAGGAGAAATTTCTCAAACACAAAAATATTTAAACAATAATTCCTCAAATATTTGTGACACGCTACATTTACCAAGTCAGCCTTCATACACTGATGAACAAAAAAATAGTCAACTAGATCTTCTAACTTACACTCAAATCAATACGAGGCACCAAGATTTACAGATAACACAGATCATGCATCAAACAATTATCCTTGAGATCCATAAAACAAAATAATAACAAAAACTTTGCATATGAATCGAAGAACACAAATATCTTGGATGCTTTGTTCTAGCTTAACAGATAATCACTGATCCTTAATTTGTCTGTCAATATGATCAAATGACAACATGCGGATCGACTTACTAAAAAGGGTTGCCATCAATGACAACACCAAAAAACATGTGCAGTGTCTCTTTCCAACAATAATAACAAAGAACAAGCACCTAAAGCAAGAGGAGGATGGAGAGGTGGAAGGACCAACTTTAGACCAAGGAGAGATTTCAATGAATTTTCAAGTAGGTGTTATAGATGCAATGAATTCAGACACCCATCTTTCAAGTGTCCTCAAAACCAAGGTTCAACATCAAGCGGTGATAGGAAGAGTGAAAGAAGAACACAACTGGTCCAAGAGAAAGAATGTGAAATTTCAAGTACTCCTGCATACCCAGAGGTGTGAGAAGCACTTATGATAAGAAGAACTTTGTTGCAGGCACCTAAGGAGGAAGACATGAGTCAAATGAGTCTATTTAGGACTTCAAGCAAATGCTAAGGTAAAGTGTGTCAAGTTGTTATTGATTCAGGTTCTCAAGATAACATGGTGTCTAGGGAGATGGTAGACAAGTTGAATTTAGATAAGATACCTCATGTAGCACCATACAAAGCTTCTTGGATGAATGATAGTCAAACTCTAGTAATGAATGAACAAGCATATGTATATTTCCAAATTGGGGAGTACAAGGACAAGTTTTTACGTGATGTGCTACCAATAGATTGTTGGCATTTGCTATTGGGAAGACCATGGAAATTTGACAGAAGGTCTATGTATTATGGTAGAGAAAACACCTATACTATCAAGAAGGATGACAAGAGCTTTAAGCTAACTCCTTTGCAGGGAAGTGGAAGAGATAAGGGTAAGTCTATGGTTGTCATTTTTGGCAAAAGAGAGCCTTTATGTCCTGAGGACAACAAGACTAGCATATTTGCAGGTATGGAGTAGGATTATGGTGTTAGGGCAGCAGGAAAAGCACAAAAAAATGATGCTAGGATAGTTAGGAGTTTAAAGGCAGAGGAAGAACTCATGCTTAAGTTTGAAACAGTCAAAGTGAATGATGGTAAGATAGTAAATAAGCATGAAAAATAGGGTGAAATGCTTGAGGGAAGGTTTGTGAAGCAGGATGAAATTACTGTGGGGACCATTGTGTGTCCCATAGGTGAATGTAATGTTGCAAGGCATGTGAGATTTTCAAGTATAGGGGTTGATAAGTTTTATAATGTAGTGGTACATGGTAATGACAGTGTGCAAGGTCTGATAACAATGAGAAAAGGACAGTGTGAGTAAAGGGACAAAAGTCTGATGATAGTGATGAGAGGGAAGAGTATACAAGTGAATGTGGATGGATACAAGTGTGAAGATGAACCCAAGAAGAAGGTAGAGCAAGGTATTGCTAACTCTTGTTTGTTTGTAGGCATAAGGACTAGGACAGCATCAAGTTTTGACTCAGGTATAAGGATGGGGCAGACATCAGGTCTGAGCATGAAGATGCAGGCACATTTCAATATGAACACAGTCAAGAGGGTAGAGAAGGTCAAGATAACTCAATGTTTGAACCAGTTGAAGGAGGTTGTAGGTCTAAGTATGTATGGAGCAGTGTCAAGGCATGGAATAATACTTAACTCTTGTAACAAGAGATTCTTTCCTATGGGGTTGTATGGTGTAGGAGCACCTACACCCTATTGTCCAAATTTGGTCTTTTATGGAGCTTGTTAGGGTGGTCAGTAGGTTAAATCAAGGTGGTATGAGTTAATTTTATCTAAATAAGGTCTAAAAAGATCATTTCCATTGTATTTGGGAAGTTTAAGCTCTTAGGTGTCAATTAGAAATTGAAAAGAGATGTAAAGATGCAAATAAAGGTTGTTAAAAATTCAATTTAAAGGAAACTTAAGAGTCTTAAGATTTAAAAAGTAGTTATGTACATTGGATGGGTAGTTTTGGATGGACAAAAGTATTTAAATCCTTGAAAGGCTCAAACAATAGGTTGTTGAATGATGTTTTGAAGATTTCATATCAATATAACGTTCATTGGCTGCAATTTCTCTGTCTTTTTCTAGTTTTCTATACTTTATCTCTTCTGTATGAACCTGTACAGTTCTTTTATGCTCTAAGATCTTTTTTATCATGTTCTAACATGTTTTTACTCTCACATGAATCTATTTTTAAGGCTTAACAAAAGTTCTATTGGAGGTTTCCATTGATTTTTTGAAATCTAACTAGTAAAGCCAGTGAAGTGTGTGTTTGAAGAACAAATAATGGAATGAACCTTTCCACCTACTTTCTTAGTTTGTTTCTTAGTGGAAAGGCATGCTTTAATTTTAGTTTAGGTTTTTTTACTTGTTTGGAGTTATTATCATCTAGTTTGGTGGCTTGGGGATGTTTCCCTAGGGCTGGGCAGTGATATCACATCATGAAAATGAGGAACCATGATAGGGTTCTGAAAATTTGATGAAAGAATTGGTCTTGTAAGTTTTTGTTGATTTTTTGCAAGTGATTTGAAAGATGTTTGAAGAATTCATTGAACTAGTTAAGCCTTGGATGTATGATTTTTAATAAACCCTATGCATTGCATGGAAAAAGGAGGTTTTCATGGGGCAGCATGCTAAAGGCCCTATAAGTGCAAAGTAATCTTAAAATTTGTTGTTTTAAGACACAACTCAATACTTTTTGGGGTGTTCTTATGAAGATCAAGCATTTAAAAGGCACTCTCTTTGTAAAAGAGGGCTAATTCACTAGCCTAGGATAGAGGTATGTTATTGGTTCTCAGATTTGATCCAAAGGAGTCAATGGTGGTTTTCACATATGTTGTGTAATTTGGGAAAGGGTATCTTGATCACTAATTTTTTTGTGAAGTGCTTTGGAACTTTTGGTTGAAAAATCCCTTAAACCGAGTTGCATTTTCTACAAGGGAAACCATGGTTAAGAGTTGAATTTTGAGGAAATCATCTAATTTTTCTTTGAAGTCTAGTTGATATCCACTTGTTTGGCCTATTTTTTGGTTTGACAACCCCTATACTGCATCACAAGATACTTAGCTTTCCCTTCATCCTATTCTGGAAAGTTAGAAATGTTCCTAATTACATCTTCATGATAGTAGAAAATGTGCAAGAAATTACCAAGCCTTTTATCTACTTTTAATCTAGTAATAAAACCCTCAAGATCATGATTCCCTGGATGTATAGTCTCCAAGTTTTAAGGTGCCAACAGATGCAATAATTTCCCCCATGCCCCTTTCACCATAACAAAACCAGCAAACACTGTCCACTCTAGAAAGAATGAGCCTTTCTTTGTTGTATCAAGTAAATGCGTTGCCTGAGAAGCTCCCAATTTCCTCATAATTTTGATAAACCCTATCCTTAATGGCACATCTCTTAGCAAAACATATGGATCTATACTAGGATCATATACTCTAAAGATTGTTTTATCAGGATATAAAATAAAGCCTCCCTAGTTGTGACTCAAATTCAGGTCAGGCCTCATCTCCATAGGTCTCAAGAATTCATGAATTTCCTTAGGAATCCTTGGTGGTTCATAGATCAAGGACCTCTCCAATTTTGATGCAAAATAATTCTAAAACACCACAGAATTATAGTTATGGTCATCTTTATCGAGAATTTGGGTCCAACATTGAATAGGAAAATCAACACCTTCTCCCTTCCTTCTCAAAGTTATGTCTTTCTCAAAAACCTTCTCCCTTTTATACAAGAACATATGCATTCACAATGAGTACCACCAGAATTTCACCCATTCTTTCCCTCCCTTTAGCTCAACCTGACCTTTATGGATATTTTCTACCAAATATGTGGCATAATCATAAACTATGTTGTAAGCTGGGTGTTGTAGATGTGTTGTCAGATAGTTGTATTCCCTCTGCAATGTGTCAGGTGGAGAGAAACCGATGATTTGACACAAAGAATATACAGTCTTCTTAAAGTAGCTAGGAAAATATTTCATTGGGAAGGGCTCAATCTCCTCTCCACCAATTTTGTGTTGGATTTTTTGGTTGTCTTTCTGATATGTGGTTTTCATTGATGTAAACTACTAGCATTATTGTCGTGAAGGTTGTATATGTCAAGGATATTGAGAAAATTGTTGGAGGAAGAGTTACAGAGTTGTTGGTTGCCAATGGAACAATAAAGGTCATGAAGGTGTTTTGTTCTGTACATTGAAGATCAGTTGTTATGGACTAAAGGGTTTATTGTTGTGAGTATCTAGATCATCTATCAGAAGTTTCAGAGGTCCACGTGAAGATTTGATCATGCTATGAATAGTTTTGTTCTGACGGCATTTCTATGGTCTCTGTCAGTGTTCTTAATTGAAATTTATGTGATTCTGATAATTTATACTAACAGTTATTTGTCTTTCTTGAATACTAAAGTAATTATTGAATTTTAAGTATTTAATTTAGGTTTCATACTATTAAAGATAATCTTGTATGTTGTGCTAGATTAGATCCTTATATGCATTTAATGTTCTTCAATTAGATCATAGGTGTATTTAATTTGGCATAACATACCTAATCACAATGTCGCATCTAAGAGAAACTAGAGTAGTTTTAATTAGATCACATAAAACAAGTTAAATCATGGAAAAATTTATTAAAATAGTCTTACAAAGATTATTTGATAAGTTACATTGCCATTTAACATAAAAAAGATAAGCATAAGAAAATCAAACATCAAATGATCATATATATATCAAAGTTTTGAGTACATGCCACCAAATATATAATGCTAGGGTGGCCTATGGCTATTGGATCCCTCGAGCTCTAGTGCTTGTGTCTTTCTATATACAATCCATCAAGAGATGGTGGTATGCGATCACAATTGTGAATTGATAAGATCATCCAAAGCATACTGTAGGCCCTGTGCTCGTCCAATAGTCATGGTCTCCTGTCCAACAGCATCTAAACACTCTCGTCTATATGCTCTTTATCTTCTTATATCTTGGCTACCTCTATATGGATTCTATCGACCTCCTCTAGACCTTAAGGCGATAGAATCTCCTCATAGGTAGCCTCGACTCAAGAAGCATGCCTCATTGCACCCTAATATGATGCTCTTAGGTTCACATAGGGCACAAATAGCTCTTATTCCTACTCCATGATGATTAGGGGCACGAAATCTATACCAGTATCTTGATTGAAGACTATTGGAGGCACTATCTCTATGGCCACCTATCGATAGAGATCATGTAAATCTCTCACAGCACCTACAAGATAGAAATCATAAATATAATCAATACACATCATGATATATATATATATATTAAAATCATAAGCACAAACCATAACAATAAATAAAATCTCACCACCTAGATCCTCAGCTAGTTGTGTAAAGACAACCTCATCATATATAGGATGCATGGAGGATGTGCTAGCCTCTCCATGCTCATATGTGTTGGCATGTGTTATGGCTACCAACTATGATCTAGTAACACAAGTAGGAGATGGATCTCCCTACTCATTGGAAATTGGACCCTCATTTGTCATATCACTGCCCTCACTCATAAGATGCTCCCCATCCTCCTCCTCATCCTCCTCATCCTCCTCCTCCCCTACCTCATAATCAGGGTCTTCTCCCTCATCAATCTCATCTAAAAATATATATGATTCCTTGAGCCTTGTAGCCTCACCTATATCATCCTCCTCATCCCTCTGCTCTAGAAGTGGTCCTACAAAACCTATAGGCTGATCCATAGGGAATATAGAAGTTGGTCATGCTATTTCCCACCACTCCTCATATGCATCAATAGCATTGATGTAATCAACATTGAAGGCTAGGGGCATGTCAAGATCTGAGTCCTCTAAATCATTGAATCTAATATCATCCACTATTAGTCACCTAGTATCTCCTGGCCTCTGGCACTTCACATTGATCACCTGTAAAAGGGGCATGATGTTGGTGGTACTTGTATCTAACCAAACTGCCACATCACATGATCATAGTAGAATGGTATTACTACATAATCATGCCTCCCTTAAATAAACCTATCCCTTTACATCCTCCTCAGTTGTCAAGTATCATCTGGTATGGTCTCTAAAGGACCTCCTCCTAATCTAGTCAGTCTAACTGTACTCTTCAAAAGTGTAAGTCTCCATATTGCCATGAATGCTTTAATGGATAACTAAATGCATGCATATATCCTAGGGTTGATATAGATGGAAACCCCATTGGCCTAGTGCATGTGATATTCTCCAGCCACCAAACTTGTAGTAGCGTACAATGTACCATGTTGTCAACCTCATGGTATGCAAACTGCCCTAGATCATAATATAATTGTGCAAGGATGTTGCAGCCCCAAGCATATATACTCTTGTGGTGCTCCATCTATCTGATCATATGAACAAGACCTCCATCTAGGTGTGCTCTTTTCCCATCAAGGACGAGTACTAGGGCCACTATGAAAATCATAATCCATCTCAAGACTGGCGATTGTGCATAGAGTAACCACTCTAGATCAATACATGGCCCCACGATGTCCTCTCAAACTGGTTCTCCCAATAAATACCCTATGTTTTCTTGTATCTCTACATATGTATGATCCCTAGCAAACCACATGGTCTCACCTCAAACAGGGACTCGAAGGATTCCGTGTACATCCTCCAATTTCACAGGTAGGTAGGTGAAATGTGCAGGTGTTAGCATCCCATCTTGCAACAAGTGCCATCAACATAGCATCATGGTACCTCATGGGAGGCATGAGGTACACCCAATATAATCCAGTGCTCTATAAATTCTAATTATTTTCCTCTGATAAAGTTGAGACAAGGTCTTGTAGGTGACAAAATTGTCTATTGCTAAGACGTTGTCAAGACCAGGGTGGAATCTAAGAAAAAAGAAAAAATATGTTCTATAAGCATTATAAAATCTTAAATCTATACATCAATAGTCAAAAAGTGTGCTAAAGTTATTCTAGGACACTTTTCTAAGGGTTCTAAACATTTTATTCCCTATTTGGGACAATTCACAATAAAATAGGACAATTTGGGAAAAAGTGGGACACTTAGTGAAAAAGTGGAGCACTTTGCGAAAAAGGGGACACTTCATGAAAAAAAGGGACGCTTTGTGAAATTTTCTTCCAAGGTCCTAAATCAACCTAGAAATGCATAAGAAACATAAAATAAATGTGTAAGGACAAAGTTAAGGCACAGAAAAATCAACTCACCTAATGTTTTAGCTCACCTCAAGCTACCTCCTCCTACAGGACCTCGAGTCTCGAAGGCATGTACTCTCATCGGCTCGGAATCTTCAAGCACTGTCCAGCAAAGTCAAGTTGCAAGAAGGTAAAAGATAAAATTAGTTCAAGTTACTTCACTTTTTGCTTTTATATATGTTAAAATTAGGTTTTTACTATATTAGGGTTAAAAGTGCTTCTCATTCAAACTAGTATACTAGGGGCTAGCAAACTTCATTTTTGACATCATTTGTTGCATTGGAATCATGATTCTAATCTCATCCTCATCATATGTCTATCATTATGTAGTATGGTACTTGGAAATACCCTATAGTATGAATTATCTCATTCAATTCAATTAGATTGCTACCTTGATTCCACCTCCATAAAGCAAGCAGAATCAAGGGGGAGCATACATCTACCCTCGAATTTGATTTTGTAAAGAAGTTAGAAAAGATGGTTTTTCAACAACTAGAATGAATTCGTGTTGCAGGATGTGGTTCCTAACATTGTGGTTTTGCAGATAGCTATAGTGGGGGCTTCATTCTCTCCTATTTTGAATGAACATATATGAGTATCCTTCCATGAAATGAAGTTTATTGTTTGGATTCCTTTAGCTTACATATGAACCTAGAGTCATATGGGCGCTAAAGTGGGGGCTAAATGTACTGAAGAAAATTATAATTTCTTGGAGATGGTACAATTTCACACTTAATTTGGACCTATTTTAGTACCCTTGCATTAAATACCCTTTAAATCATCATTAATAGGCCCCTAAGACCCTTTATTTTAGATATCAAGGCTTATTTCAACTAAAATCCTGAAAAAATCAACAAAAACATTAATTTTTCTAACAACCCATCATTGGCCCACCCCAAAAATCTAGGGTGGGACTCATACGCCACCTTGGGCGTATGAGTCCCCCTAGGTGGGACCCATATGCCACAAGTGGCATATGAGTCTCGTGTGGCCCATTTTTAGGGTTTGAGTGAGAAATTCAAGTTTTTAATTTAAATTTTTGGTTGATGTCGGCTTTTGAGATCTAAATAATGGTAAATTAGGTGTAATGCCTATATAAAAAAACTTCTAAGTCATTATTTTCAATCTAGAGAAGGCAATTCAAGGTCTAAGAATTCACAGGAACTCAAGCATTCTTTCACAAGAGCATTTAAGAGAAAGTAGCAAACAAATTTGAACTCTTGGAGCAACATTATAGTGTTTTTGCAGGTCTTCAAGCTCACTTTCATTCAAGATCTAGCATTGTCAAGGGTTGATTATGGTTGCCTATGGTGAATCATGATGGATTGTAGGTTGGGGAGATGCAACTAGCCATCAAGACAAGCCTAATGACTTGTTTCCTAAGTGATTCCATCCTCCATTATCACTCTACTTTCAGCCTAAGGAAGGTATATGTCCCATTGTGTATTATTAGGATGATTAGAGATCTCCCAAAGTGAGTCATTCATCTTCATGCTTCATACATGCATCTAATTCTAGCACATTAGAATAGGGTTGCATTGCATTGCCAATTTCCTAATCTTAGACACACTTAAGGTTAGGGTTTTTCTTCATATTTACATTCATGATCCATTATTTCTATCAATTTTTAATTACCAAACTTGGGGTTTGACCAAGGCAAACCCCCCATAAGAAAATCAACACTATATTCTATTTTGTAGGTCTTTTTACAAGTTCAGATCTGAAAATTAGTTTAGGAAGGAAGAGCAGGGATTGGAGCACAAATATAGAGTTTGAATTCTCAAAAAAGTAGAATGGGATTGATATGCCAGAAGTGGCATATGAGTCCCACTATAGGAAAATTTCTAGATTTTTGAAGATCTTGAATCTACATTATCAGAAACCTGTACTAGTCCAAAAACCCTAAATTATGATTGATACGCTAGAAGTGGCATATGAGTCCCAATGTTCCCTAAAAGTAGCATTTGCAGTATTTTAGAGTTGACTCTAGACTCTTTCATATTTCCAGGTGCACTTTTTGTTTTATCAGTTTGTTGTTTAGATTTGTACTCTCTTCTAGGCCATTTAGTGAAGCCTTGCATATCATTAAATTCAAACATATTAGGTCTTGCATTTCCATAATCTTTCCAATCCTTAGCTTGGTGGTGAACCCTCTTGTAGTCATTGATCATATCCTAGGACATCCTATTGCATGATCTCTCTCTCCTACTTCATCCTTGGATTGAGATCTCTAGGGTTTCCTTGAATAAGAGTGAAGAGGATTGTTGTTCTAATGTCATATATATATATATATATGTGTGTGTGTGTGTGTGTGTGTGTGTGTGTGTGTGTGTGTGTGTGTGTGTGTGTGTATTTGTTTATTGTAGCATCATAAATTGTCACCCTTGACAATTTCACACTATGTTTTTCTCCCCCCTTAAGTTATCGAACCTAATTGAACACCTAATTTCCTAAATTATGCATTCTATAGCCTATTTTTAACCATTACTGACAAATTGCAAGTGGAAAGAAAAGTAATACTTTTCCTCTGGCTCCTTAATTTTTAACAAATAGGGTTGGGACACATACACCCAGGGCAAATTGGTCCCCTTTGGCAAAAGTGTCCCACTATTTTTTCTCCAAATTCAAATATGTCAATGTCGACACTTGATTATTTGCAATTCAAGTGTCCAAAGTCAACTATCAGATTTAACTTGTAGGAAATTATAATAATTGCATACAAATACCTAGTTATTACATCATTTGAAAACTAAGTGAAAGGATCTGGCATCAAGTGAAATGATTATGCAAGAATTATTGTTAAGAGAATTTTCAAGCAAGTCAAGAGTAGAATTTTAGTGATTTATTATAGCAATTCAAGATCCAAGGATCATGTCAAATCATATGTGAGTTTATACATGTTTATGTTATCATTTTTTGTGAAGGCTAACCCTTTGTAGGTCTCCAAGCAATTCAAGTGATTCGAGAAATTCAAATAATTCAAGCAAGCAAGATTCAAACCTTGAGGAGATGTGCATGACTTCAACCCTTCAAGGAAGCCATTGAAAGGTGGTGAGTTGAAACACTTTGTTGATCCATCATTCCATATCACTTATCTTTCTATTATTGGCATTGCCATTGTGGAAGTGGAAACACTAAAACTAGGTTTGACTAGGGTAAGCCCCTAAATGACACAACCCTTCCTCTCTCTTTGAATGTGTAGGTTTTAGGTTTGAAGGAGATTGGAGGAAGCTTGAATATCAATTATCTATTATTGCAATCAAAACTCTACATCTTGACAACTCATAGAAACTCACTTATAGAAATATTCAACAGTGATTCAAAAAATTTGTACACAAAATCAGAAAGCTCTGATCTAGCACCAAAGGACCATGAAAACATATCTAAAATCCCTTTACAAGGACATATACACCCTAGGAAAATTAGTCCTCCATTTTCAGCCCCAAATTTGAACTACAGGTGCATAGTCATGCTCTATCTATTTCTATTATCTGAATTTGTTTGAATTTATGTGTTTGTTGTACATCAGAATGGTAGATTGCATCATTAGCCTAGTTAGATCATTAAATTTCATCCCTAAATTCATGCTAGATTTGGTCAAGGGTTGGTTGACTCACCTTTTAGGTTGTAATTCAATTGTATACCTTGTCTAAATCCATCAAACCCTCGCTACCTCCAAGCTCTAATGAAACATTTGGAAAAGTGCCTAAACCCTAAGGTTAAATCCTAGGGTTTCACTTTTTCGATGTTATATATATATATATGCTTAGTAAAATTTTCTCATACAAAAATATCATGAGTTTATATAAGCATATAATCATATTTAAACACACTTTCATATTATATATACATATGTGTGTGTGTATTTAATGTTCATCCAAAAATGAAAATGATACTTAAGAATGGTACTCGAATTAGTATGTACATGTATATATGGTATACATATGCTCGTATGAGTAGTAATCCAATCTATTGTATCATAAATTTTTATAAAAAGTCCAAAACTCAAGCCTATAGCCTCTATATGCTTGAAAATGATATAAGTGAGATATGCATAGAACCTAACCTAAATCAAACAAAATACATGCAAACCTCAAAAGATCAAGTGTAGTATGTTGATAGATTGATAGCTTTGATGTGGTTTCTCATGATTTTTGTAGCATAAGGGTATGATCAATATGATTCAATAGAAATTTTGGTAGAATAACATTAGCATAAATTGGATTATTTAAATGGGATGGGAGGCCTCTCATTTATAGAAATTATATGAGAGAAATCAAGTGCCAAGATGCATTGGGTGATGGATGGCTAGGATTGGTTGAGGATTAGGGCTTGGATCAAGGTTGCAGTCATCTGACAAGTGTCATATGAGGTATAAGGGTGTTGAATGAACAAGACAACTAAGAGGGGGGTTGAATCAATTGTATCAAATTAAAACATTAAAACCCTCATCAGTAATCAGATCTGCATACATTCAGTAAACCCTTAATCTATTATAATGTTGAAACATGAAAAGAAGATAAAAAAAACTGAAATAACCAACACCATACACAAGAGAACACTATATTTACATGGAAAACCCTAAAGGGAAAAACCATGATGAGGATTAGCTCACAATATAAGTAATTATAAAAAACAATACAAAGAGGCTCATTGCCAAAATAGGATGCACTGTCCAAAAAGGATCACAGCCCAAGCTCACTACCAAAATAGAAAGAAAGAAGATAGAATGTTACACAGAGAACACAATCTCAATGCAATAGATATTCCACCACAACAACTCCAACAACACTAGCAACCTTCAAGAGATCAAGATACCTCAGCTCACTACATTTAGCAATCTTGCATTATAGATCACACTGCATTTCAAACTTCTGCACTTAATTTTGCATCACAATACTCAACATTCCACACTTCATCTCACATCAATTCACCTAGCATTTATACCATCTGTAACTTGAAAAACATCTTCAAGTCAGCTACACTCACTTTACACTAAAAATTCAAATTAGGTTGCCACTAGACATTCTCATGGTGGATAGGAATGAAAAGCAAACCAAAAAAAAACTTTTGGGACCCAAATCAACTCTCACACACCACACTATGCCTTCATTAATACTTAAACATCTTTGAATGTAGTGTAAACACCAGGTCAGTCGTTACCCTTGCAAACACCATTAGACTTTGAATTGCACACTTCCAAGGACAAATTGAAAACCGCATACCACATTGTATCATGATCTAGAATATTCCTCTATCCTCCTAAAAATCCATCAAACTCCTTCGCAACAATTCACACCTTCAGAATGTACACAACTTGTACATTCAGACTATACTGCCAAACATTGTGACTCTAAAATCCATCTTCTAGAGTACCAAACCACAAATCCTCTTGACACAAACAAGAGATCAATACCATTAGCATACCTTCATAATCACAAGACTTGAAGAGCAACTGTAGAGAAATGCAAAGCAAATACATTTCTCCCAGACACCTCTATAAGCAACACTACAAAACCAGTTCACACACTGGTGAACATAACTTCCTATAGCCATCGATCCAGAAGCCAAAATTCTAGATATAGAAACTCTGAACACCTCTAACCAACATATCCAAACCACACAAGCATATCTTCAACCTTGAAGAAATGTGAAGAAAAACCAAAACACCTCTGCAACACCCTATTTCCTTATTTTATCAATTTTCTTAATATCCTTGACATCTAAACCATAAATAGAAGCTTATCAAAGCAACACTAGAGGTTAACAATAGCAACTTAATTGATGACAACATAATGCAACTAATCAAAGCAATATTCTCTTCTCAACCACTGCACAACTGTCATCAATGACAAAACAAGCTTGTTGACATCAATGACAACACCTTCACACTTGCAACAAAGGGCTAGGTTTAGGATTAGGATTAGTGAAACACCCTTATGTGTCCATGGGTAGGATTAAGAGGTGGGATATTAAATGAAGGAATGGGATGGAAAGTTAGTTTTATTTTTGGGAAGTGTCTAGGTTAAATGAATCTAGACAAAGGCTTAGTTAGATATGTGAAGGGAACACATGTCACATGAGGATAAATTTAGATTATGATCCATGTGAACAAGATGGAGGGATAGGATTAAATGGATAAGGATAAGGGATAAAGGTGAATAAAATAATGGAGGAAAAGGGCAATTGGTATTAATTAGCCTAAATTAATTGATTAATTTAGTTGGAGGATTTGGGGGTAAAGGTAAATTAATTAAATAAATATTTAATATTTATTTAATTAATAGGATTATGATGAAGGAATGATAATTAATTAAATAGTAAATATGTATTGAATTAAAGGATTATGACAATGAATATTAATTAAATAAGTAATAAATATTTATTTAACTAATGGATTAGGATAAAGGTGGGAGAGGATGAGAATAATTAAATAAATAATAGATATTTATTTAATTAATGGCTAAGGATAGGCTGAAATGAGGTATAGTTGGGTAAGGTCATATTTCAAGAGTCTACAACCTCTATTCATTTATAGTTCACCATAGAACCAAAACAAAGTATGCATAGTCATACAAAATTATAGAATTTAATGGTCAATGTTTGCAACATATAATAAGACTTGAAATATCTTCAATTTATATCCCTTTTGATCTTCTCAAACTGAGGTTTATGAAATTATTCATAATGGAGATATTTCACCAATAGAATGTATCATCATAATATTGTAGAGGCCTAAACACATAATTTACATAGTCATAGCAATAATAGGGCTGAACACATGCTTAGAATAGGCATAATAAAAGAAATGTCATGTTAAGATAGTTTATCAATAGTCATAGGGTTGAAAGGCTCATGAAAATAAAACATATCTTCTTAGTTTCTTAAAGGTAACCAAACTAAATGGTTAAGATAATTTGTCATGAGGTCAAAAAATTCATTTGATGGTGTTTAAGCTGAAAGGCTTAATAATTTGGCCCATTAACATTGGCATGGCTAAAATACTTCACAAACAACTTCAGTACAATTATTTATTAATGACCAAGACAAAATGCTTACAAAAGATAACCTTGTAGTAATTATAGAAATTACAAAGCTGAAAGGCTTGTAAACAAAGCCATATAGTCATTAATCAATCACCACACAAAAATCTTATGTCTACACAATCATATATTCATGACAACCAAAATGCTTAGAACAAAAACCCAACATAGTCATATATATGAATAACTCATTTGTAATGCTTACAAATAGAAACCAACATTATCACATATTAATTATATCACAGAAGATACCATTTAATTGTGGTTAATCCCTAACTCAACAGAGTAATAGATAAAACTACTCTCTTAATGAAAATACAAGATTAAGGTCAATGACATATGATTCTTAATAATATTTGGTTTAGAAACACATGATATGGATATAGTCATTATAATATTTTTCTTTAATGATCAAAAAAAATGCAAACCAACACATTTATTAACTCTATTAAGCTAGTTGGTGGTTACTATTAAAATTGTGAATAAACACAAGACACAAGATCAAAAAATGAAAAAAACAAAACACCTTCCACACAAGACATCTGCAAATAATAATACAATGAGCCTCAACAAGAAAAAGCTACATAATGAACCTCAAGAGTCTTCAAGGAGATCAAGAGTTCTCAAAGGTTATCAAAATGTTTTTGATAATACAATGAGGTTTAAGTGTTACATAGGAAAAACCATAAATGATAAAGGGATTAGATCATGACAAGTTTTAACATCACATGCAATGAGATGAAATGATCTAATAATAGCTCACTTTAGTTAACATAAAAAATCACTCCTAAGTTTAGCTTAAGTGCATGAAATGAATTAGACTAATAATCAATTAAAGATTAATTAATTATTAGCTAATGTATTATTACTCTAACACCTCTCTTAAGATGAACTTCGGGAGTAGCTATGAAACCTAAAAAGAGAATGCACATGATGGGTCCTGTCAAACAAGGCCTAATGAGGTACCCATGTACAAACAATATAATCTCTCACAATTGGAGAAAAAAGAGAAAACCACATGAGAAAAAATCCTCTCCAAAAAAGAGAAATGCAAATGAAGGAATGAAAAATCCTTCACACCAATGTGAAGGACTAAGAAGCCTCCAACCAAAACAATGTCCCAAAAAGAGGAACATGAACAACATCATTGAAGCACAAAGAAGTTGTAGAAAATTGTCAAAAGATGACTAATATAATACTAAAATAAATAACTTCCTCTGGAAATAGATGATGATCAAGATCAAGAAGAAAAATAATCTGCATGAGTGTCCACAATGACACTACTCGAATATGATGGCAAACAAATTCAAACATTTGGAACTCAAAGATACAAATGGAACAAGTACCAATAGGCTGAAGGAAACTAATCAAATGAAAAAGGAAGGTCACCTCTAAAAATGGGAATCAAATAATGTCAATATGTTAAATACTCCATCTCACTGAAATGCATGGGTAACCAGTTGTTGCATCTTCCCAGTACATAGGAACAAGAACTAGATACATAGATCACTCCAAAAAATGAAACCAAGGAAGTAGTAGCACCAATAGAAGAAACCCACCCATAACACAAAAAGGGAGAGCAAAGATAGTTACACTAAAATTATGTGTCACCAATAAGTGCATGTAGGAGAATATTTGAATGTGCAATTGAAGAGTGCCTGCAAGGGTGTGCAAACTAGGGCATGCATACATGAGGCATGAATTATTGGGATTCAATGTTGTCAAAGAAGGGACACTCACTTGACAAAGGTGTGATGGGAAAACAAAGGCACTCACAACCCATCCATGGCACTTTATATCATAGTGCGAGTACAAAAAGAACAATAGGAAATGAAAAATCTCCAAAAAGTATACACCAAAATGGAACTTTATATTAGTGTGTCTACAAAAGAGAAATGATGAAGGGTACTCCCCTTACAATCTAAAACTCACATAAACAACAAATAATGGAACAAACAAAATGCAAGGAGGAAAGCAAATATTTTCTATTATCACTAAAATGAAATTACAACATTACATTTGCCATCACATGGGCTTTCTGATTACATAAATCTGCAAATCGAAGCCACCATCTACGCTACTCTCACCTCCTCTCTATATTCCCCCTTTACCTCCTTTATTTGGAAGGTGTAACCACCCTAGAATCTTTTGGAAAGTGTAACTTCTCTAGAATCTTCTAGAAAGTGTAACTTCCTTAAGAAGATATTTTGAAATTTTATTGATTTTGGTATTACAACTTTGTGGGGTCATAACTTTTTATCCGACCGTCGGATTTTCTATTATAATACCTTTTTGAAAAGCTCTCGAGAAATATTCCACTATAAATTAGGGCCAAAAGGCCAAACACTTTTGTTTTCTACCAATTTTCAAGCCCATCCGGAGCCTCTAAGTGCCTCAAAATTGACCCCAAAGATTTTACTAGGATTTTCAAAAATTAAAATTTTAATCTCTCAAATGACAAATGGTATTGAAGTGATTTCTTCACCATTGGCTTCAATTTACCATTTTTGAGTTTTGTGTAAGATTTTGTGTCCAACTGTGCATAAATGCAAACTTACTAAAATAGTGAACCTGCGAAATTTAGCCCTTATTGAAAAGAAACAACATTTTTTTTGGGTGATGCAAGATTTCTCTTACACCCCGGATGCTCCTGCATCAAGAAATTACATGAAAAAGATGAACCTATAATGCCTACAATGCCCAAATAGGACAAAATTCTAAAAATACATATAGAATAGCCATAAACAAGTCATCCCATGCAAACAAAAAATTTCCAAGAACTCAAGCATCCAAGTAATTCACCTGAGTGTGAAAACACAAAAAATTGAATAAAATGTACCTAGAGAAAATTCTGTAAAATGGAATGGATGGTTGTGAAAAGATCTAAAAGATCGTCCCAACATCGCTAGAATCACAAAAAATGGAGAAATAGGTCAAAATTTATGAGCTCGAGAGTGAAAATAGCACCTCTGACTTCAACAGGATGTAGAATGCACCAGTAGAAAAAAAATAGTGATCAAATCCACACCACTAGAAATTTGATGGAACCATCTTTTCGATGATATCTTGTTTTCCCAATTTCGATATTGTATGCCCAAAAGAAAAAATAGTTGTTTTAGGGCCAAAAATGGCATGAAGGGGGCCCTGACCTATGTCTATACCGTTGACATCATGTTGACGTCAACATGATATCAGTAAAATATTTTGGGAATATTCCATGTGCTGGCACAAAAGGCTCTGTCCTCGAAAAACTCATTAGAAAATCCATGTGCCAAAATATGCACTTTTTGGATGAAATATTATGTCTATTCTGCACTAGAAAGGAGTTGTTTGAAATATTTTATGCTTGTGAATAAACACAAGATGCAAGATCAAACAACAAACAAAAACACCTTCCACACAAGCGATCAACAAACAATAATATGTTATATTATCAACAAGAAAAAGCTATAGAATGAACCTCAAGAGTCATCAAGGAGATCAAGAATTCTCAAAGGTTATCAAAAGGTTTTTGATATCACAATGAGGGTTGAGTGCTATATAGGAGCAACCCTAAATTATAAAAGGATTAGATCATGACAAGTGTCAACATCACATGTAATGAGAGAAAATGATCTAATTATAGCTCACTTTAGTTAACATAAAAAGCACTCATACGTTTAGCTTAAGTGCATGAAATGAATTAGACTAATAATCAATTAAAGATTAATTAATTATTAGCTAATGCATGATTACTCTAACAGTTACAATTCCTCAACCAAAAAATCCAAATTCTAAATCATGAAGCATTACCAAATCTTGATATTTCCATAAATTATATTAAAAACACTTTTCAAACACAATACTTTTGCTTAATAGCATATTTTGTAAATAAGGGCATGTTACATACTAAAATCCTGCAATTCTGAATAATATTTCCAGCAATAATTTCCTCCAATCCTTCTCACTATTGACAACCTCCCTTCTCTTCTTTCTTCTCCTTTTCTTGTCTCTTCCAAAACCCTTTCTCTTTATCCCTCTATCTCTACATGTCCTCTAGAAACTACCATACTCCATTCCTTATGGGAGTAATGGACACTCCACTTTACTTTTCTTAGTGCAAAGTTAATATTTAAATTTCCCCTTACACTCTCCACTTTGTGGAGTTATTAGTTCAATGCACGCTCATAAATTATGAAGTACTCTTCATTTATTGTCACCATCAATAATAACAACAAAAATATAATCCTTTGAATATTATATATATATAATATGTCTAATAGATATATGAATGTCCAAGGGGTTGAGTTTAGTTGGTTAAAGCATTGAGTTCTCAATGTGGATACCATAGTTCAAATCTCAATAGGACATCTAATATGGAATTCTAAGTTGCGACTCTTTGTCTTCCATAGGTGGTTTCTAGTATGCTTGCTCGAAAGGGGCTGATATTAGTTTCTTGGTTGTGCTCATAAGATCTTGTATTGGTCTCTTGTTTATGCTCATATGAGTGGAATATTTGTAAACAATTAGAAATATTTAAAAAATGATTAGAATTTTTACATTTTTGACAATTATCTCTAATTGAGATAACTATATATATAAAGATTCTCACAATTATATATACTTATATAAATATATATACAAATCCTACTCAAAAAACATATTTCTTTAATGATAAGAATATGCCTTTTTCTCAAACAAAAATCACGCTTAACTTTTATAAGTTTTTTTTATGAAAGCACATACCTTAGAAAATAATCATGTAGAAAGAACAATTTGTATATCACTAATCATTGCAGTTCAAAAGAAAAGAAAAACCAAATACACAATAGTCAAACAACTCAAGGAAAATATCCACAATCATTGCAGCCAACATTAAATAATGTGAGTGAGTGTGTGTGTGTGTGTTCTCAGAATCATGGTGGTTCTGGTATTTTCTTTTGAATCTTCTTCCATCTCTCTTATAATGCTCCCCCTCATTTGAGGGTGGGGAAATTATCTCCTAGATCCACCTCATCAAACCAATGAGGTATTGTGTTTGATAAAATATATTACTAAAACATAATATAAATCATTCACTAACATCTTATGTTAGTAAATTTTGCATGCACATCAATTAAAAACAATATCATTTGAAACTAATATAAAGTTGAATCATCGTCATAGTATATGTTGAACACAATGATGTTCTGAGAGGAGGGGATTGAATCAACATATATTAAAACTTAACCATTCCATTGCAGATTAACAAATCACAATAACTAAAAAGAATGGAAAAGAACACATACATCACATAGAGACACTAGGATTTTTATGTGGAAAACCCAATGATGTAAAACCCACGATGTGGATTAACTCACAATATATGTATCTCACTGCTAACAAGAATTACAATATTTTGAGGATCATTGCCTATGGACTTGCAGACTAAGGTATACAACCTTAGAGCAAGATACAAAGGACCTAATGAGACCCATTGTCTCATAGTAGGATACATTAAAATTAGATTGAGAAAATTGATTATGAATTGCTTTGAAGAAGCATCTAACACATGTTGATGTAGTCATTATTTCACACATTTATACCTTTATACTGACTTCAAGCAATTCATCCTTTTCATTTTTCTTAATTACTATTCTCTTCACACATCTTCACCATCACAAATTATTTGTTCTTCTATATATATCCTCCGCAATAACACAACACCTCAATTCGATCGGCTCCAAGATGACTTTTTGATAAATCAAATGATATAGCATAGGTCAGCTTCAATCATGAAGAGATGAAGACTTATCTAGGTTAGTACATGGCATGTCAGGGCCCAATTTCATCACAACACAACCTTCAAAATAAGATTAATTGATCAAGATCAACCACAGATGGAATAAATAAATTATGTCGGCCCTAATAGTATCAATACCATCAATACTATCACTGTTTGACTTTACACCACTATGGAGATACCAAAAACACCATGTGAACCAAGATGTAAGCATTACAAGTTGTGCACAATATCTCCTCAACCTTCTCCTAAATAAACTAATCATCATATGTTGGCACAGAAATAGAAACCCATTGAATATACAAGAATAGAGAAATTTGGTCAGACTGTAGTTAACTATCATTTAAAAACTAAACTTGCAGACCATTACATTACTTGATACTGCTAAGTAGTATGCTTTTAGCACTACAAAACATATTTACAAAACTGCAATATCATTCCTTCACTTTTGGAAGAATGTAGAGCATTCTACCAATCTTTCATCATTGCTTTCCTTTGTCAAGGTACAAATCAGAATATTGATACTTGCAACTCTCACTGTAGAAGATGTGAAAATTGATTTCTTGGATGTGGCATCTTTACAACACAGTCATCTTTCCTTTAGAATTGCAAGACAAAATACTTTTCTATAGAAGAATGTGGATCAACATACCATGACTTTTCCTTAGAGTCAACCCTGTGAGTTCTTTAGTGAAACTTTTATACCTTATCTACAAGTACAATACATCAGAGTAGAATGATATCAATGTAAGCATATTGTATGTACATGAAAACATGTATATCTACCTCTACAACATTATTTGACATCAGAAAAATCATCATTTCAACCTTATGTAGCACCGCTAACTTGCACCAATTGATATCACAATATAACTATCTCTAGAGGATGTACATTCTTTAGTATATATATTTGACATCAATGACACACCATATTGGGTTGACATCAATGACAACACCTATTTCCAACAGTATAATGGTTCGTAAAATAAGTTTTGACATCATAATCAAAATACATAACAAAATATAAGATAATCTAGAGGGCTCAAAAATGGGATGTGACATACATCTCCTCTTTAAGGTATCAAAGTAACTACTCATGTTTAACTTCATATTTGTATGCCATATTGGGAGAGGTGGGATGGTAGCCAAAAAAATGTGTCATCAAATCTTGATACTAAATTCCATGACTTTGCATATACTCATCAATCATATTTTGCACCCTTCTCCCAAAAAGCACCCATTCTCTTTTTACCTCATAATTAGACCAATATATTTTTCTCTACTTTATTATTATTTGATATGCTAAAGTTTCATAAGTATATAGGCATTGATCTTGTATACCACTGTATTTTCCTCTATTTTCATATTATTTTATATGTTGAATTTTCATAAGTATATAGGTATTGATCTCTTATATCTATGAATGAATCATTTCTACCCAAATTCTAAATCTTGATCTAGGTGGGTCCAAATGACAACAATTATTTGATCTTCCATCATTTTTTTTGTCCCTAAATAAGTTGAAGCTTCTTCTTCTCTCCAAGTTCAATTATTTTTCTATGGAGACTAATTTTAGGTTTGACTAAAATAGAATTGGCACTCTTCACTTGGAAAAGACAAAATTTTCTCCTAGTAGTTGGAACTTCCAAATATAGACAAGGACTTACATCCCTATTGTCTTTCTACTAGTGAAAGTTGGCATCATATCAACTTACACATTGACATCCTCTTTGATAACTATGTTATAGGACCTTTCAAAATATAAACCAAGATATCATTCTATTAGGTCACAAAATCATTGTTTAAACTTCTAGATGGATTAATCCACTTCAAGGACAAGGATATGCCATTCTTGAAGGTGGATAGTGTTGGACTCAAGCAATATTGAGAGGGGGGGTGAATCAATGTTGTGCAATTATTAACATTATTAATTTGATCTCTTCAAGTGTCTATAACATTTAATCAAAAGAAAGATGCATGAACATAGAACAACAAGCCACAACACCATAACACAAGGATTTTTACGTGGAAACCCGTTAAGGGAAAAACCACGGTGGAGGTCAATCCACAATTTGAGTACTCAAAATATAAGGGTTTTACAAAATGGGGAATGCACTTGCATTCAGGCACACTACCTAGAGCTCACTACTCAAAATTAGGAAGGCTCACTTCCTTAAAAATATTTTTATTACATCAAAATGTTGAAATGAGAAAATAGCATCTATAAATGCCTAATTACAGTTCATGTTAAGCTCATAGATCAAATTCTAGACCTTCTGTCTGATTCTGCACTTCGCTCTGCTCTACCTTAATTCGCTTCACAAAATCCTCTTCTGCACAAATGAAATTTTCTTAAATGCTCTTCTGATATTCACAATACACATCCATGCATATCGAACACCACACACACACCAAAATGAATTAACCGATCTCATATATATATATATATCCACTACCAAGAATTTAGTCACTATATGTCGGCTTCAATAAAATAGAAAATATCTTCCAAATATCAGCTCAAATCATGAATAACATTTAATGTGCATCCCTCAAAGTCAGCCATAAAATAGTTAGGACCCAAAACAAAATCTCCAACACAAAAATACTTCAAACAATTATTCTTTAAACATCTGCAATACCTTACATTCACTTAGTCAGCCTTCATATATTGATGAACATAAAATTGAACAATCGGATCTCATAACTAGTACACCACTTGATGTGATAGCACAAAACTCAAGAATAACACATTTCATATATCCAATGACCTTCACTGAGATCCACAACCAAAACTGTTAAACTAATAATGAAAACCACCTGACAAATTCAATTTCAACCAGATACCATGTTCTTCACTCTATCTTCTGGTATAGTCAGATACTACAGTGCAGACCAGATCATTGACTTCAGTTGCCATCAATGACAACACTAGAATCCATATGCCAATAGATGGACCAACTAATCAATAAAGAGTGAGTGATGATATGGAAATTGTTAAGATTAGATAATCTCTCCTTCACTTTTGGATCAACTAGACCTAGAAGGGTATTCCTAAAGTAACCTTTAATAAAATTTAAGAAAATTTGAATATGGAAAAATTGAAACAACTATAGTAGTATCCAATGTACGCTTGGTCCCAAAAATTTTCACTAGATCAAGGACTAAACTAATACACACAACCTCTATAATTAAGTTGAGGAAGATAAGTAGGACATGATTCTCTAAAATTAAAAAAAAAACTATTATAGTTAACTTTAGATGTTTTTCCTAGGTATAGCATTGAATCAAGAAGTGAATAAAAACTAAAACTTATTCTTACACTAATATTTAATATGTTCATTTTAGGTGTATGTAGGTTCAAACACTTCTATGACCAATTCTTTATACTGGGTTAGAAAGTCACAATTACCATACGATAATACATAGAAGTCACTAAAAATATATAATATCAATAACTAAACATGCTTAATAATCCCTCTTCAAAATCCAAAAATCTATATGGAATAAAGAAATGACCATTACAAATATTATATATAATGAATTAAACTTTTGTGACAAATCAGATCATTATTATGTTCACACCAACATATGTGGTGAGGTTAAACCCTTGCTAAGAAGAATTTTTCACACTTTGTCACTTTAATTTTTTTCTAAAGATCCATAAATGTCAAAGGAGACATTTAGTTACAAATATCTACTAAAATTTAGATAATTCTTCATGATTTTTAAAATGAGAAACTAGTTTTGCAACCCTAGAAGTTCTTTGGTATTGCAATCACATCAAAATGAGAAATGGTTGAGAAATGAGAAATGATTGATCATTCTTCTGGAAAAGAATTGATACTTCAACATTTTATCAATTACTAAATCCTAACAAGAATTTAACTAAGAATCATATCTCGTTAATGTTGTATATGGAACAAGTTAGAATCCTACAAAATATGTTGAAATGGTAGCCTAAAATTAGCATATGATTATCTACATCTAAAATTTCAACCACCACATTCATGGTGGCATGGTGTCCTTCACCATCCACCATTGAATTTAAAAATATTTTATAGCTTTGGAATAAACAAGGTTTTATGGGTGGGAAAGACCAATTTGGCAGTTGCAGGAGTCAAATCAAGCATTAATGTTATTTCTAGGAAGATCTGGCAAGTGCATAGACCATATAGAGTTAATGAGGAATTAGAGGTGAGAAAAGGAGATGAAAGATATTCTTGTAGAACAAGACATTGGAATTGGACATGGGAATGGAAATCCATATTCACTTTGGAACTCTACAAAAGTGGTGAAATGAGTAGATGAACAACATGGAAGAAGATGCAAGAAAATTTTATGAGAATGGAAATCAAGACAAGATATCCAAATGGAAGGATAGCTGAAAGTCGAGTTGAATTTTGCATAAGAAGAAATGGAAGGAAAAAGGTGATTGGAGATTTTACAAAAATTATATGTGAAAGTGGAAAAGGGATTAGGGGTAAGGACTATTCAAATCCCTATGAGGATCTTGCAAAGAGGAATGAAAGAAGAAAAATAGAAGGGACTAATAGATATATGTGCAATAGGGGGAGGACCAAAGGTGGAAGAAATGTCCAAATCCACTTTGAAATCCTACAAATAATGAATATGAAGGGAAATGGAAGGAATGAGGAAAGTGTCGAGACAATGAAAGAAAATTAAGAAAAACTAGACACTATAACCAGATATTGGGTTGGTAGAAAATATCTAGATGTCCACTAAAAGTCTACAACACTACAAAGACACCCAAAAAAACCAAAATTACCCCATACATAGAACTTTTTTAGATCTCAACAACTTCCAACATATGATAAGAACACGGGGGATGAAAGAGCACAATGTGATTACAAATTTGACTATGGAGGACCATTTGGAGCTCTCTCAGATTGGTTATCTATGATGGATAAAATGTGATCTAAATGCATAAAGGAGCTAGGACTCAAATAAATTTTGGCACTATCACATTGAGTCCCAAAACTAAACTTTGAGTCACACCACTCAGAGGCTTCATGTTGTTTTTATATTTCTAAGGCCTTCGTATTGAGTGCCCCTAAACTTTCCAATGGGAGGCTACAATATTTATTCAACACCACAACTATTAATGTTGCACTTTTCAAGTAGAAGAATCCTCAACCTCAAGATGTTGACTTAGAGATAAGGAAGATAAAGCCTTTGAATCTACAGTAGGAGTCAGAGAAACAAGAGAAGTATCTTTATCATCACAACATTCTAGAATTTTTAAATAAGAAATATCATCTATATCAATGTCATATGGTATATTTTCAAAATCATCAAGGGGTACAAGATAGTGCACATAGCATTTTTTGGAGCCTTGCAACATAAGCATGAAGTATGGATGATTTTTGTTGGTTGTTCCTATGTTTCCATTGATGTCAACATGGTGATACCTATATGGGAAGTCTATTTGGTTTATTGGGATTTGTTCTATGCCAGTAATACCCTTGTGTGATGGATTAGTGTGTTGGTATTTGAGTCCAAAATTCACCACAGGATCTTACATGACTCTAATCTCTTAACCATGTTTTCTTGACTCATTCAAATAGTTATATCTTGGATCTTGAGACGTCTTTTCTTGTGAGTAGAAATTTATCTCTGACAAAGTTTAACTATATATTCTACTATTGTTCTATGCATGGCATATTGTGTGGGAGACTCTACATTCTACTAAGGTCAACATTCTTATGTTGTGGCTTTGTTGATAGTTGTGTTGGTAGTATGATGGGAAATTAATGTGTTCTCAGATTCAAAAGGCGTCTTCTTTGAGGATTATTTTTTGGTTTGGAGAATTGTGTTCTAGTCTTGGCCAACTCAGCGTATGCAATATATTATGAAGACTAATTATGTTTTATGGATGATAGTTGATTTGGTATAATACACTATGTGGATAAAATGTTTAAATCATATATAGTGCCAACAAAGAAGGTTTTGATTATTTTTGTGTTCATCTAATTAGGCTGACCTAATTGATGATTAAGATACTTGTATATATATATAAAAGATGTTTTGAGGAATGAGATAAGTAAGAGAAAAAGAGAAAAGAATGGGAGTAGTGGAAGAAGACACACATGAGAAGTGAATTTGAAATGAGAAGTGTGAGAGTGAAAAGGATTAAGAGGTGTGTGAAGATCTAAGCCTAAATGCTTTATCAGTTGCAATTAGTGTAGTCTTGTTGAGCAACTATTGTGTGAGGTAGTACATCATATTCTGAGCTTCAATGGAACTGAGCCATGCACATTGAAGGTGTATTCTATCAGTTCAATATTTTTGCAGTGAGCCACAATATTTGTATCTTGGTGGTTAGCCATATTTTGTATTCTAGCAGTGAGCCTTTTCAAGGGAAGTGAGTCTTGGAAGTGATCCCTTTTAAGGACAGTGAGTCCTGGTAGTGAGCCTTGTAATATTTTGTATCCAGATATAATATATTGTGATTTAACCCTCACTGTGGTTTTTCCCTTTTTGGGTTTTCCACATAAAAATCTTGGTGTTCATGTGTATGGTTGCATTGACTTGTTTTCATGTTCTCTCTTGTTGATTCAGTCATAACTGTGATAATATTTAGATGGATTTTATTATGGTTTTATGGAATACTAATTCACCCCCCATCTCAATATTCTAGATGTTCAACAATTGGTATCAGAGCTTGGTTCCTTAGAAGAATCCTAACAGCTTGAGGAAGGTCCTAGAATTTGAGTATAAGAATTTTTTCCTTCAGAAGAAGTCTCTAATGAATATTCAAAAGAAATGGAAGATTTGAAGGGCAAGTTGATGAAAGTGAATGAGTACATTGAAAAACTGCAAAGTAAAAGTGTTGAAGCATGTGATCTATTGGTTGAGGGAGAAGAAATTAACTCTATCCTGCTGCAAAAATTGGAAGAAAAGAAAAGAACTGAACAATATCAAGAAATTGAAATTCAAAGGAAGATGGATGAATGCATAAAGCTAGAGGAGGAAGCATAAATCTTGAGATCTAATCCAAAAAAGGAAAGAAGTTTTGAAGACAAATTCAAGATAAGCTCAACAATACTTGATAAATTGATTACCTTTTTTAAGACCGGAAATGGATAAGAGTGGTTTAGGGTTTGAGGAAGGTCAGAGTTCTAGAGCAAAGCAATCCACTGGTAAGAAGACTCGGTACAAAGATAGACAAATCAAGGAGCTAAGAAGAAATTCCAGAAAAAAATCCTATCAAATGACATGATGCTAAAAGGTATTTATCTTTCAATGGTGTTTGTTTTTTCTGCAATAAATTTGGTCATAAGGTGAAGGACTGCAAAAGTAAAATGTTTTTTTCTATCATTCTCTAAAAAGTGTCTTAAGAGAAAGAAGAATGGATATAAAGTTAATCTGTTCAATAAAATGGAAAATGGAAAGAAGAATGTTGTTTGTTGTAAGTGTTGCAATCCATAACACCTTGGTAGTAACAACAGAAAAAAGAAAAACATCTATTTGGCAAAGAAGAATAATCAAATCATTGATCCAGAAGAAACAAGAAAGAAAATGAAAAGGATTTGGAGAAAGGAATCATCAGTCTTATCTATGTCGACCTTTGATGCAGATACTCCCATCAATTTCTAAGTAAAAGCAGTGGCTAAGGGGGAGTAATCATCAGAAAATATAATAAACCCCCTCATCAGTACTTGTGTCATATCATGACAAAAGTATATTTAATGTGGTAACAAGATTAAGGTATTTTCTCAGTCACATGTGTGAAGGATGAAGTCTACAAAATTTGAAAGAATGGGGGAATACACAATTTTTTAGGCAACCTACCTACAAGTTGAGGCATTTACTGCAAATTCATTCAAAATGAAAGTGTAAGACAGGGGGACCAACCACATTCAAGGCCCCAGGTCATAGAGAGCCAAGAGCGGAAGGCTATCCTAACTTACCCCAACTTAAAGGGGTGTTAGGAAATGTGGGATGAGAATGATGAGGACTATAAGGACCTTCAATTAGTCTACATACCCAAAACTCAGAATGGGGATAGGTGAGCTAGTTTTTGGGTTCAACACTATGCCTCAAGAAGCCCTCTTCCTAAGGACGAAAGCGTGGTTTCAGGACGATAGAGTGGCAGGCTGGCATATCTCAAGTGTACTAGCATCTGTACGACTAGAGGACTAAAGAGAAAAGGTTAAACACAAGAAAATAGACTAATAGCCTAGCTAGTGGTTTTTAGGAGAACAAAATAACACTATGAAATATGAAATGTATAGATGAATGTGATAAAGTAAGTAGATTAATGCTAGGGTGACAAGAATGATCTCACAGAAAATCCTGATCACCAGCTAGCTCCGTGAATACTTTCACCAACACACACTAGAAAGGAAAATTGTTAGGTGGTTGTATAGGGGCCTGCCTCAGTTAGACCCCCATTTTGGTGTTTCCACCTCCGTGGACAACCAAGTTTGTGATAATGGAGAAATATATGATAAAGAGATAAATAAAGTAAAGAACACAAAAGTACTACAAAAGCAATAGGGTGATACCCACCAAATCATAGAGGAGAGGAGTAGAAATATTACCACCTCCACCAAGATCTCACTAGCTAATGGGGGAGAAAATGAGAGGACTCAAGCCCCTACTGCAATGGTGTTTGTTCCACACTTTCTCTACGGAGTTGACGGAGTGTTGTTGTTGCTGCTATGGAGTGAAAAATGTTGCTTGAAGGCTGAAAGTGCAAAAGTAAATGCTAGAATGCTTGGAGAGATCAAGTTGAGTGCTTAGAAGGATGTGTAGAAGATGCAAAAAGAGATGAAAAGCATGTAGGAGTGAATTTGAAGGAGAGAACAAAGAAAACGGCCATATTCGAGTCAGTTAGTTGAAGGGGGCATTAAAAATCAACTTCCAATGGGAGGTGTAATGCCTCTATAGGCTCCAGATGTAATAATATGCTAGGGAAATAAGTGTACCATGTGGACGTCTGCACATCATGCGAGCATCCCCTACAGTTATTCCTTCGTCGATACTCAAAATGATTGCCAAGTGGGATGAAGGCAGTGGACTTATGTGGAATTTAACCTTTGAATCTGGTTTTCTAAAGTGAGGAAGGGAAAAAGGGGAATTTTCATAAGGGGTGAAAATTAACTCCTATACATTTTTTCCCCCACTTTAGCAAGCACAAATACTAATGAGTGCTTCGGTAAAGTAGATCAGAGAAGTAGAAGAGTTAGAGATGTATACCTAAATTGTTGAGGAAGTAGACCACGATTTGGCAAAATTGAGAGTGTAGGACAAGAAGAGGACTTCATAGCTTCATAGAACTATGAAGTTGAAGAATGAAAGTGTCTTACAAGCTCGCTGACCTGCAAGGAGGCACCCCCCAATATCTCTCACATGAGGGAAGCCCCATGAAGAAAGTGCCTCACAAGCCCGCAAACCTGGAAGGAAGGTATCCCCCAAGATCTCTCACATGGAGGATACCCAGAAAAGCACCTTACAGACCTATAGACCTACAAGGAAGTGTTCCCCAAGATCTCTCACATGGAGGAAGCTGGGAAAGCACTCTGCAGACCCACAGACATGCAGGGAAGGTGTCCCTCAAGATCTCTCACATGAAGGAAACCCAAGAAAGCGCCCTACAGACTCGCAGACCTATAGGGAAGGTGTCCTTCAAGATATCTCACATGAAGGAAACCCAAGAAAATTCCCTACAGACCCACAAACCTACAAGGGAAGGTATCTCCCAAGATCTCTCACATGGAGGAAACCCAAGAAAACACCTTACAAACCAGCAGACCTACAGGAGAGCCACCCCCAAGATCTCTCGCATGGAAGAAGCTCAAAGGAAGCGCCCTATAGGCCCATAGACCTACAGGGAGGCATCCCTCAAGATCTCTCACATGGAGGAAACCCAAGAAAGTTCCCTATAGACCCATAGACCTACAGGGAGGTATCCCCCAAGATCTCTCACATGGAGGAAACCCAAGGAAAGTAGACTCTACAGAGTCAAAAAGTGGCTTTGTAGGAGCACCTATAAAGCGACGTGTTTACCTGCAAATAAAACATGTCAGAAAGTAGCCACATTGGCAATTAGGAGGACAGTCACGCAGATCGTTGGAAAATTGGAAAACTTTCAAAGGGCTCCCTCAGGAACCCTGATGTGAAGAAGGGGTCCACTCAAGGGACACACTATTCGAAAGTGCAAAGGAGATGTTTTTTCTTTCTCAAATCGATTCATCATCAAGGAATCCTTTTGAAAGATGTTCACTTCATCAAGGAATTCAAAAGGAAGAATATGCCCCCACGCGAGGGGAAGATCAAAGTTTTTCCCGCTTCGAAGGAAGATTCCCAAGTTCTTTCTTTATGAACCTGTGATGAAGGAAACACGTTCCATTAGGGTTTCATGTTGAGAACGTGATTCTTGAAAGTAGTTTGTGAAGATTCTCAAGAAAATATTTGTTGGCAACGAATGCATTTTTTGAAAATCAAAGTGTTGTAGAAGTGTCGTTGTCACACATAAGAGGGCAACTCAAACAAAGAAGAGAGAAAGATAAAGGAAAATAAAAAGAGAAAAGAAAACATGAACAAAGGACACAAGGGCAGCCTGATATTTTGGGGTTAGAACTACTCATATATGTGTGTGTGTGTGTGTGTGTGTGTTTGTGTGTGTGTGTGTATGTGTAGGCACCTAAATTTGGACAATTAATTTATCCAAATTTATCCCCTTTCGTCTAAACATTCTTTTATTTGCATTATTTAGGTAATATCACTATTATCTAATTAATACCCTTAATTCTGCCAAATCCCTAAGTTATTTAGTTAATAATTAGATACCTTATCTCTTTAATCGTCCTTTCATCAAATTAATTAAATAAATATTATAGTTATTTAATTCCTCACATGTCACATCCTTTTCTTAATCTTAATCAACCTCTTAATCTCTTCATTAGGGATGTGTACATGCCTAATCCTTGATTAGGATGTGTCACATCGTCCAAATTTTGCAAGTTGGCTTCTAATTCTTATTAACCACTAATTATCTTCTAATTACTTATCAGTTAAGCCTAATCAGTACCTTGGTCAACTCTTCCCATCCCCCAAGGAATTTTTAATTCCTTTTTATTCATCCAAGGCTCCTCTCTTCCCCGTGTGAATTTTTAATTCACTTTTATTCCTCCAAGGAATCTTCTCTTCCCCATAGAAATTCTAGAACCTTTGACTTGTCACATCACATGTGCCAAAGTCTTCTAAAATATTTGACTTGTCACATCAAGTCACATGTGGGTAAGTACTTACCTTTTTAAGCACCTTGTTTTATCCAAGGTACTTCTCACCTCTCTTTGGGAACATTGTCTTATTCATAAGATCTCCCAATTATTGTGAATTTTAAATTCACTTTTATTCCTCGAAGGAATCTTCTCTTCCTCATGTGATCATTGAGAGGTCACATCAAGGTACTTGCAAGTACCTCCATCACATGTCCTTCTTCCACCTCACTTACACCTCATCACATCCTTGACCACTTCATATTCCACATGTCAAGATGTGAGGGCTTGTGAATCCTCAACTCACCATAGCTCTACATCTTGGCCATGGTGGCTCAATATTAACTGTCCATTTCTTTAGAGAATTCAAATTTCTCTATAAATCCCCCCCTTTTCTCTCATTCGGGGGACATTATGCATTTCATACCAAACTCTTGTCATTTTTCCATTTGAAGTCATACTTAGCCAATTTGCATATTTTGCCTTCATCATAGCACTTGAATCCATTAATCATCCACTTTCAACCATCTTGCATCCCATCTTGAATCTTTAATCTCATTTTCCATCCAAGGAGCATACACAACATCGAAGATCGAAGGGCCAACCAAGGAACAACTTGACAAGGTATAACCGTTTTATTCCATCTTCTTTGTTTAAGTTCAATGTTTTTCCCAATCTTGAGGTGTTAGGTTTTTTTAATTGTTTCTTGCATTCTTGTTGTTGTTGCACATTTAGAAACAAGGATTTTCACCTTATCACAGTATTTATAGTAATAGTATATAAAATGAACTGTCATCAACCCCCTACTATATCATACCATGTGAGGAATGCACAAGAAGACAGTAAAAATAAAAAATTGAGTCGACATGGAAGGGAAGCCTAAATGCCCCCAACACTTTGTATCATCCCTAATTTATCGAAAATCAAGTCACAAACATAGAAGAATGATGATATAAATAGAATAAGGTTTACGACACAAAAACCATGCCTATATCCAAGCACCAATAGGGGTGACAAGGGTCATCCAGGAACACATAGCATGATCATGGGGGAGCACATCACAACACACACACACACGTCTAATCTAAAGATAAAGAAGGGGCCTCCTCCTAACACTGATTGACCAAGAGATCATCTACTTCCCACTCTAGATCATTGTAGGGGAAAGGAGGACAAGCCTGCGGTGGTGGAATGTTAAGAGGAGGAGCATCTAGCCCTCCCGCAATAAGGCCTAAGGAAGAGGGCCCTGCAAGGTCCTCTCCACCGAGCTCTTGTGGAGCTAAGTTCAGCAATTTTGTGAGGATTTCTGATAAGGCTGAAACCTCATCCAGAGAGTTAAACATGCACTTCACAAGAGTGCGATGTCTTACCTCAATAGACGGGGAAGGTTGTACCCAAGGTTCACCACTAAGCTCACCAAGTGATTTGGGAGCGGTGACAAACTCAAGGGAAGTTGGAAATGATTTCATCACTAGGACAGAACAAGTCAGCACAGGACCACCTTTTGGAGAAGGTGGACTCCTCTTACGTCCTTTTTCCTAGAAGGACCACTCTCTACCCTCTGCTTCATTGCAGGAGGTGAACTCCTCACAAGCGAGGCAAGAAGTGTGGAGGAAGAGGAGGAAAGAACAGCAGTAGATATGACTGAGGTGTTAATCATATCTACAATCTTTGAGAAAGGTTGTATATCCAAAAGGTACATCAATAGAGGTGGCTCCATTGAAGGAGTGATGAACACCTACACCATTTTAGGGTCAAGAGTGTTTGAACTCGTAGCAAAATCCAGGAGTGATACAGAGATGGTTTTAATGGAAGCAGAGGGGAGGAGAGAGGAAGATGCAGCATGAGGCCTTGATACAAGGGCGGTTGTCTCCTCTTCCTTCCTTTGAAAGGTAGCCTGCTCAGCCATGAGATCCTTTCACTGATGCTTACGCTTGTGCTTAAGGAATTTTTTGTGACTCTTTGAACTGGAGGCTCCTGCTCAACCATGGGAGTTTCCACTACAGCCATTTATGGTGGAGGAACAGACTCATGAATGGGAGCAGGAGGATCAAGTTGAGAAACAGTGGGGGGAGTCGACTCAAGTTCCTCAGTAGCAGGCATCTTCTCATTCATTAATTTAGGAGTAAGATCCATAGGAGGCGGTGGATGTCAAGAAAAAGAAGACTCTGCACGGGGACCTTTTCCTCTACCATACAGGTAGTACCAAGGTCTAGGCAGTTTAGTAGGGAGGTCTAATATCCTAATCTTGGGTCTACACCAAGGAGGGATCATTGGACTTAATGGATAGAAGCCAAGCTTGCTCATCTAATACTCCTCCCAAGAGAGGGGAGTAGACAAGTCATCCTGAGGGGAAGTCACCTTCTCCTTTCCTTTTCGAGAAGAAGAGGTGGTCAGTTGTTGTGTTATAGGAAGATCCAATTTTGGTTGTCCCTTTCCCCTGGTCTTGTACTTTACATAGTTCTTGTAAAGTAGGTTTGTTCTTGGAGGAAGTGGACCAATCAGGGTGGGCCAAAAATGGTCTAATGGCTATCCCCCATGGGACACCAGAGGCTAGTATCCAGTGTCATGCACTATGTGCACAGCACCTTCATGGGAGAACTTTAGACATTTGTAGATAAAAGATGCAATTCCATTC
This sequence comes from Sequoia sempervirens, assembly GCA_007258455.2. NCBI lineage: Eukaryota > Viridiplantae > Streptophyta > Pinopsida > Cupressales > Cupressaceae > Sequoia > Sequoia sempervirens. The sequence goes on along the minus strand of VDFB02271358.1, from coordinate 529,581,377 downwards.
ACATAATCTAGCCAAGGTATGTCTAGCTTCATCCTAAACAAATTTGACTCTAGAATGACATCGAAAATCATGTCAATAGCCCTAGGTCTGACTAGGACGGAAAAATTTATCAAGCCATAGGGCTTCAAGGAGAGACCATTGTGTGTACGGATGGTAGATTTCGTTTCTTCATATTCCTTTCTATGTAATGAGGTAAGTCACAACGTCTCTTCTGTGATAACATTCACTCGACTAGTGGAGTCTACTAGAACTCATGTCACAATATTTCCATTAAGGCGAGTGGGAATATAGAGAGGCGAGGGCTTGTTATTTAAGGGCAAGTCCTGTGATGTGAACATTATATCTAGTGAACCGGTCACAAGCTATGTTGTAGAAGTAACCATGACCATGTTAACATAGGCCTCAGGCTGAGTGAGAGAATCAGTGTGATCAACAATCATGTTAGCAGAATGTGACGGAAATGGGTCCGTGTATATCTATAGTTCACTATTTTCTTTCGCCACTAATTTGTTTACATTTTGTTTGCTACCATCAAGACAAATAGTATTGTCCTCGATGTGGTCCTGTATCTCATGATGCAGGCACATACAGCGTTCGATATCATGTCCGTTAACTTGATGGTGCTGACAGTAGGTACTTACATCATACCAGCTAGGGTATGGTTCTTTAAGAGGTTTAGGGTTTAGCAAGGTTACGATCTTATCCTTCAACAACTTTTGCAAGATGGAGGAATAAGATTCTGATAACTTTGTGAACTTTCGGTTGCATCTGAGGCCATTGTCATCCACGATGGCTACTACATTTGCAACAGCTTTTCCTTTTCCAAAGATCAATACAATGGACTTTCCTTTAGAATGGAAGTGTGAGGAGGGTCCCCCAAACTGAACCACCATTTGCTGATACTCTCGTAGGGCTACACACAAATGCATGAAAGAAGGGTATTTCATAAGGAAAACTTCTCTTACCGAGGCCTTTGTAAGTTCCCTATGAATAAGTTTTGCATGCCAAAATCAGGTAGCAAATACGAGAATTGTGAGAAGAGCGCCTGATAGTGTGCTATGCAATCAGTAATCTTTTCATTATCACCTTTTTTACACCAGAAGAGATCCAAAAAGGTCATCTTCGGCCCGATGTTAGCTTGGAACTATCATAGGAATTGGTTTACAAGTTGATCAAATGAGAAAATTGAATTGTCGGGCAAGGAATAGTACCATTCAAGTGTTGTATCCTTGAGAAATCAAGGAAATAGTTTGGCCATCAACACATCATGATGGAAGAAGTTTGTGCACAAGGAATTAAAGGCAGACACATGTTTTTGTGGGTCCCCTTTTCCGCCATATTTCTCAAATTTAGGAATCTCCATTCCCTAAGGGAAGGGAGTGTTTAGAATCACAACTAACAATGGGCTATGTCAGAAGAAGGGTTGGAAGATAGGCTAGGAAGAGGCTTGGGAGAGACTTGTTAATTGGCTCTACATCTTACCCATATTCTAAAGAAGAGTATTCAAAATAGGGTCATTAGAAGATATAGGGCCAAAGGAACCTCCTCCATAACCACCACCAGAACCACTGGTGTGACCATCATCGGAACCACTACCAGAGCCACTGCCACCAATAGGGCCTCTACCGGAGCCACCTCCACTTCCAAAGCCACCACCATGACCTCCACCAGAACCACTTCCACCAACACCACCCCTACTGTCGAAGCCACCACCACTACCAAATCCTCCATTGCTCATTCTGCTAAAACCTCCACCACTAGAAGTGATAGGAGGGGTGAAGCTGAAACCCAAGAGGATCTTGTTCACTTTGACAGTGTCGAGTCCCTTAGAGGCAGAGGGGATGTTGATTGAAGGTACAACATCAGTCATGTATATGGATGTAGGAGGCATCGACAGTCCTAGCTACCTTTCATGATCTTCAAAAGTGGCTCCTCGTATAATATTAGGATTGTTTGGAGGAGCACATGTATCAGTTAGACCAAAGAGACTAACCAAGAGTTCTATGTATGTTCGGTCTTTTCCCACCATGTACTTTAGTTCGTTGATAACTCAGGTGGCCCTAGCCAGAAGTCTCTTTCCAAGTATTTCCAAGTGATGTTCCAAGTCACCCAACCCTTTGCTGAGGGTGGAGACATATTCTACAGGTATGTGAACAGCCTCATGCTCATCTACCAATGATGGTGTAGGAGAAGCGGGAGGAGTGGGGACATGATCGGTCTTAATAGAGAACCCTATCTCACCCCTTAACAACTACTCCTGCATGGCCAGACCAATGATGGGACCAGAGAAAAGGCATGTAGAGAAACTATTAGTGTCATCCTTTCCATTGGAAGGTGTCATATACTTCTCCTAACAATATACCCAGAGGTTGTCGATTGGGTTGTGATGCTCATAAACCTTCAAAACACTCAAGTACAACAACCACAAGGCACAAGGGGAACACCCTCAACACCAATAGATGAAAAGATGTTGGTTCATGTCGGGTTCACCAAAAATGTAAGAGAGGGGGATCAACCACATTCAAGGCCCCAGGTCACAGAGAGCCAAGAGCGGAAGGCTTCCCTAACTTACCTCAGCTTAAAGGGGTGTTAGGAAATGCAGGATGAGAATGATGAGGACTATAAGGCCCTTCAATCACTCTGTAGACCCGAAACTCAAAATGGAGCAAGGTGAGCCATTTTTTGGGTTCAACACTATGCCTCAAGAACCTCTATGCCTGAGGATGAAAGCATAGTTCCAAGATGACAGTACAGTGCGCTAGCGTCTCTCAAGTGCGTTAGTGTTTGTATGACCAAAGGACTAAAGAGACAAGGTTTAACACAAGAAAATAGACTAATAGCCTAGCTAGTGGTTTTTAGGAGAACAAAATAACACTATGAAATATGAAATGTATAGACAAATGTGATAAAGTAAGTAGATTAATGCTAGGGTGACAAGAATGATCTCACAAAAAAGCTTGTTCACCAGCTAGCTTTGAGAATAATTTCACCTACACACAATAGAGAGGAAAATTGTTGGGTGGCTATATAGGGGCCCACCTCAGTCAAACCCCCATTTAGGTGTTTCCACCTCCACGGATAGCCAAGTTTGCAATAATGGAGAAATATATGACAAAGAGAGAAATGAAGTAAAGAACACAAAAGCACTACAAAAATAGTAGGGTGCTACCCACCAAATCGTAGAGGAGAGTAGTAGAAATCTTACCACCTCCACCAAGATCTCACTAGCTAATGGAGGAGAAAATGAGAGGACTCAAGCCCCTGCGGAAATGTTGTTTGTTCCACTCTTGCTCTACAGAGTTAACGGAGTGTTGTTGTTGCTGCTATGGAGTGCAAAGTGTTGCTTGAAGGCTGAAAGTGCAAAATTGAATGCTAGAATGCTTGGAGACATCAAGTTGAGTGCTTAGAAGGATGTGTAGAAGATGCAAAAAGAGATGAAAAGCGTGTAGAAGGAGTGAATTTTAAGGAGAGGATGAAGAAAACGGCCATATTCGGGTCGGTTAGTCGAAGGGGGCATTACAAATCAACTTCCAATGGGAAGTGTAATGCCTCTATAGGCTCCAAACGCAAGAATCTGCCAAGGACGTAAGTGTGATGCATGGACATCTACACATCGTGTGAGCATCCCCGACAATTATTCCTCTACTGACACTCAAAATGACTACCAAGTGGGATGAAGGCAACGGGCTTATGTGGAATTTAACCTTTGAATTTGGTTTTCTAAAGTGAGGAAGGGAAAAAGGGGAATTTGCATAAGGGGTGCAAATTCGCTCCTATACAAGAAGGAATAAATTCAAATAATTTTAAAGGCTTATGTATTTCTCAGAGAAGCGTACAAAGTATGTTTAGAAAGCAATTTAGAGTTTTAGGGTTTGAAGAAAAAATCAAGCGAATTTGAAGTGAGCTCCGGGTGTAGGATATCTATACATTTCTTGTTGGAACTTTCAGAGGTATTCTTATTTGCACAATCTTTCACTTTTATTGCTATGGATAATTCAAAGGTTGTGAATAGTTCGGATAAAGTGCAAGTTAGGTTGAAGAGATATTTGAAGAATGTGTCGGAAGAGTTTGTCGGTGCATTCTCTTGCATTCCTCTAAGAGTGTTTCCCATAGAATATATCTATGCATTTTCTTATAGTAAGATAGAAGAGATGTCGTCAGTTCAGTTGAGCATGCTTTGGGAAAGTGAATTGAAATAGAACCATGATGCCTACAAAATATTAGTTGAGAAAAAGTTAGATGTTTGGAAGAAAGTTCCCTTGTTTGAATTTGAGAAGAACTATATTCAAATAGTGTTGGGCAGAATTCATGATGAATCCTTGTGGATTGATGAGGTGCATTTGATTTCCAGAGAAGCTATTAGAGTTGTAACTGATTTGTGTTCCTCCGGACCAGTTCCCAAACTAAAGGCTATGGATGAGAAATAAATAATTGAGGTTACCGGTGTGAATTTTGAAGGAAAAGAGATTGATTTGAGATTGATTGTTGATCTAGTAATAAGGTATGCTACTATGGTCATCGGTCACAAAGTTTGTATCCCTAACAATGACCTTATAGTTTCTACTGTTGTTGTACACGTACTACTATTGATATGGTTAAAAGAGGTATGGATTATGACTTGTGTGAACTACTTCATATACATCTTTTCAAGAATCTAAAGGAAATCAAGAAGACTAAGAAGAATACATTCTGGTATGGAAATTTGGTTGTATGTCTACTCTTTTACTTTTTCAGAGAGTTACTGGTAATAGGAAGGATAGAATGGTCAAATTTAGAGCCTATTTCCTATCAAATCAAGAACTTCATGGTAAATCTTGGTAGTTCGGATGTACAAGAGACTTCCCTTGTTGCATTTTTTGGGACATTTCAATTGAGGATGAATAGAAGGTTTAGGATTCTAGTAAGTGTTGTTGAAAGGTACTCTAGAAGCATAAATTTTCTTGTGTCTACAGATTTTTGTCACATGGAAGCAGTTGAATCAAAGTTAGTTTGGATATCTGAAATGGATTATGAAGTGTCAAAGGCTGAAGTTGATAATTATGCTAAAATTCTTTTGGAAATCCATAAGAATCTCAATGTAGAAGGTAGCTCTAATAGCCTGACCGAAATAGGGAAGAAAAGGAAGAGTGTTGTTAAGAAATAAATTGCAGAAGGAAGTGAGCTTGAACAAGAGCATGAAAGAATAAATATTCAGAGAGCTTTGGAAGAATTACAGAAGATTATTCCCGGTGCTAATTTTGATTCATCTATTTCTATTGTGGAGAATCTTCATGGCATGATTGATTCTTTGAAGATCTACATCTCCAGACTTGAAGTGTCTACTAGAATCAAGTCTGATGAAAGAAATTTGGAAGATATCAAGTAAAAATGTACAAATGCACATAGTCGAGTGATGAAGGAATTGGAGAGTATACAAGGTTGTGAAGAAGAGGCACATGAACTAGTTTCTTTTTTTCTAGATTGGTCTAGCAGTACACTAGATATAAGAAATGAGATAAGGATGAGTGAGTCTCAGATGAGCACTCAAGCGAATATATACAGGTTAGCAGAAGATAAAGATAATCAAAGGTGGTCCTACATTGTGCAGCTTCAGGACAAATTATTTTCTCTATAGGATCAAAGGAAAAATGTTATCAAGAAGTTTGTGGCACTCAAAGACATGATTAAACTCAGACATACTTTTTTTTCCAGTGCTCTTAGTTGTATTGGTAAACTATCATAGATCAATCTTACTCCCAATACTTTAGCAAATGGTGTAGAGTCCTTAACTAAGCTTGAGCTATTTTACAAGACTCTTGTAAGTGCAAAAGGATCATGGGAAGAAGGTAAAGCATCATGGAAGGCAGGGAAAACTTTAAGAAACCCCCCCCCCCCCCTTGGAGAAGCTGTAAAATCCTAGCGAATCTTTCATACTTCCTGAAAAAAATATTAATTTTAGAGGCAAATTTTTTCGTTTTTCATGAAAAAAATAATCCCCATTGGAGAATCTTTTGTAATCACTAGAATTCTGTGGAAAATCCTGGCGAATTGCAAATTTTTAAAACTAATAAAATATTTTCATTGGCGATTAAAATCTATTTTCAAACCAATAAAATATTTCCATTGGTGAATTAAACCTATTTTCAAACAAGAAAAAATAATTTTGTTGGCAATTTTTTTTTTCAAACAAAAAAATAAAATTCATTGGCAAAATAAACATAATATCAAACTAATAAAAAAATTCATTGGCCAATTAAATTTAGTGGTGAATCCACTACCGTTTGATGAATTTTCAATGGATGGTTGTACTTTCATTCTAAAAGTATATCTCTCAAGCACTAGATTTGTGAATGGAAACCTCTAGAATAACACTACAACTGTTAGATGTGGACACGTGGCGAGATCAAGGGTCATCATCGTGGTAAAAAATCTGATGGGTTGGATTTTGGTGATGAGCAATAGAAGAACTTAAGTGGCAAAAATATGCACGTGCATTAAATTTGTTTTAAAAGAGGAACCACCTAGAAAGAACGTAGGACCAAGGCTTAAAAACTTAAGAATGTTTTACACAAAGGATGTGGCACATCAATCTAACCATGACCGTTTGATGAATTTTTGATGGACAGCTTTAGTTGCATTCCGGAAGTATATCTCTCAATCACTAGATTTGTGAATTGAAACCTCTGGAATAACAGTAGAACCGTTAGATGCGGATGTGTGGTGAGATCAAGGGTCATCATCATGGTAATGAACCTGACGGGTTGGATTTTGGCGATGAGCTATAGCATAAATTTTGTTTTAAAAGAGGGACTGCCTAGGAAGAACGTAGGACCAAGGCTTAAAAATTTAAGAATATTTTTTTTATTAGTGATACTTTTCTATTTTATTAATTATAAAGCAAAAGATACAAATTCTATACAGTTCACAACATCCAAAAACTACCAAAAAAGTTGATCAGTGATACTTGTTTATTTTATTAATTATAAAGAAAAAGATACAAATTCTACAAACTTAGCAACATCCAAAAACTACCAAAAAAGCTGAATAACCAACTCAAAAACCAGAGTATCAGAACTTCCCTAAACAGCTATGCCTTTGTAGCAGAGGCTAAAAACAAAACAAAAAACTACACTTTACGTTAACCATTATTACTCATTCTTCTTCGAAGACTCGCCCATCTCCAGCAGTAGTATCTCCTTTAATGGTTTTGGCTTCTTCCGCGAACTCAATCCCTTCTTTTCGTGCATCTCCTCTCTGGAAACTTCTTTTAGATTTTCTATTGTTTCCTCTAATGCCATTAGCTCAGCACATATTTTAAGTGCTTTCCATCCATGCTCGACTCCTTCCCGCCACCGATCTTTAGTGCAACCCTCTGGCCATCTAATAAAGAGGTGATTTAAATCCGCAAGCTCCGGGCCCCCACCATCCATTCCTTCTATTTTTACCAACCCTACTCCTAGTATCACCCATTGTAGAATGATTTCCATGTCCATTAAAAAATATTTATGCACTAGAGTTTTCAGTACTCTCCTCACCTCGTTCACCAGTTCTCCTAAGTCTAAATCCCAAGCCATGACCAACAAATAGATATCCATATTCGTTTTGAATCTGTGTCAATTTTTTGAATCCATCCCCCAAAATTATTTGAACTGCTTGCACCACCTACTCTTGTAGAGAAATAAACCTCACAGCCTCTGCACAGATGCTTTACCCACAAAGGGGTCCAGCTTCCTCCACGATGTCATGGTGAAACTAGCCTCCATTGCTTTTTTGTTTCATTGGCTTCCAACCTATCACCCATCGTCAAAAGGATACAATCCTATTATCCTTACACTCGAACTTGAAGAAGCATCGAGGGTGATAGGTGAATGTCATTATAACACCTCATTTCACCAGCCTTCTCCATAAATGCACCGTGCTTGTCACCTTTCCTATCTTAATTCACAAAAGTCAAGGTTTTGGTACTTTTCCTAACCTTACTACCTTATAACTTAGTTACAAGTCTTTCTTGGTTGTCTTTGTAGTCGGTGGGTCAGAAGTTTCAAAAAAATTGAAACTTCAAACTTTGGTTCTAAGGTTCCAAATTTTAGCGACCACGCGACATTATGGACCAAGACTATTCAACGAATTTTCAATGGACAGTTGTAGTTGCATTCTGAAAGTATATTTCTCAAACACTAAATTTGTGAATGGAAACCTCTGGAATAACACTAGAACCATTAGATGTGGACATGTCGCTAGATCAAGGTTCATCATCATGGTAATGAATCCAATGGGTTGGATTTTGGCGATGAGCGATAAAAGAACTTAAGTGGCAAAAATAGGCACATGCATTAAGTTTGTTTTAAAAGAGGGACCGCCTAGGAAGAACGTAGGACCAATGCTTAAAAACTTAAGAACGTTTTACACAAAGGATGTTGTAAATCAATCTAACCACGACCATTCAATGAATTTTTGATGGACGGTTGTAGGTGCATTCCGCAAGTAAATCTCTGAAGCAGTAGACTTGTGAACTGAAACCTCTGGAATAACACTAGAACCATTAGATGCGAACACATGGTGAGATCAAGGCTCATTTCTCTCTTTTCAATGACTTAGAGTAATACATTTCATTTAATTGAAATTCTCAATCTTTTTGAAGAACGTGTGGTAGTCGTACTGCTCGCGGAAATTAATGCCATATGAACATCTGAAGCAATTGATTGGACAGCTCATGAGTCATAGCTTTAATGAAACAAGATTTGTAATGATTTCAAATTTTCATAATTCATATCGTTCGAGTGACACTGGAGTCTAGCGATTTTGACAGCTTGTCACTTGTCAGCTTGAGGTACAGTTTGCGTGCAACCAAACGTCAATCAAATTAAACATTTTAATTGTACATGTAAGGCTTGAGGTACAGTTTGTGTGTAGCCAGACATCAATCAAATTAAACATTTTAATTATACATGTAAGGCTTAAGTTACTGTTACACAAATTGATTAAGTTGGTTTTTTGGTTTGTGTGAATCGCCATTATGAATCATGAATATACGGTATAAGTAACCTCACAGTGTACACATGATAGGTGTGAGGTGTACATAGGAACCAAGCTGGTAGTGGCACTATTGGTGGCACTGTTGGCCCAGATATAACTAAATAAGAATAGTGACTAGTGAGCACAACTAAAATCATTCATTGAAGGCTAAAGACCTTACTATTGAGTGCAATGTTCGAATTGTTGTAAGGGTTTTCATTTTGTAGGGTTAATAAGGATTCAGGAAGAAGATAATGTGGCATTATTGGGGATACTCTAAATTCTCCTGCCTGCAGTTATGTGGTCACAGAATCAACGACCAATTTCATTTAGGCTTCAAGTTCAGAATGGGTGGAATTGGAAAGAAGTTGATTTGGTTCACCTGACTTCTTAGACAGGTTTTAAACCAGGAGAGGTGCTCTGATGGGCATAACCGCTATTCCTAGTGCATAGAAGCTGTAAGTAAAATATGGGAGCAATTTTACAACCCCTCATAATCTGCATGACTTTGATTTTCAAAGGGGAGAAGTACATTTTGTATCTTCATGGCTCCCATTTCCCCGATTTGATTGGCCCCCCTTTCTCTATGCATTCATTTTCAAAGCTAATGCCTAATCCGGGAAGTCGCATGCGTTTATTTTCAGATCCCATGGTTGACCCGGAAAGTCCCATTATTTTCAGACAAACATGTATTACATTTACGTTTTCACCAGCGGTCCAGCAGAAGCTTGGTGCTTGCACTTACAATTGTATTTGTACTATGTAATAATGTGACATTTTCATTTAGTTGCAATAGAATAAATGGTTGTGCTATTAAAAAGCAATTGATGAAATCATAGCAATTGTGCTATTAAAAAGCACAGAAAAGTAATTGATGAATCTATTCATATCAATTTTTTTTTCCTTTAAGAAATTATCTATTTATGAAATAATTACTTGCAGATTTAAAACTTAAAAGTAAAACATAAAGCAATACAAATACTAAAGTTAAGTACTCAAATTTATTAAGTTTTTTTTTTGGTTTGCGCGAATCATGATTATCACTATAGTAACCCAACCTCACACGTGACACGTGTGAGGTGTACATAGGGACCAGGCTGGTAGTGGCACTATTGGCCCATAAATAAGGATAGTGAGCACAACTAAAATAATTCATTGAAGGCTAAAGGCTATACTATTGACTCTCGAGTGCAATGTTTGAATTGTCATAAGGGTATCCATTTTGTAGGGTTAATAAGGATTCAGGAAGATGATCTGGTATTATTGGGGATACTCTAAATTCTCCTTCCTACAGTTATGTAGTTACAGAGTAAAAGACCGATTTCCTTCAAGTTCAAAATGGGTGGAATTGGAAATAATTTGATTTGGTTGACCAGACTTCTCAGACAGGTTTTGAGCCAGGATGGGGAGCTCTGATGAAGATAAGTGCTCTCCAAGTGCATGGAAGCAGCAAGTAGAAGATGGGAGTAGTTTTACAACCCCTCATCCTCTGCATGACTCTAATTTTCAAAGGGGATAAGTACTTTTTGTATCTTTAACAGCTCCAATTTCCCCCATTTGATTTTCCCCCCTTTCCCCATACATATTTTTCAGAAACTATGATTGGTGGTGGCCCTCCTCCATGCATTTATTTTCAGACGATAGAGAGTGAGGACTCAGAGACCATGGCAGAAGCTTTGCACTTTCCCTTACATTTGTATTTGTACTATGTAATAATGTGAAGTTGACAATTGTCATTAAGTTGTAATAAAAATAAATGGTTGTGCTATTAATGTGATTATGTGACATTGTAATTCCTTTTATTAAGTCCTTTGCAACGTTAAGTGTTACTGTAAAACCCATTTTTCCTCTTTCAAAAATGTTAAGTGTTACTGTGCTATTAATGTGACATTGTAATTCATTTTATAAAGGCATTGATGTGAATTCTAGCACATTAAAGGTTGAAAAAACTTTAAAACACATGTTTACTATTTATAATATATATCATAAATTACTCAACCGTTCGATGAACATTTGATGTATGGTTGTAGTTGCATTCTGGAATGAAATGCACAAAGTGCTAGGGTTGCAAACCTAAATGACCGGAATCACCCTATAACCGTTAGATTTAAAAAGATCAATGGTTTAGATTCTTTAGAATTTGTTGTCAATACAGGACTGAAAAAAGCACTTTCGGTTTATACTAGTAAGTGATTTTATTTTTAAGTGAGAGGGTCAGCACATGAGGAGATTTCAGTCTTCAGTTTTCTCATTGCAGTGCACCGTAGCACCACCCTATTTTGGGTTCCATAGTTCCACTTCTGACAAAGCCATTCCAGAAACCCAGTTTCCATGACTATTGGTATTAATCTTTCCAAGAATCAAAAGTCGGGTAAGTGAAAGAATTCATGTGGCTACGTTTCATCGTTTGACATTTCTTAAAATCTTATTTTGTGAAACTTTGAAGTTTGGGTTTAGGGCTAAGAGACTTAAGAATTAAGAAAAATTAAGGACTAAAAGGGAATTCACAGTTTCACATTGTATAAGCATGTCTACCAGTAGTACCACTAGAGCAATGTTAGATAAAAGAATACATTATGCAAAATTGCTTAAAACCCCAGGTTTCACTAATGAATACCATGATATTTATGATCCTGAACCCTATGGTAGGTGTACCTCAGAACTTAGATTTTCATTTGAGAATAAGGCCTCAAATAAAATGCAAGTTAATAGTATCAGTGCACCATGGGTAACTGTATTAGGGTGCATGATGTTACATGAGGTTTTCCCTTGCCCTGAATTTATCATGGTCTATGCCCAAAATTATGATGATAACAAAAGAGAAATTTTTAATAAAGATAGCAAAGAAGAATTGTTATCCATTAATCCAGAACAACTTCGAAAAGTGTTGCGGTTTACATTTACAACTAAAGGCGAAGAATTTGGAAATGTCCACACTGACCTAGAAAAGCTTGCTAGTGATTATGAAGCAGTGGATGAAATGGAGAAAAAATATTTCTTAAACAGAATAGTTCAGGATAGAAACAAATTGAAAGGTGATCATAAGCCTCCTTATGATTTGTAAATTTTTAAACCATAGGTTCAGGATACTATTTCCATGCTAGAATTTTGCCTTGGACTAGATAGCAATTTGGAAGTGGGTGCATGCATCCTTGAAATGGTGTATAATATCCATTATGGCATTCAACATGTCAAATATAAATTTATTGAGCACATTGTAGAATCCATGCATAAACAATTTTTAATGATTAAAGGAGGTTCCACCAAGACATTTAGGTTCACAACCTACTTGTGCTATCTTTTTCTATTGAAATTCAAAGGAATGTTTCAGATCAACAAGCCTTAGATTCGGCCCTATAGTAATCCTGAGGAAAATAAAATGGCTCCAGTATATGAATGGACCACTGTTATAAGGATGCATGATTCTCGAAGGAACTACAGTCATTTTGTAGACTACTTTTTGGTTCCATTGCATCAAGCAATTACAAATACTCCAATGCCTAGATTTTCTATGTCATGTAGAAATTGCATTCAACTAGGAAAAGAAATACAATTGGTTGATTGGTACTTAATGGAAGAATATACTGTACTAATATTTTATGGTTCGAGAGTACAACCATACAAACTTCCAATACGTGTGACGGAAAGGGTTTTTTCTTTGGAATATGTAAGGCAGATGTAGAGTATTGATGAACTGCACTTTACCAATCAGCAAAATAAGACCTTATTTCCTTCTTTACCTTTTTCATGTAGAGGCATCACATTCGAGAGAAAAGAATTTAGTGTAGCACATAATCTTTTGAAAAAAAATTATTTTGATGCTCTTTGTCATTGGCAGTATGATCCATGTGACACCATTAAATCAATGATTGTGCTCAATAAGAATGTTGCAAGTAGAATTCAACATGAAAGTAAACCCTTGCTCAAAAACTTGAGAAACAAGGATTCTTGGGATGAGGTCAACATTGCAATGGAGAAAAGTGTTGCTGAGAATGGTATTTCTTTTGAGCAATTGTTAGTAGAAATTATGGCATTGCATCGAAAGACAATCAGGAGGTACAACATTTTTTATCAAAAAAGTGCTAAACCATGTAGTAGAGTAAAAATGCCAGGTTCTCTAGAGAAGGAAGTTAAAGAAAAAAATTGGTCACAATCAAAAATTATTGCCTTTTGGTCTATGAGGAAGGAGCTAGGTGAACCAAGAGCTCTTGCAGAGTATGGAGATAACGAAGAAGATAGTGAGTTTAGCAAATTGTGGAATATAGAGCATCCAGATGAACAAGAAGATAAAGAAAGTGATCATGAATCTAATGATGATAGGGAAGAAGGAAGCTATGTCAATTTCAAACTTGGTTTAAGTGAGGCCACAAAAGAAGCACATACTACTAGAGCAGCCATAGCTAAAAAAATGGGTTATGAAGGTGGTCCTTTGGGATCCCAAAGACAAGGCCCTTGGACGGTAATAGATGTAGAGCATAGAAAAGCAAGTGATTTTTTTGGCATTGGGATTGGAGATTAAAAAGTAGACCTAGGGCATAGAAGACAATTTGTTAGAGCTTCAAATCCTCATCCTCATGGTCAGACACAATCACAACTAGGACATGCTCATGGTGGAGAGCTTAGTGCAGCTAGCACTTCCTCTGGTGGCGATGGTATGGGTAGTAGTACTAGTAGTGGTCAACATGTGCTACAACAACAAACTACACACAAGAGGACAACAATACAATATACCACAAAAACACCAAGTGATCAAGGCATACAGAACAGGCAAAGGATTTTGACAAGTCCAAGTCACACTACTAGTGGATCCACCACAAAGGAGTTATTTCTAGTCACCCCCCAGTTCCAATTAGTCTAGTTGTGACATCATTAACAATTGCAAGTACTACTACTCCTATTCCTTCGCCATTCAAGCATTCCATTGTTCCTATGTCCCTAGGTTTTGATTACATTGAAGAGTTTAAAAATAAATCAGACATGAATAAAAAATAAAAGAAGCAACTGATGGAGAGTGCATCTTTTGTAACTTCAGATCCTACCACAACCATGGTATTACCCACATTTGACACAAATAAATAAATCATGGAGTACACATTTCTTGTTCCCATAGTTCAAGACAAACCAGCAAATCAAATGGCTCGATCTAAATTCCAAGTGAACAATATTCAATTGGATTTTTCTGGACTCAGAAATACTGACAAAATTAATGTATCAAAGAAGAACAATGAATTGGTGTACACATCATTGCTAAAGCAAGATAGAAAGAAAAAAAGGTTGCAGACTCAAGTTGAGAATTTACAGGCAGACCTAGCAAATGAGAAAGCAAAGAGGAAAGCAGCAGATAACAAGAGCAATGAATTAGAAAAAAGAATAAAAAAATCTACCTCTGCATCAACAAGCAAAGAGGATAAGCAAAATGAGACTGCAGTGAATGAACTAAAGAAAAGGCTAGTTGAGAGCAACAAGAAATATGATGAGGAAAAATCCACTTCATAAAAACTAAGAGTAAGCATTGCGAATGGAAATGCACAATGGAAACAAAAATTGGAGAAGGAGAGAAAAAGAAATGAAAGATTGGTGGCAGAGCTGATGGAAGCAAAAAATGAAATTGAGACTTGTCAAAATAAGTTATTTGTATTTTGTAGAGAGACAATGAGCCATATGAAACAAAAGATCTGGCATGAAATAATGCAGAGGATTGATCATTTGTGTGACACATTTCAATTGATTGATGCTATCAGAAAACATCATAAGAAGCTCAACAAATATTTAGTGGACAACAAAAATGTGTTGGCATTAGAGAAATCTACAAAAGAAATTCAACAAATAGTCTACAAAGCCAGTGACAATGTTTTGAAATCAAAAGGGATTACTAATCGGCTTGCTACATCAATGACGTTATCATCTATCATTGAAAAGTGTTTGAGAATGTGTGAAACAAAGGAATATTTGAATTTGGTTGCAGACAAGATAAAGAAGGTGGATGAAAAGGTAAGGAACTTCACAAAACTTGGTTTTCCAGAGGTTTTTGAGATAAAAGAGCGATTCATTGGAAAGAATGATTTTAGAAAGAAGATGGAGGATGCAATGAAGATTGATTTGGGCCAGTTTCCTCAGAACCCAAATGTGGTGAACTACTTGGATTCCATCAAACCATTGCTAACCTTGAATGTAAAATTGACTGAAGAATGCAAGACAGGTTCCAATTTGAATCATGAATTGTTAAAAAATATTCAAGTCAAACAGCATTAGTTAGAACAAATGACAATTCCACTACCTAAATAGTGGAAGTTGCTAGAAAAGGCGTTGCATTGATTTGATTTTTGATAATATGGGTTTCCAAGTTCCAACTCAGCTCTATACAGAGTTGTCTTTGTTCCAACTCATACTTCAGTAATGTGTTGATGTTAAATGATAAATTATATGTATTATTTAATTTTCATTTGAATAAAAAGTCTGATAGTGGTTTCAACTACTAGATACACTTCAAATGATTGTTGATGTTCATTGTTGTATATGATACTAAGACTATTGCTAATATGTTATTAAGCATTGAGCTAAGTGATGAATCGCTCAGTACATGTTCAAGTTTTACTTTTAACACAATTAAAATATGAACTACAAGGTGACTTTAATTCCAAGCATCCATAATCTTAGTTAAATTGCATTACAATTCACAGATCGATACTCAATATCCATGACTAGTACTACTTATCAGATCCACTAAACATTTATATGAATTCATGCTTTAATCAAGGTACTTTAACTGGTTCATTAAATTAGATCCAGAATTAAAACATACATCAATGCATAATGATAAAGAATATTAATGACATGATGTGGTTACTATCACTCAAAGTCACGGTTTTGGTGCTTTTCCTAACCTTAGTCGCTAGTCCTTAGAGATTTATAATTTATAACCTTATTGGTCGCTAGTCATCAGAGTTTTATAATTTATAACCTTATCACGGAGTTCTAAATTTTCATAACTTCCCGATTCCCCGAGTTCGTTCACTTTGTTGAGTTGCAAACTTGCAAGTCTTTCTAGTTTCTTGGTCATCTTTGTACTCGGTGGGTCGAAGGTTTCGAAAACTTTGAAACTTCATACTTTGGTTCTAAGGTTCCTAGTTTCAGCGACCACGCGACATTATGGACTTATGTACGGACTAAACTAGAGTTTCCTTTTGAGGAATTTCGAAAAGCATGCATGTTTCAAGGCTATCTTTTCGAGGAATGAAATTGAATGCCGCATTCAATGCACATCCTATCAAAAATAACGACATAAGTGTGTGGCAAAGTTTTACTTAGACATCTAGCCTACATTCTTGTTCTTTGGCAAGGCCAGTACTTCTCAAGTGCAAACATACTTTTTACTCAAACATTTAGCCTGCATTCTTGTTCTTTTCCAAGGCTAGTACTTCTGAGGTGCAAACATTCTTTCTCCGTGAATTTGCATTTTGCGCTTATCCATAGTGAATGGACAGCCAGCATAAGGGCTACGGAGCTTGGACCTTTTAAGTTAGAAGAATTTTGGGCGCGCCTAGAGAGGGACGACAAGTCTGAGCTGGATATAAAACTCTTAGAAAGCAGGCTAGCTCAAGCTAGAGGGTTTCTGGAAGCTGTGTTGAGTGTGGACCTGATAAGTGCATGTGCAAGAAGGTACATTCTGCAGACATGGGAAATTAAAGTTGTGAACGAGACTATAATTGCAGAAATTTCTCCTGAAGTTGTTTCTTGAGTGCTGGGGATTCTAGAAAGGGGACCTCTAGAAGACATGTCTTTCACAGTGGCAGGTGAATTTTTTGAAGTGAATAAAGACTGGTGTAAGAACTCCATGGCCAAAACCTGGTTGAAGACTGAAAGGAAAGGTAAGTCGCAACTACCAAATAAACTCTAAAGATTGCATTTTAAGGGAGAAATTGCAGATGTTATTGCTTTATTGCATCATGTTGTTGGGAATGCACAAGTTGAGTTATTTGAGGATTGGATGTACCGGTTTATCTTGACAGTTTGTGATGAGAACATTTTCATTGACTGGGTTGAAGTTATTTGCTTCCATTTGAATGAGCAATTAATTAATTTCCATAAGACTGCTACTTTATGTATGTGATCTTGCCTTACCTACATTGTAGGTAGTCAGAGGTCCTTTTGGCCAGGGTTGGAGCCGCAAGGAACCCCAGCTTCTGATACGCCTGTGTATAAATGCTTTCCTCAGTTCACTAAAAAATTTGGAATGGATGATTTTTGTTGTGTTAATGATGCATTTTTAATGGAGGTCGTGAGGAAGCTAGATGGAAATCCAGAAATGCGCCTTTCCCCTAAATCCATTTCTCTTGTATCAAAATATAGGAGTTTTTATATCCAATTTGATAAGTTTTCCTATTTAAGAATAGGGGGTTTTGAGAAAGCCCCATTGAAATTACCTCGGTATCCTGGAGATTTAATGATATTTCTGGAAGTTTGTTGACAAATGGAAATGGTTAATATTAAGTATACAAACATGGGGAAATAAGGGTATGCCTTCCCATTGGAGACCTCTTCTTTTTTGTGCAAAACAAACCAAATGGCCAGGGGAGCTAAATGACTTGTCAAGGAATATAACCTCCAAAAATTTTCTATGAGAGCTAATTTTGATAGTAAGGGTTTTGTGAAGCAGAATCTCTATGGAGGGAGCTCATATCGGCATCACCCATCTATCAAAGATTTCTGGGAAGATTGTGTCAATGAGAATGAAGTTTTGAGAAGAGATTATATGAGGCTAATGCTAAAATAGATACAGGCTTTCAGTCTTTAATTTGACATTCCTGAAAATGTAGGTGAGGATTCAACAATCTTAGATCCTGGATATGAAAAATTGCCTGATAAATCCCACCCTAGGGTTGATTGGAACCAAATTGAAATTTCAGATATGAGCATGCGTATTGTCCCAGTGCTTAAAAGAACCCAGGACTGGTTGGATGGGAAATGGTGGCAAGTTGTTGGTCCTGTTCAGGAGCTAAAGCAATCACAGAAGAATGAACAGGGGTCTACACAAGCATCTGGTGCAAGTGTATCATCAAGGAAACCCTTTGTTAGGTCGTCTAGTGTAAATTCTCAGTTGGGAGGTGATGGTGATAGGCCACAAGAAACAGTCAAGTTGAAGAGAATCTGTGAACAAGACAGTATGCTTTCTCCTACCCCTAAGAAGAATACCAATCAAGAAAAACTTCAACTTGTGGCTGGAGATTCTGAAGCTATCTTTAAATAGATCGCTCAAAATAATATCTTTCCTCCTATGTCTGAAGACTTTGAAATATCCTCTTCTCTGCCTGATAATCCACCTTTCACTCCTACCACTCCTAAAGAAACTGTTACTAGAAAAGAAGATTTTGGTCTGGTAGTAGCCTCCCCAGGATGGCTAAAAAAAGCAATGGAGAAGAAGAGAAAGTATACTCCTACAATGACAGTTGGATTGGATACAGTTGCAAATTTACTTCAAAGCTCTTCAAAACCTAAGAAAGCCAAGAGGATGTCAAGGATGGTGACTAATGCTACTTCTGGAAATCAAATGTTAGAAATTGTTGACCCTATCAAGGATTTAAATGAAGATGAAATAACAGTGGTGAACTACAAAGTCACACATGTTGATATGGGGCCTCCAACACTGGAAGGTGATATGTACCATTCCAATTATTCAGTCATTACCTTGATTAAAAGAGTGAAAGAACAGAGGAAAGAAAATATAAAACTACAATCTCAAGTCCTCGCATTGAGTAACTTTATTTCTTCCATGGCCACTCCTACATCTGATGAAGCCTCAAGTTCTTAGCCTCAAGTAGAGGGCATCGATGTGCTCACCATAGAGAAAATTAAAAAGAATTTGAGCTATTCCAGAGCTGCTTGTGAGGGGATCAAAACAATGTGAAGAGGCTATCTTCTTTATGAATAAATCTTTGTAGTTTTACACTCGAGTTCTTGAAAAGAGGAAGGAGTCAATAGGAGAACTTCAGGATGTCAGAAAAGATCAAACTAGTCTCTATGTGCTCTCTCAGGAAATGAAAGAATTGAACTCTATGGATCCAAAGATATTAATTGGTGAGAAAATTTTGAATAATCCTAAGGAGCTAGACCCTTCCTGGTCCGATTCATTAGAATGGAAATTGAATATATATGATAATCTAGTGAATGAAATTAAGAACACACTTGAAAAATATTATGAGATATTGGAGGAAATTAAAAAAGATTTTCATATTTTGGGAGCAGAAATTACTGATGAGTTTGATGAAAGGATTCTAGATATAAGAGAGATCTCTCTGAAGTTTAGAGAGAGATTCAATAAAGAAATATCTGATCCTACTATAGTGACATGGGAGTCCTTCTCGAAACTCAATGCAATGGAGCTCCACCTGAAGGCTTATAATTATGGAGAAGAGAGAAGATCTCAGATGTTGTTTGATTCTGAAAAGGCTTTGGGAAAATGGAGAACCAGGTTACAGATTACTACAATGCCAAGGAGCAAAAACATCACCGCAATTGTCACCAAGTACTGGGAATACAGACAAAGATTAAAGGCACAGGAGGTGTTAATGAAGGACAAGGAGGCAGAAAATATTGAAAGCGAAGGAGTCGGTGTTGTTTAGTTTTTAGTTTTTGTGTAATTGTCTTTAATTTGGCTCTCTTGATACTTCAAAGACTTTTTATTTTAATTTCTAAAACGGTTGTCTTCAAGGAACCGTTATCAAGACAAAAAAAAACTCTGCTATTTTTATTGCTTTTCTATTATTTCAATATAGAAAGACAATGGTGAAGTTCATGCATGCACAATCTTTGAGTTATGGTGTGTACTGTGTGGATTTATTGTTCTTTTGCTAATTAGTTTTCCAGTGGATTGTCTATTATTGGAATGATAAATTTTTGGTTAATTTCATTGTTGTGGAATGTTTATCTACGAATAAATATTTTATGGTGATGGATGCATAAGGATTTCTCTAAATAATTTAGGTGATTTGGTAGTTTAATATTTTATTGTTTAAGTTGTGTGGATGTCTTTATAAGTTATTTATGTTGAACTATTAGCTTTTGTTAGCTTATAAGTTGTGGATATTGAATTGTTAACTTCTGTTCAAGGAATGGATTAATATTCTTTGAGTTACTTATCAAAGATTTTGTGAATGGAAATGCAATAGGAATTTATGAGTTGAGTGATAAGTGTTGTTCTTTAAAAATGATGCAAAAACACATATCAAATTCAATACCATGGAATACAATATAAAATATAAAATCTCTCAATTTCATGGAATACAATGTAAAATATCAACAACTAAAGTTTGGAATATGATTCATGAAGTGCAATATAAAATAAAATATCATGAAGTGCAATGATTCACAATTTCAATTTTCATTCAATACAATATAAAATATCATCAACTACAGTTTGGAATAATGGAAACTGATTCATGAATCTTGTAGTGCAGTATAAATACCTAAAAGCTACTAATTCTCTTCCATTTCCCAAATGGAGTCAGGGTCCCAAAACTAACGTTCAACATTAGATAGAGTAAAAGAGTCATCTTGAAGCTCTTGATTCTGAGTCTGCTCTTCACCTTCTTCGGCCTGTGTCTCAAATTCAACATTCACTATGTCATTTTCGTCAATGTCATTTGTCCCAGTCTCACTGCCCATGGCAGTGCCACCAGTACCAGCCTTTGGAATTGGAGTGTTGCATAGACTGGTCCCTCTTCTTTCACATGTGGACCCCCAAATTGTGAGTGCCCTATCAAAAGGAAAATTTTTGATATTATACGCAGTTCCTTTCATCCTCAAGCAATTTTCCAAATTCTTGTCTAGTTTGTTTCTTAACTTTGATTTCAAAAACCCTAATGTATTGAAAACTCTCTCATCCTCCACCGACCCCAATATCATTGTTTGACATAAATCAGCAAGTTTGAAATATTTTGATATCTTATCACGCAATATTTCACTCTGACCTAATTTTGTCCAAACCCTTTTTATTGATCCTGGTTCAAAGGCCTTGTCCTTGCCCATGGATTTATACTGGTCCTTAATAGCTATTGCAAAATCCTTACATTGTTTTCTTAGCTTATCTTCATTTAAAATTCCTTCTATTTTCTACTCATTGATTGTTACAGTTTTTTGAAAATTGTTCGATCAAGATTTTTACTTGAGTGTGAAAAAATCTTGGGTTATCTCAGTTTTCCCAAAATTGAGGATACACAATACTCATGGCTTCAATTATTTCATCTTGAGGGAATCTTTCACGAATCTCTAAGGAAACATATTTTGCAATTTCCTTCAAATTATCACCAACAGATTTAATAATGTCTTTAAAATCTTCCTTGTTAACAAGTACTCTGCTAGAGCGCCTGGTAGTCTTACATCGGTACATTTGTATCTCATATCCACATACATAGATACATAAGTGCCCACTTCTATTAAACTGTAAATAATTATCAAGATCATTCAAATAAATAATTTTCCACCACAGGTTATAATCTATGCCATCTTGTGTTAAATCTAGATATAGATGATTGAGGGCCAAGCATCTATGTTTACACAAATTGGAATATTCATTAAAATACATAGCTTTCTCTTGGGATTTCTTCACAAGACTGTTCATTTCATCCAGCATGGGGAGAAGACTAGCTAAATTCAAGAGTGTCTCTATATCACTTAACCTATGTAAGAGGTCAGGAGTTTTGTCTATCGTGTTGCGGTTTTCATACATCACTCCAATTAAGGATTGATATTCTGAAAGAACTCGTTGCGTTGGTCCATGCAAGGAGATCCATCTGGTATCGACATCCTTGAGAAGCTTGTTTCCTAGTGTTATTCCCTCAACAAAATTCTAAAATTTTGTGAAACGTTTAGGACTTCGGCAGAAGTATGCGTGGATCTCGCAGACTAGATTTTCAACTTTTGATACTGTAGGAAACTTGCTTACAATTTTGAATGCCAAATTTATTTTGTGGGTCATGCAGTGAATGCCAAGCATGTATGGTGCACAAGTAGTTTGTAACTTTGTGCAAACACCGGTCCTTTGACCTTGCATCACTGCAGCTCCATCAGCTCCTACACACACCAAATTTTTTGCAATTGTCAACTAATCTATACCTACAATTTCATTCAAATATTTCTTGATTAGTTCAAATATATTATACGATGTTGAATTGTCTTTCATTTTATGAACACAGAGAAGATGAGCTTGATAAACATGTTGTTGTACAGTATACAAATGCATACAAACCCAAGAAGTATTGTCTACTATAGTAACTTCATCTAAAGATAATGCAATGAAGTTTGACTCTTTTACTTTCTCCTTTAAATCTTCCTTTTCCACTGCAGCAAGACACTTTGTCTATTCCCATCTAGCGTTTACTAACCAATGTGTGTAGGAATAGTGAGGAACATTCAAAAAATATAATAAACCATAATATTCTAGGTAGTCTGTCATAGGACGCCCTCTAGACAAAATATGAAAAACAACACTCATCTGAACAGTTTTTGACATATTTGCTCCATCCATTGCTTTTCCAAATTGAGCCTCAAGTGTACCTTTACATGCAGCAAGCTTCGACATGCTTTGTTGATGCTCTTCATAATCCGTGACATACCTAACATGAAGACATTCTTCCTTTGATTTCCATCGTAATACTAATTGTTTCTTTTCGTCTATGATTTTTTTTCATAAACTTTACCGATCTTCTTTTCTATAGTGTCAATCTTTAGCTGCAACGTCTTGAGTTTTCCCAATTTCCAAGTACAAATTATACATTTGGCATGTGTTTCTTTTTCAATATCATATGATTCCCCCACTACTACAATGAATGGGTACTTTGACAACCAACCAAGTTGAAAATTCCTTGTCATTTACCACTCATGCCCTCTTTTTGGTTTGTTTTTCCTTTTCTTGCTACCAATATCATCCTCATCCAATTCAATTATCTCATTCTGGATAACCAGGGTATCCCTTGGAGCATCTTCTACGGTATTGCCATCCCCATTTGAATTTGATACATTTTGATTTAAATCAATGACAATCTCAACTTGACCTTCCGCTGGCACTGAGGTATTGTGAATGCTACCGATATTTGGTGGAAGAGTTGATGATGTAGCTCCATCTTGACCTGATCAATCAGAAGCTTTGGCAATTCCAAAGTAAGACTGTATGGTACGTCTAAGTTTTGGGAGTTTTAATGGCCTCTGAATCTCTTGATCTTCACCACACTGAGGGGCAGCAGGAGTATTTTCAACACCCTAAGGATCGGCAGGAGTATTTTCACCACCCTAACTCTAAGGAGCGGTAGGAGTAGTTTCACCACCCTAAGGAGCGGCAGGAGTATTTTCAACACCCTAAGGAGCAGCAGGAGTATTTTCACCACACTGACCCTGAGGAGCGGTAGGAGTATTTTCAACACCCTGAGGAGCGGCAGGAGTAGTTTCACCACCCTGAGGAGTGGCAGGAGCCTTACCATTGTTGCTCGAGTCACTCAACATATTAATCTCCAATTCAATTGACATATTCATCTCTCACTTCGAATAAAAAACTAGAAAAAAATGTCTTCTTGTTTAAGAAGAATAGAGAATAATAATATAGATCCCATTCCCTACTCAATATCATCTTTAAGACTGAAGCAAGTGTTAGCTCTAAAAAATGTAGGCAAGATACCTCAAGAGGCTACCAATCTCTTGATACGTTTTAGGGTAATAGACAAGGTCAAGAGAACTCGACCTTCTACTCTTCAGGTGCTGCTAGGCCTAGGTGGGTGTACATTTCTGAATGAAGCAGACTTGACTTATGATTATCTTTCTTGCACAATGATTTGTCCACAATGGCAGATAGAAGTGAACAAATGAAATCAAACTTGATAGCAATAGCAATCTTATGATCTAAATCCTAAAATTATTAATTAACAAATATAAAGAGAACAAATGAATCTTAATGATGAAAATGCAGAGACTAGTGCCTTATTGGGTAGGTAGAGTCAAATGAACTCAAGATGAGCAACACTCTTTAGAGAAAACTCAAATCATCTGGCTTATATTCTGTTTACAACTTGTATAAACATGCAATATTGTAACTACTAAGCTATACTTTAACAATCCAAATGAATCTCTCTGATTACTGTGATCAATTAAAAGGATTTAATCTTTGCTTGAAAGAACCAATTGATTAATCACACAAATACAGCAAATGTGCATTGATAAACTGAATAGAAACTTGTTATGTCAATTTAAACAACCAGAAAAGCATCAATCTTGGAGACAACTTAGCAGTATTTTTATTGAATTCAATAGACAATTGACACCAGACAAATGCAGCAACATCAACTGATTTTCATAAATACCTCCATTCTGAAATCATGTAACAATAGTCTCTGATATGATAATTTTATTCCATTGTATCTACTTGTTGTGTATCGAATATCTAATAACTGGTGATCTCATGATGATTTTATAATTACAAAATGCCTATTTATACACCAGCATCAAGAAAATAAAACATATTGAAAATTCATGTCAGCCTTCCACAGAATTTGGGCCCAAGACAAATCGGCCAGCAATGGTAATTGAGCAATTTTCACGTCGGCCTCAGTATTTGAATTTCTATTTTTCATTTGTAAAACAGTCGGCGAGACATATCGTATTGTCATGCCAAAGGCAATTCAATCGCTAATCGCTCTGTGGTGTTATTCACCTTCGTTGTGACCTGCCTAAGTCGGGGAGATGTCATACAAATTACATTATGTTTCCCCGAGAGTCCCTTCTTCCTTTTGTATGTCGTTGTAACCTTCAACCATCGGGGAGACGTCATGTAGACAAGGACCTGCTTTACCGAAAGTCATCCATCATCCTGAGTCGCCGAGACAAAGGAAATTATCTTACCGAGAAGCACCTTTCATTTTATTCACTGTCACTGTGACTACAAGATATCGGAGAGACCTCACATAGATTAACTTTGCTACACTGAAAGTCCCAAAGTCACACCAGTTCGCCAAGACAACACAAATCTTATACTGATATAGACCATACGTATACTATCGGCGAGACATATCAATGTCGGGGAGACCTCTCGTAGAATGCTTTGAGTCATACCGAAAGTCTTCATCCAAACTGAGTCGTTGAGACAAGATCACACTCTCGGTGACAAGGTCCTTCACTGATTTCCATCGGCGAGACCGAAGGTCACTTGCCGAGACCTCTTATCGAGAACCCTGACTAAAACTGATATCACATCCCTTTATGTTGTCGGTTAGCGAGACATAACAAACCTCTCACTGAAAACCATCTCCCATTCGCTTTCGCCAAGACAATTCAAAATCGAGGAGAGGTCCCAGAGATCCAACAAAGTCATACCTAAACATCCCGAGCACACATGATCACCGAGAGAATGCCAACCTTTCACCGAAATCCATTCATAAAACATTGTCAGCAAGACCCAACGGGCTCGCTGACATAATACCGAAGCCAAGACCCTTTGCCGATATGCCAATTCTTCCACCACCGGTCGGTGTGACAAAAGAAACTCGTTGTAACCTCACACCGAAAGCAACCCGCTTGGCCAAAGTGAAAACACATACAAAGTGTCGGTGAGACCGAAGGTCACTCGCCGAGACCTCATGCCGATAGCTCCAACTTATACCGATATGAATCCTCCTGCCACCGGTCGATGAGACACTGTGAAGTCGCTATGACTTCTCACCGAAGACTTTATGTTTGGCCAAAATGAAACCCCCACATGTTGTTCGGTGAGACCACAAGAGTTCGCCAAGACATTGTACCGACGCCGCAACTCTTGCCGATGTATCCACATTCAATTCGGTCATCAAGACATGATGAGTTCGGTAAGAGTTTCCACCGAGGATTAAACTCATGCCGATATGAAATAATAGATGAATTATAGTCGTCGTGACAGTGGAAACATCTTGTCGATAGGCAACTCAGACGTTTACCAATATAAAGCACACAATGGATCGGGGAGACCCTACTTTCTTCATGCCGATATGAACCCAGATGTGGATGTCGATTGCTGTGACAATGAAAAAGTTCTACCGACCACCTGCAGCAAACATATGTTAGCAGAAAAGCACTGTGAGTCAAGGAGACAGCCATGAACCTATGCCAATATGGACCACAACGTGAAAAATGCAGGACTCGATAGATTTATGGGGAAAATATAGGCCAAAATGCAAGCAAAATGTCATGATGGAAAGCCCTTGTGCTTATGATGAGGAGCTATATGGAAACATAGGAGTATGAAAAACATGTAAAATCATCAAAAATATATAGTTCCAACAGTGGCTCCGTCTAGGGATGAATGATAGTGAGATCATTGTAAGGATCCAAAATCTTTGGGTGAGTAGACAAAAAATAGAATGATGAACCAGTGAGCAGAAAGGAAATGTAGCATGATGGAATGAAAGGAAAGCAAATGCAAAATGGAGATGAACCAGAATCCTAAACTACTGTGCATGGAAAATAATTTTAAAGAGGTTAAACAAGAGTTGTCCATGCACTGGAAACCCTCAATCCTCTATGTCACTCAAGATAAAAAAAAAAGCTTCAGAAATTGCCCATGAACAGGCAACACCTGATCTTCACCAGCCATATTTTGTAGATAGTATGAATCTTCACCCTTCTTTCCAACAACAACAAAAGGTCCCAGCCACAAAGCTTCGAATTTACCATGCTTTCCCTTCTCCTAACATCTTGCATTCCACATCAACACCAATTCACTCTCCTCAAATTTTCTATCCTTTGCCTTCTTGTCAAATAGATACTTCATCTGTGTCTGTAACTTTATATTTTGGTTTTGGGAAACTCTCCTTATTTCATCAAGTTCATCCAGTTGCTCCATTCTTTCTTCCATAGGTTCAGGAACATCCAAATCTTCTTGAAGGATAAACCTGTAGACTGGTAACAAATTCTGCAAAGGCATCCTGGCCTATGCTCTATACACCAACTCAAATGGGGACTTTCCAATTTCTTTCTTCATAGTAATCCTATCAGCCCATACAGCCAGCCTTAATTTTGAATCACAAGCCTTCTTGTTCTTTCCTAACATCCTCCTTATAATTTTCAAAAGACTCTTATTACTAGATTCAGCTTGGCCATTAGCTTGTGGATGGTAAGGAGCTGCATAAGAAATAGTAATGCCATATGTGTCATACAAACCTTTGAACTCATCTGACTTGAAACACATCCCATTATCTGTGATTAACCTCAGTGGTGCACCAAATCTGGTGATAATGTTGTCCATCAGGAAATTTGTCACCACTTTGCTTGTAGCCTGTTTAGTTGGGATTGCCTCCACCCACTTAGTAAAATAATCAATGGCAACCAATATCCACTTGTATCCTCCACTTGATTTTTCCTGTATCTCTCCAATGAAATCAATTCCCCACTGATGAAAAGGGGCATCAACTTGCAAGGGTCAAAGTGGCAAGGCTCCTTGATATTTCAGCTTCTCAGAGAACTTCTGGCAAGCCTCACATTTTCTTACATGTGTAAAAGAATCATTAAAAACTCTAGGCCAGTAGTAACCTACTCTAAGAATTTTGTGTGCAGTTGTTTTTGCTAAATAATGTCCACAAATTCCATGCATTTCACTTAGAACATTCTTGGCCTGAGACTCATCCAAACACAATAACAGTATACCATCCCTATTCTTCCAAAACAGATCTCCATCCATGAAAACATATTTTGATGCTTGCAACTTCAAAGTTCTCTTTTGGTTGTCACTCAATCCCTCCGGACACTTCGTGAACTTAAGGTAATGCATGATATCAGTATACCAAGGAGTGTGCTCAATGCTTGCAACTGCAATCCCTTCATCTACATTACAAACCTGATTTTCTTCAATATTTGATTATGCCATCAACCTAGCCAAGCCTTGACCTCTTACTAATTTGGTAATCTGTATCTCCATGTCAAATTCTTGGATCTTGTTAATCCATTTGCATCTTTTTCCTATTACTTCAGACTGTGTCAGAATGTCTTTGACAGCTGCATGAGGGACATAAGCAATCACCTTTGCTCCAACAAGATATGGTATGAAAGCTTTTGTAGCTTTTACTAATGCAAATGCCTATTTTTCCATTATGTCATATTTTAATTCAAACCCTTGTAATGACTTACTGAAGAAAGACACAGGTTGTTCATGACCATCCTCATTCTTCTGTAACATAATAGCAGCAATAGTATGCATTGAAGCAAATGAAAATATCTGACAAGGCTTTGCAAAATCTAGAGATTTAAGGACAGGAGCTTCCTTGATGGCCCTTTTGATAGATATAAAAGCTTCCAAGGCTTCCGCAGTCCATTCCATTTTTTGTCCTTTCTTCAACATTTTTGATATGGGCTTAATGATCTCAGCAAAGTTAGAAACAAACCTCCTAATGAAATTAATCTGTCCAAAGAATGACTATATAGCCTTAATAGTTTTAGGGACAGGGATTCTATCAATGGCCTCAACCCTCTCAGGATCTATTCTAACTCCTTTCTTTGAAACAATATGTCTTAAGAGCTTACCTTCTATGACTGCATAATGACACTTCTTAGGATTTAAGCTGGGGCTTTAATAAATACCTTTTCTAGATGTTGCACATGATCTTCAGCCTTCTTCAAATAATCAGTCAAGTCATCCTGGTACACCACCATGATAGCATTGATTAAATCTACAAATGCCACATCCATAGCTCCTTGGAAAGTAGCTCCTACATTAGTGAGACCAAATGGCATTCTTATGTATACAAACGTTCCCCAAGGAGTTGTGAATGTTGTCTTATATTTCTCAGATTCTTTGACCTTGACCTGGTTGTATCCTGAAAACCCATCCATCATGGACAGCATTTCACAGCCTGTCACCTTGTGCAATATAGCCTCCATATTGGGTAGAGGATAATTGTCCTTGAGAGAAGCCATATTCAAATTCCTTAAGTCCACACATAATATGATGTCTCCATTTTTCTTCCTCACAGGGACCAAATTTGAGACCCACATTGAGTGCCTGATTGGTTTGATGATTCCCCCATCTCTGAGCTTTGTCAACTCTTCTTGCATTTTAGGCTCCAGTGTTGGATTTATGGGTCTTTGCTGTTGTCTGAATGGCTTAGCATCTAGCTTCAATGGTATTTCATGCTGAAACAAATCTTCCCTATATGCTTTTAAATATTCATAAGACCAAGCAAACACATGCTTATACTTTCTCAGTAGCTCTATCAGCATCCTTCTAATTGTAGGGCTGACTTTCTTTCCTATGTACACCTTTCTTGGTGCTATCTCAGTCCCCAAGTTAACTTCTTCAATATCTTCCTTTCTGACTGGTGTTTACTTCATGATGGATGATCATTTCCATCATACATCCTCTCCAATGCCATTAAGCCCTTAGGAAGCTTATTCGTTTTGAGCTGCAAGATCTCCTTTCCAAACACTGTTTGCTTCCCATCCACTTCCTCAACAAAAGCATTGAAGTCAATTTCCTGCGCTTCATATTGATTTATACAATTGAGAAATTTCAAAAGATCAGTATCATCATTGAAGACTTTCCAATTATAAATTTTATCAGGAACAACAGGCCTTGTCTTGAACTCAATCTGTGAAACCCCAGCCAATGTGATATCATCTCTTTTGAGCGCCACATTTGCTAAAAAATCAGCCATTATGTTCTTTGATATGTCAATCCACTCAATTGAGAAGGCATCAAATAATTCAATTGTGTCCCATGCAGCATTCCTATATTGCTTTAATCTTTTGTGCTTTGTTGTATACTTGGATTTAATTTGTGAAACAACCAGCTCATAATCGCCCAAAACAGCCAGCAGCTTGATTTTATGTTTCACAGCTATGTTCAGACCTATCAACAAGGCTTCATACTCTTCCACGTTGTTTGTACATTCAAATGCCAACAAGAAAGAATATTTAAATATAATACCTTTAGGTGAAACAAAAATAATCCTAGCACCATTACCTTCTTGGTTGCATGCTCCATCAAAATACATCTTCCATACTTCATTGCAGCTTTGTGCCACATGCTTTTCAATTGGATCACTATTGGTTAATTTTGGCTGGGTTGGTTCAATCTTAAAACTTCCAAGATCAACATCACAAAAATAATTGATCTGATCTTGAGGTACACAGTCAACAAGCTGGTTCATTCTTGGCTCCCTATACAATTTGACCTCTGACCATTCACTGGAATAGTAGCATAAGATAAATCACACTAGACGTTTCCCCCAACTGCTACTATCCACTATCTTGACAAGAGCATACCAAACTGAGGAGTATCAATGACTGTTATATCAATATTATATGCCACCTGTGGATAAGTAGCCATCTTGACTTCAACACCTCTCATAATGCCTACCACAGGAACAAGTTTGTTATCCATTGCATAACACTTGCCTTCACATGTATCAACCCACATGCCAAGTTGCTTCATAACTCCTACTGGCATGATATTTATAGCAGCACCAGAGTCTATCATGCAATTTCTCAGCAGTTTGTTCACTTGAGGGGGAGTTGTTAATACATCACTCAAGCAGACTTCTGGGATATTTACTTTCTCCTGCCTATTGACTACTTTAATTGCTACCCTATTCTCAGAATTCACATGTTTTTCATTTTCATTCGTTATCAATTGAACAGCAGTGTCCCTATATTCTTTTATTTCATCATTTCAAGTAGTGGAACAGACATTTTTACCTGGGATAACGCTTGAGTGAAGTCAAAAGAAGAGCTCTCCACCTTAACACTTTTTTAGTTTTGGCGCATCTCCTTTGTTTTCTTCCTTTTCTTTTTTATTTGGCTGGCCAGGCGCTTGTGTCTCTTTATGTAATTCCTTCATTTCCTCTTTAACTTCTTGTTTTTGGACAGGCTTCTGTTCACCTTTATCATGCTGCTTATTTTCTAATTTCTTCACAGTTCCTTGTGCCATCTTCTGATCTTTCATAAAGATTCCCCCAAGAACGCCTTCCTTCTCATTTATTGTTTTGTTTCTCAGTTAGTATTTACTCCTTGCTTCCTCAACTACAGCAATAGTCAGTCTCTCTATCTCTTCTTTGGTGAGTCTCCTCATACTGCATGGAGCAGGCACCTCAACAGAATGTGGCTCTGTGTAATCTTCCTCCAAATTAGAAAAGACCCGCTATTCATCCATATGGACATTATATTTCTGATTTGAAACATCATATTTGTAACCTTCATCCTCTAAAGATGAGTATCCTTCCTTGGCATGGTAAAAAGAATTTGAAGTCAAATAAACCTTGTGATCCTCTCCATTATTTTCCATCAACATTCCCTCCTCTTGCATTCTTTGAGCTACAACACATTAATCTGGAGAATGTGGTTTATCACAAACTTCACAAAAGTAATTACTACTCACCATGTAAGTTCCTTTCTTGCTCAATGGATCAGGAGTCTCTTTGTTTCTAGGCCTAGTTGTTATAGGTTTTCCATCCTTCCAGTCTGTATTATAAGGCATATCATGCAACCTCGGCCTTTCATTTTTGTATGTGTTCTCCTGTATGTACTAATAATTATTATTTTGTTGAGGATGCCTCGGGTTCTCTCTTTTATTGATTATACCTGCAGCCTTCTTATTGTTTTCAATTGTCAGTGCTATCTTCTGAGCTTCAGCCAGATCTCTTGGAACCCTATTTCTCAATTCATACCTTGTTTTAGGATCAAATTCATTTAAATAAACACTCAATACTACAAAATTTGGTAACCTCGATCCAGGAGGTACTTTAGTCTGCAACTTGTTGAATCTCCGATTGAAATCATAAATTGAATCATTCTTATTTTTCTAAATTTGCATCAATTCATGAAGATCTGCATCTAGTGCATTTAAATTCCTATATTGCTCTAGGAATCTGTCCTAGAATACTTGGAGAGAAATAATTGAGAGTGCTGGCAAGCTGTTGAACCAATCCCTAGCATCTTCAAGAAGTGACATCATAAATAGCCTCATATGTAAATCTTCATATGGCACACCTATGTCTTGGATAAACACATTGAAATTCTTTAAATGCTCTTCAGCAATAATTGCATTACTCCCTATAAACTTAGGTACCAGACCTCTCCAGCTTCCATCCATTGGATAAGGGTATAGATGAAATCCTGTTAAATCAAACTATCTGATCATTGCTGCAAACTAGTGAGGGGGAGGGATAGGTGGGTACTGATATTGGTTCATAGGATTATTGTACTGTGCATTATTTTTTGGGACAAAAGGCTGACCATGAGGTGGCTACAAATTTGTATGTTGTGTGGGAACATGAGGTGGATGATTTGGCTGATTAAAGTGATTTCTTGTCTGATGAAGAGGAGACACAAGTGGATCAGAAGGCCCTGCACTATGATTACCCTGCTTATGAGGTGGTACATACTTTGGGGGGCAATCAGTTGTCTGAGAAGTAATTTGGGCTTTCAACAATGTAGACCTTAGCTCCTCTATCTCTTTCCTCTGTGATTCAAGTTGTTCTTTTACTTCCTCAGGAAGCTCATGATCAATAGAGTCATTTTGGTTACTTTGCATTTCTAGATCATATTCCTGCCTTTTTCTAGCTTCAAACTTGGCCTGTTTCTGAGGATCGAGAGAAGGGAAAGGATTTCTTTGATCTTCTGGGGTACAAGGCTCTGCACTTGAATCATCTTTCCATGTATCATAGCAATTATATGTTTCACAATGTGCTCTTGGTGCTTTTCCTTTGTCTGTTATGCACATGTCCTCATTGATCCTCTTTCCTTTATCAGCTCTGTCATCTTTGTGTGTCCACTTACTGCTGCCAACAGGAGCTCCAATATGACCTCCCCTATACTGAAATCATCTTCCATTCATGATGAACGGCTACAAAATTTATGTCAGAGTCGCCACTCACTTTTGTCTAAAAATGAGAAAATACTTACTATTTCTTATCCCCAGCGGAGTCTATATAAAGTTCCTGACTCTATGATTAAAGCCTTGATTCGAAATGTATTCCCCAGTGAAGTTGCCAATTTGTTAGCTATCAAAAACACATGCAAGATACCTCAAGAGGCTGCCAATCTCTTGATACGTTTTAGGGTAACAGACAAGGTCAAGAGAACTCAACCTTCTACTCTTCAGTTGCTACTAGACCTAGGTGGGTGTACCTTTTTGAATGAAGCAGACTTGACTTATGATTATCTTTCTTGTACAATGATTTGTCCACAATGGCAGATGGAAGTGAACAAATGAAATCAAACTTGATAGCAATAGCAATCTTATGTTCTAAATCCTAAAATGCTTAATTAACAGATATAAAGAGAACAAATGAATCTTAATGATGAAACTACAGAGACCAGTGCCTTATTGGGTAGGCAGAGTCAAATGAAATCAAGATGAGCAACACTCTCTAGAGAAAACTCAAATCATCTGGCATATATTCTGTTTACAACTTGTATAAACATGCAATACTGCAACTACTAAGCTATACTTTAACAATCCAAATGAATCTCTCTGATTATTTTGATCAATTAAAAGGATTTAATCTTTGCTTGAAAGAACCAATTGATTAATCAAACAAATACAGCAAATGTGCATTGATAAACTGAACATAAACTTGTTATGTCAATTTAAACAACCAGAAAAGCATCAATCTTGGAGACAACTTAGCAGTATTTTTATTGAATTCAACAAACAGTTGGCACCAGACAAATGCAGCAACATCAATTGATTTTCATAAATACCTCCATTTTGAAATCATGCAACAATAGTCTCTGATATGATATTTTTATTCCACTGTATCTACTTGTTGTGTATTGAATATCTAATAACTGGTGATCTCATGATGATTTTACCATTACAAAATGCCTATTTATACACCAGCATCAAGAAAATAAAACATATTGAAAATTCATGTTGGCTTTCCATAGAATTTGGGCCCAAGACAAGTTGGCCAGCAATGGTAATTGAGCAATTTTCATGTCGGCCTCAGTATTTGAATTTCTGTTTTTCATTTGTAAAATAGTCGGTGAGACATATCGTATCATCATGCCGAAGGAAATTCAATCGCTAATCGCTTCGTGGTGTTATTCGCCTTTGTCGTGACCTGCCTGAGTTGGGGAGATGTCATACAGATTACATTATGTTTCCCCGAGAGTCCCTTCTTCCTTTTGTATGTCGTTGTAACCTTCAACCGTCGGGCAGATGTCATGTAGACAAGGCCCTGCTTTACCGAAAGTCATCCATCATCCTGAGTCGCCGAGACAAAGGAAATTATCTTACCGAGAAGCACCTTTCATTTTATTCACTGTCGCTGTGACCACAAGATATCGAAGAGACCTCACATAGATTAACTTTGCTACACCGAAAGTCCCAAAGTCACACCAGTTCGCCAAGACAACACAAATCTTATACCGACATAGACCATACGTATACTATCAGCGAGACATATCAATGTCGGGGAGACCTCTCGTAGAATTCTTTGAGTCATACCTAAAGTCTTCATCCAAATTGAGTCGTTGAGACAAGATCACACTCTCGCCGACAAGGTCCTTCACTACTTTCCATCGATGAGACCGAAGGTCACTCGCTGAGACCTCTTATCGAAAACCCTGACTCATACCGATATCACATCCCTTTATGTTGTCGGTTGGCGAGACATAACAAACCTCTCGCCGAAAACCATCTCCCATTCGCTTTCGCCAAGACAATTCAAAATCAGGGAGAGGTCCTAGAGATCCAACAAAGTCATACCGAAACATCTCGAGCACACATGATCACCGAGAGAATGCCAACCTTTCATCGAAATCCATTCATAAAACATTGTCGGCAAGACCCGACGGGCTCACTATGACATAATACCGAAGCCAAGACCCTTTGCCGATATGCCAATTCTTCCACCACCGATCGGTGTGACAAAAGAAACTCATTGTAAGCTCACACCGAAAGCAACCCGCTTGGCCAAAGAAAAAGCACATACGAAGTGTCGGTGAGACCGAAGGTCACTCACCGAGACCTCATGCCGATAGCTCCAACTTATACCGATATGAATCCTCCGGCCACCGGTCGGTGAGACACTGTGAAGTCGCTATGACTTCTCACCGAAGACTTTATGTTTGGCCAAAACGAAACCCCCACATGTTGTTCGGTGAGACCACAAGAGTTCGCCAAGACATTGTACCGACACCGCAACTCTTGCCGATGTATCCACATTCAAGTCGGTCGCCAAGACATGATGAGTTCAATAAGAGCTTCCACCGAGGATTAAACTCACACTGATATGAAACAATAGATGAATTCTGGTCGTCGTGACAGTGGAAACGTCTTGCCGATAGGCAACTCAGACGTTTACCAATATAAAGCGCACAATGGATCGGGGAGACCCTGCTTTCTTCATGCTGATATGAACCCAGATGTGGATGTCGATCGTTGTGACAATGAAAAAGTTCTACCAACCACCTGCAGCAAACATATGTTAGCAGAAAAGCACTGTGAGTCGGGGAGACAGCCATGAACCTATGCCGATATGGACCACAACGTGAAAAAAGTAGGACTTGATAGATTTATGGGGCAAATATAGGCCAAAATGCAAGCAAAATGTCATGATGGAAAGCCCTTGTGCTTATGATGAGAAGCTATATGGAAACATAGGAGTATGAAAAACATGTAAAATCATCAGAAATTTATAGTTCCAACAACAAGAATGGAAAAGAAATAAAGAAAACTTATTATTATAACTAATAACACTATGAAGAAATGATCAGTGATCACTCACCTTTAAGTCTACATTTTCGGCTTTCACTGACTTCTGAATCAAGAAGTAGAACCTCATAACTGAATAAAATGTGTAAGAATAAATGACACTTTCGATTGTATTTATATCAATCCATGATTCCATATTTGGCAAATTCTGAGGGATTTTTAAATGGTATATTAAAAATTTGGTGAATACGTTGTAATTTTCAAGGCGAAATTTGTCCTCAAATTTAATTATTTTTTAATGTTATTGGCGAAATAGGTCCTCATAAGCAACTATTTATAAATTTTAATTGGCGAAATGAGTCTTCACAAGCAACTATTTGTAAATTTTAATTGGCAAAATGGGTCCTGATATAATGTCGTTTTAATAGTATTGGCGAATATGTAGGTGTTTTTTATTAAATGCTTCCGGGATTCAAGCAAAAATATTAGTCGGTCCATTTGAAATGTGTAGTTTGACAATGGCGAATTTGTTGCTTAAATATGCCTCATAAAACAAATTATTGGCGAATCGACATGCATTGGACCTATGTTTTGTAAATTCCGGGCAATTTGGATACCCTGTGGGTGCGAGAAATTCACAAATTTTGAGTTGACCAATTCCTAGAATTCGCCAATTGGCGAAGATTCACCACTAAAGTTTTCCCTAATGGAAGGTTGTCCTGAAGAGTCTCAGAGGTTCTTTTTCAGGTTTATTCAAAAAAAAAAAAACATATCTTTTTTGTTACACTTTGATGCATATATACACATATATACTGGACCCCTTCCTTTTTCATTGATGTCAAACAAGGAGAGATAGAGAGATGGGGATAGATAGATAGATGGGGAGAGATAAAGAGATGAAGAGATATAGAGATGAAGAGATGGAGAAACAGAGGAAAAAACATTTTTGTGAAGAACAGCTTTGATAGGGGGAGTATTCAAAGTATTCAATTACTGGAAAAAAAATTTGTCATGCATGTTGCCATCAATGCCAAAGGGGGAGATTTTTGGGAGCCTTGCAACATGAGCATGAAGTATGGATAGTTTATGTTGGTTGTTCCTATGTTGTCATTGATGTCAACATGGTGATAACTATATGGGAAGTCTATTTGGTTTACCGGAAGTTGTTCTTTGTTGGAAATACCCTTGTGTGATGGATCAGTTTGTTGGTATTTGAGTTTGGAATTCATTGCAAGATCTTATATGATTCTAATCTCTTAACCATGTTTTCTTGACTCATTCAGATAGCTATATCCTAGATCTTGAGACGTCTTTTGTTGTGAGCAGAAAGTTATCTTTGACAGAGTTTAACTCTATATTCTACTATTGTTTTGTGCATGGCATACTGTGTGGGAGACTCTGCATTCTACTAAGGTGAACATTCTTATGTTGCGGCTTTGTTGATAGTCTTTGTGTTGGTAGTATGATGGGAAATTAATGTTTTCTTAGATCCGAAAGTTGTTTGCTTTGAGGATTATTTTTTGGTTTGGAGAATTGTATTCTAGTCTTTGTGACTCAGCGTATGCAATATATTATGAAGACTGATTGTGTTTTATGGATGATCACTGACTTGGTATAATGCACTACATGCATAAAATGTTCAAATCATATATGGTGCCAACAAATAAGGTTTTGATTATGTTTGTGTTCATCTAATTAGGATGACCTAATTGATGATTAAGATATACTTGTATATATATATAAGATGTTTTTAGGAATGAGATAACTTGGCCATCTTCATTGAGTTTGTTTTTGAACACCCACTTGGTTCCAATGATGTTCTTGTCTTTAGATCTTTGGACAAGCTCCCAAGTTTCATTCTTCTCTATTTGATCCAATTCTTCCTCCTTGATCCAGTATTTTTCTTCACTTCTTTTTGAAAAGTTCTTTGGTTCAACTTTGGAAAGTAAACACAAATTCACATGTTATGTTGTATTTGCAAGTCTTCTTCTTGTCTAAATTTATATGTCTTTTTCTCCAATAATTAGATCTTCAGGATGATTCTTTTGAACAAATCTAGATGGTGTCATGGGTGGTGCCTTTGATGGAGTCTTCGGATTTCTTTTCTCAACTTCTTCATTTTCAATTTCTTCCTCTATTTCTTCTTCTTTGCAACATTCTTCCTTTTGATAATCAATTTCTTGTACTATCTCTTGTTGATGTCTTTCTTCATCAACTCTCACATTCGCACTTTCAACAACTTTGTGCAATCTCTTGTTATAACATTTGTAAGCTTTGCTCCTTATGGACTATCCAAGGAAGATACCTTTTCCTGGATCAAACTTTCCCAAATCTTCATCATCTCTTCTTATATAGCGTCTGCTTCCAAAAACTTTAAAATACTTTGTTGATGCAGGCCTTCGGTTCCAAAGTTCATATGGATTTTTGTTGTTGTTCACCCTAAATTATGGTCAGTTTGAAATGTATACAACTATATGAACCGCTTCTTTCCAAAAATTATCAGCTATCTTGGATTCATTGAGCATAGCTCTTGTCATACCTTGAATGGTTCTATTCTTTCTCTCAACTACTCCATTTTATTGTGGAGTTCTTGCAATTGAATATTGCCTCTTTATCCCATGTCATTCACAATATTCTTCATATTCATTTGAGGTAAATTATCCTCCTCTATTAGATCTAAGACATTTGATCTTCAGCCCTATTTCATTCTCTACTAAGGCTTTGAATTCCTTAAACTTCTCAATTGCTTTAGATTTTTCTTTAAGAAAAGCTACCCAAGTCATCATGGAATAGTCATCAATCAACAACATGAAATAACTCTCACCTTGCAAGCTTTTTGTCCTTGTTGTCCCACACAAATCAGTGTGAACAAGTTCCAACGGCTTTGTCGTAGAATATTCCTTAGATTTGAAGCTTGACCTTGTTTGCTTTCTATATTGACACTGTTTGCAAATAACATTTGAAGGTTTTGCTATCTTTAGCATGTCCCTTATTGCTTGCTTTTTGTTGATCTTTACAATGTTGTCAAAATTCAGGTGTCACATCCTTCTATGCCACAACCAACTCTCATCTTCTTGCCCCAAAAAGCATTTTTCATTTTTAACCTCATTAAGAATGTAGAGATTTCCATCTATTCTATAAGCATCAGCTATCAATTTTCCATTTTTCATGATTTTGCATCCTTCCAAATGAAATGTGAGAGTGTGCCCTTGGTCACACATTTGGCTCACACTTAAGAGAGTATGCTTCAACCCTTCAACATATAGGACATCTTTAGTTTTGGTTCTTCCATTATCCAAACTAAGTGTGCCTTTACCTCTTATGTTTTTTGTAGCATTTTCCCCAAATTTCACGGTTCCCTCATTCACTTTTTTCAAAGAGAGAAATTTGCTTTTGTCACCAGTCATATGAGTTGAGCAACCACTATCAACATACCATTTTTCTTTCTCTTCTTGAGCATGTAAAGCAACTTGTACAAGCATGGTTTTTTCTTTCATTTATGGCCCCTTCTTTTTCCAAACCTTGTTTAACTCATCCTTTCTCTTGTCGTAAACACCTTCTTTATTCTATCTTGGAGGCTCAACAAAAGTACTTTTGCAAAACTTTGCTATGTGCCCAAAATTGTTACATTTATAGCATATGACGTAATCCATAAGAGGGGCAAATGGATTGTAGTTCCTCTTCATAAATTCAATTCATTCCTTGTACAAACTCTACAATCTATTGCTCTATGACCATATTGATTGCATGAAAAATAATAGCTATGAAAAGAGTGGTTTTACCTAGTAGTATGTGGCTTTCTTTTGGGGAAGGACCATTTGAGGTTGTCCTTGTTAGTTCTTTGAAAGTGTGAAGCTTTATCTTCCTTCTTGCTCTTGTCTTTGTTTGATTGCTTTTTGCTTTCTTCCATTTTGTTCTCTTCTTTGTTCTCCTCCCCGCTTCTTTTTTGGAGCTTTTTAGGGTTGTAGCATAACTCTTTCTTTCCAACTTCTTTGTAGTTTGTGAACTTTCTCCATCAAAACCAAGACTACTTTTGATGAAAGGTGATCTTTGTGAGCTAATAAGGTCCTCTAACATTTCAAAACTTTTATCAAACTTTATGTTTCTTTTGAATTGATCTTTAATCTTTTCTAACTCCTTGCTCAAGGAAACAATTTCAAATTCAAGCTTCTCACACTTCGATTCTTTTTCCTATAGCTGATCTTTTAAGACATCTTCAATGCATTTGGCTTCTTCAACTTGTCTTTAAATCCAAAATTTTATTTTCGTACGTTTCACTGTCTTCTCAAATTTGGTATTTCAACTTTGAATTTCGCTTCTTGACTATTTTTATTTTGTCTATTTCGCCGAAGTGCAATGCATGACTTTGACAAATTCGGATTCTAAGCTTTAGCATTGTTCTCACTTGCCTTCTTTCTAGCTTGATCCATTGGTGGAGTAGATGGTGCCACATAGCCATCCACAACAGATTGCCATATATCAAATGCATGGGTCATCAAATAAATGTGCATCCTTATACTCCAAAAAGCATAGTTATTCCCATCGAACTATGGGGCTCGGCTTGAGGAAAACCCTTATTGACTTGGCATGTGTGTTCTTGAGATCTTTCCTTCAAGCAATTAGGCTTTTTCGAAGGAACCCACTCTGATACCAATTGAAGAAACACACACACTTATACTGAGAGGTGGGGGTGAATCAAAATAAGAACATGTTTTTCAATTTATAACTTTGGCAATCATAAGCAATAATCAAAGCATCCACACAAGTAAGATATAGCAAATTAGAACACAAGATGCACACACGATTAATATTGATTTTATATAAATCTTCTTACAACTTCATAGGCACCAACCCACAAGAGACACCAATCCCCTTCACTAGGCACCAACTCAGCAAGAGACACCAAGCTTTTAGAATGAAAAGCACCAACCTCCCAATCTCGCAAAGTAGAAGGCACCAACCTTCAAAATGCAAAGTAATAAAAGGATATTGGATCTGCCCTAGATCCCTTCAAGGTCTTCAACAAAATCTGCTTGCTCCTTTACACAAATATGCCTTGAATTTATGCTCACTTAACCTCCACTCAGATCTGCAATATGATCTTCAATAAATACTTTCAAACCTCAAATTTATCTTGGCAAAAATCTGCAATAGGTCTGCTAAAAATAAGTCTGATTTGTGCCCTTATATCTGCTTCTTAGGTCTGCAATAAATCACCTTCAATT
This sequence comes from Sequoia sempervirens, assembly GCA_007258455.2. Taxonomy (NCBI): domain Eukaryota; kingdom Viridiplantae; phylum Streptophyta; class Pinopsida; order Cupressales; family Cupressaceae; genus Sequoia; species Sequoia sempervirens. The sequence continues at coordinate 529,540,496 of VDFB02271358.1, read as the reverse complement.
CTGCTCTTAGGTCTACAATAATTCACCCTCAATTTTGCTCTTAGATCTGCATTAATTCGCCTTCAATTATGCTCTTAGGTCTGCTCTGCTATGAAATAGGAATAATGTTTAATGAATTGCATGATATTTTGAACCCCAAATGAACTCTTATTTATACCTTCCAATGCACACCCTTTCACCAAAGATTACACCTCTTCATGCAAGTCGGCCAAGGAGGGATAAAGCTCTCTTTATTTAATTTAAAATCCTTCCTCATAATTGGGTGCCCAAACCAAAGAAGATCGGCCCCTTATTTAAACAATTTATTGCAAATTAAACCTGCTAAACCTAAGTGGGCCCACAGCAAGAAATAATATATTTATTTGAATTTTTCAAGTCTTCAAATCGGGCACTAAAAGGAAGAAGGCAGCTATACATGGGCAATTTAATTTAATTTAAACACCTCAAAAACAGTTGGCCAATTTACTTAAATCTGCCTTTGACATCAATGACAATAATTTTCCAGCGCAGTTCTACTAATACAATAAGTTCTTTTCATGTTTTATATTTCTAGGCAAGTCTAATTGTTTACCCATAATGGCCAAATGGTAAGACCCAAGATACCCTCAATCTAGGAAAAAGAAGATCATGAAAGAATTCAAAGTAAAGAATGAAATAAAACCAAAGCAAAGATATTATGGAAAGGAGATGCTAATATCTACGCAACCTAGTTGTATCCATGAAAAAGAAAGAATGATTATAGTTGGAAGAATTTGAATAATTTAAATAAAGTAAAGGTACAGCCACAAAGAATTCAAAGTAAAGAATGAAATAAAACCAAAGCAAAGAAATTATGGAAAGGAGATGCTAATATCTACGCAACCTAGTTGTATCCATGAAAAAGAAAGATTGATTATAGTTGGAAGAATTTGAATAATTTAAATAAAGTAAAGGTACAGCCACAAACAAACTTAAGTTTAATCAAAGAAAGAAAAGAAGATAAAAAATTGAATGTTAAACTGTAGTCCAATGCAGATTTGCTGTCCAAGCCAAACATGTCCAATATAGATTGTGGACAGCAGAAGTGAAAGAAGAAAAGGACTTCTTTAATGAAGATCCCTTCATCTCATCAAAAGAAATCCCCAAACACTCAACTTTTGTTGCCTATTTCTACTTTGCATTGGGATCTGCAAAGCCTCATCACCACACCCTAAGCATGATTGGATCCTTGGGAGGAATCAAAATGACCTAGGATTTGTAGAAAGGGAAGCTTGTTGCTCAGAGTACAACATTGGACAATAAACAATCTCACCTATACCTTAGTTTAGTCCTAAATGTTACAAGCTTATTCATTACTAGAAGTGGCGATTTGTAGCTTGTTGATAAATTGGTAAGTCAACCATGGCAACTATAGCTCTTTTGCATTGTAGTTTTTCCTGGCACATTTACAATACTCTTTAAGTTTGCTTTGTTGTAAAGTACTTGCTTATTCAACATGCATCATTGATCCTCTAGTGTACAATCATTTCGTACCTGGCCTTCATTTCCCTCTTAAATTCAACAAAGGCCCTATATATGATCCCACGTGTATATTTATGCTATAGAATGGGAAAATACTTCATACATATCTACATGCCTCTCATGCAAAAGATGATGAACCAATTTAACTTCTCTTGAACACTCAATTTAGTTACTTTGTCCAAAATGGTATGGTTTCTTACCAAGCTGACCTCATTTCTCTAACATGTTCCAAAAATGTATGGTTTTCTTATAAGCCAAAGCTGACAATTTGACTTGTTTCATATGGTAAGGACCATGAGGTGTTGACAACATCCTTAAGCCACGGTGCACCTAATCCTCAACATCATCTTTATCAACATGAACTAAGAAGTACAACTAGTCATTCACAGTTAACTGGATTATGATTATTTTCGAGATCCAAATCAGATCAGGTAAATATCGTACTAACCTGCTTATCATACTCATGAGCAAAAGCAATACATCTGGCAATCTGACTGGTCAAATCCGATGGTAAAAATATGACAACTTAGGATTAAGTTACTGCTTATTGAAATGCCATGTGCTCAAAGTGATCTAGACATGACATTAGGAGTCCTTGACACTCACTAAAACCAAAGGAATATGATCAAAGTATGAATGAAAACCATGCATGCCCGAGTCAATTATGTTCCCAATACCAACGGGTTGCTAAATAGATTCAGATTGATTATCTTCACATCAAAAAGAAAAATAACCCATGCATAGGAATCAATTAATATGGGAGAAAATTAGAAATTTCTATGCAATACAACATTTTGGTGTGGCATGTATGAATTTGGTGATCTTGAGGGTAGCAACATCCTTTTTTTTACATCAAGAGAAGAAATTAGAGATGTCATGAGCATAGTTTGACACAAATTATTTTGTTGAAATTACATACTCCACAAATTCTTTGTCGGGTGTCTTCTAGTGAGAATATCAATCAGATCCATTGTGAAGTTAAGAAAATTTGTTGATGTTTTGTTTCTTACATCAAAACTCATCATGAGAACCTGCATTGAAGTTTTTTCTACAACATTTGGAAACTGTCACAACTCTTTCTTTGAAACATGGAATTTATCTGAATCTAGAGATTATTTATTGCGCCCTCAAAAGGCTATTGCTAGTCTATTGATTGTGTGCCAATAATATAAACATGTGTGGGTACCTTATCAGTGCAAAACAAACTCTAAAGATAACATGATATAACATGCCCATTCAAATAGTTGCTAACTTGCTAGTGATTATAATATTTCTCAATACAAACACTGTCAACCAAATTGTTCAAATATCCAATATTTCATATAAAAAACAAGGAGTTGCCGCAAAAGTTTTGGCAAGTTATTCAACTATCATGTTTTTACATTCCATAGAATCATAAATTCTCTTCAGAATGTCTGAATAGGAGATGCTGAACAACTGGGTGGAAACAAAACCTCATGACTTTCACCAGTACCAGAGATGTATCCCCAAGCTTGGATTGGCATAATTGCCTAAAGCACTTATTTAGTACCTGAAACATTCCAAACTCTTCCAAGCTCAAATCCTCAACAAATGTCATCAATCAACATATCTAATGAATTAAGTGAACATGACTTTTACAAAATTTACAAATCCCATGTCTTTGAAAAATATTCCACTAAGAATGACTAACAAAACAAACAAAAAAATTGCTCGAACATTGAGCGTGAATTTTGGAAAAGAAATTTGAGGATGACGGGAAAAGTTAGAAAAATCTTTTCTGCACTGCCCTCAAAATGTTAAATAAATGCAAGTATGATATGCATGTCAGTCAAAGTCCTGAAAAGGCTTCCAGATTCAAATGCTCTCCTCTCTTGAGAGAAGTGGCTGAGCTTTGAGAATTCTGTTCTTGTGAATTCAGAGCATGTCTGGTGTTTAAGGTGTCAACATAGGAATATGGAGCTCCAAGTTTCGGAGGTGGGTCAGCAGTACTTATCCTGCTAGCAAGAAATCGCTTAATAAGACCCCTGAGAAAGGGAGCCATTGTATCCGGTTCATATTCCAGATAATACATTATTCCTCCCATGCATAGACAAAAAAGCACTACCTGAAATAGAAGAAAGACTTATCATCAGTATCTTTTTAAGTGTTTCAGTTCAAACTTTGGCTTTTTTGCATTCCATTCATGAAGAATAATTATCAGACAACATGAAAATCAGAGTGGGTATTGCCAATTTGAAGATGGATTTGCTATAATATAAAAACAATGCTAGAGATTGAAAAAGAAAAATATATATTCAAGACAAAGATAGGAAGGCTTAGCATGAATCAAACAAAATTTAACAAAAACACAAGTTCATACTTCAGCATTCCTGACATCGGGAAGTAGATGCCGATTGACTAAAATATACCAAAATGAATCTGCAGCTCGAGGAAGGACATAAAGAGCAAGCTCTCTTCGTCTGCTCTTCTTCTCTATAAGAACAGAAAAAGCAGCAATGCATCCAGCCAACCAATAAATAAGCTTATGGTCTCTTGTTACAACCTTTCTTTGCAAGCATATAACTGCCTGGTATTTGAGAGATAGAGAGGAAAAAAAGGAGTATTAGTTAGAGTAACAAAGAATCAAAAAGAAATATTCAAAAAGAGGTAAGCCTGGCATACCTGGAATAGTCCCACAAATGCTGATAGAAATGATGTAGATCGCACTGCCCCCTTAGTAGCATTCCAGCATGTTCTCATGGGAGACTCCATAAACTTGTACACATAAAAACCGCAACATGTCAGCAACCAAAACCATCTCAAATTATTTTCCTCTAAAATAAAATGAAGTTCTGATGACCAATCAGAGCTTTGACTGTTCATTGGGTATAAAGAATAGGATTCCTTTGAAAGGCGTGTTAAGAATGATGAAAACAAGTTTAAACAAAGAATTGCTGTTAGTGTTAACTGTTAAATAACTTATATCATTAACTATGAATCTGAATCATGATATATTTATTGCCATTATACTACAGTTGCTGCTCTCACTGTTGTCGTGATTAATTTAATCGATGTTATACCACTGTCATGATATATTTATTGCTGCTGTCATAATGCTATGATATATTTAACAGTCTTTTTTTATGTTATGAATGACTTTTTTAAAACATTATCAAAGTTCACTTTGCAGCAGGGGATGCCTGGCTGTCCCCAGGACAGTTGAGGGACATCCATGGCCGCCTCTGGGACAGCCAGGCATCCCCTAACCATTTCCTGCCGTCCCTTAAAATGAGGATGCATTTACAAGACGTTTTCAGAATTTGCTTGTTGGGGGGGACAGCCAGGGGACATCCCCTGCCATCCCACCATCCCCAAAACACCTAAGGGGATGGGAACAGGGGTTTGAGGGGTGGGGACATGTCTCCATGTAACACAATTTTTTTCATAATTAACCCTCTGAGGTAAAAATAAAAAAGTTCTTTAAACCATTTTTTTTTTAATATGATTGACATTTTTTGTTGTACTATGTTTATTTTTATCTCTCTACACACTACATTTGACATGACATAATCAAATCAGTTTTCTCTATATTTTTATGAATATTATATCATTTTTTAGCTTCCTGAGCTGCTAGGCTTTTCCCATTTTAAACCCAGGTAATTGAATTACATTTGCCTTTTTTCCACACCATGTAAAATGGAATGCTAAGATTGGTATCAATCAGTGTGTTGAAACTCAACAAATCTTCACAATGACTTGTGGATCCAAGTGTGAGTCACAGGCTGCGAGTCTGTAAACTTAACTTGCAGGCTCAGCCAAGTCTGACAGTCAAGACTCACAGGTTGGTTGAAACTCAAGAGTCATGACTGTAAGACTAGCCCAAGTCTGCAAAAATAAAAAATAAAATCAATATAGCATTATATTTGACCAGTTAACCAAACTGAAACCATTGCGTCTCCCTTCTCATTAAGGAACTGGCAGCTAATTTTTTTGGAGGACTGAATTCAGGAGTTTTGGGAAAGGCTAATCTGTTACAGAAAGTCAATGACATGTTTGATTGCACCAATGAGAACAGCAGCTGCTATAGAGGCCTCACTATATTTTTATTTCCTGATTCCATGCTAAATTCATGACCAGCCTGTCGATTTGCCTCGATTTTCCAAAATCAGCTTGCTACCATTCCATATTTTCTGCCATGCCCAAATTCTAAAGAGGGCTGATTGGCTTTTGCAACTGACTTTTTCCTGATTCGGATAGGTTTCGATTGGGGATTTGCACTCCTTAATGTATCATCTAGTTCATAATGGAACCAGTATGAATTTTTTTGTTCCTTAAGCATTTCTTTTGTTGATGACTTACACATATGATTGTGTATCATGACCATGGCGGGAAATGTATGATTGTGCTAAACAGTATGGCTGGATATATTTATAACTTCATACATTAATCTGCAATCAGCACTTTTATCTTTATATTATCAGGAGAGAAAATATTTATATGATGATTACAATATTTAAAAATATATAAAAGCATTTCTGCAACCAGTGCCTGTTCCACAACACAAGCACAAAAACTCAATCAGACAAAAGCATGTCCTCACCTTTCCCAAGGCCTTCTGGATAAACAAACATATCCAACCAGAGAAACAGAATTATAAAAAACATACTGCTAACTGCCAGCCTTCTCCAAATTTGGCCATGCATGCTCAAAATCTATTATCCTTAAAATTTAATGGGGATTGGTAGGATTAACCCATTTCTCGATATCCCTCTGCCAATCCATTTGTTTGTTACCTCCACTAACAGGGGTTGTAATGAGTAATATTGTAGTATGCACATCAATAAACCATTGATGTTCTCTCTTAAGGTAAGTGCTAAAGGATCTATTATGATGACAGGGTAGATAAAAGAATGAAATATTATTTGAAGTGTGCATGAATGTGTATATTATGAGAGACATAAATCAACTCGTGGTAGTCAAGCGTTTCTACCTTATGCTTTATACGATATATTACATCACATTTTATATATTACCAATGGGCAGTTGTTACACCCCGTTTCTTTGCTACAAAGTTACTTTTACCTTCACGGGTAAAAAGGATGAATGTAAATCATGATTTTTATATGTTTGATAAATGAATGAAATACTGAAATAGGTATTAAGATGTTATTGCTTTGAAGGAGTAATTATATTGTTATTGATGAAATACAATGAAAGAATATGTGATGCAATTTGAATATTCTAATGCTTTGTCGATGCAAATGTTTTATGATGCAAGTGGATTTCATGTGAATGGCTAACTACCTATGCAATGTATTAAGTTGGATGTAAGTACGGGTTTACGCCTCCAAAAGGGAGGGGAAGTATCTCTCAGGAGAAGAGTTTGGTTCGGTAACCCTTAATAAGCCTATACTAAGCTATCACACATGCTCACATCCTAATTTGGTCAACTTCAGTTAGGTTAATCCGTGAATTGGGTAAGTGCCTTCGGTCATAGTTTTGAGATGACTTATGGTTTTAGTTTTTGGTCTTTGATTTCCTTTGGATTGATAGGGTTATTGCAACGATCTCCTTGTGATAGTTTTATCCATTAGGGTTTTGGTATTGAAACATACTTTTGATAAAGTTGGGTTATGCTTGAGAACTTATATATAAGAGTGAACAAATATTACTTATCAATGATGCACATATAAGGTATTTATGCGCGTAATTGATCATCATATATATGTATATATAATTAATACATGTATAAGTGCATATGAATACGCCGATACATGGACATGTCGACATATTTGCATGCACACATTACTATTAATGCACTTAATGCAAAGCGCATTCCATGCGCTTATATAATATCTATGCGCTATGATAATAATCAGCGCTATTAAACATTATATATATATATACACTCATCAACTCACAAGTTCATTAAATGCATCATTCGATATTCAAATGTATAAACTCATATTATCATTTTTCGTAAACAATATCACATGTGTATATATATACACATATATACATGTATTACGAATAACTACCTTAACTACAATATATATATATATATATATATTGTAGTTAAGGTAGTTATTCGTAATACATGTATATATGTGTATATATATACACATGTGATATTGTTTACGAAAAATGATAATATGAGTTTATACATTTGAATATCGAATGATGCATTTAATGAACTTGTGAGTTGATGAGTGTATATATATATATAATGTTTAATAGCGCTGATTATTATCATAGCGCATAGATATTATATAAGCGCATGGAATGCGCTTTGCATTAAGTGCATTAATAGTAATGTGTGCATGGCACATATATAATGCATAAAGCGTAGTAATTAAAGGATGTGCATGAAGCAAAGACAATGTATTAATATCCAACGTGCTGTGAAAACAATAGAGGGCAGCGCTATATACGCGCATGGTTAATAAGCCAATGATAATGTGTAAAGATTATAAGCAAGACTTAGTCAAATGTATTGAAGGCAATTTAAAACGCATTAACAAGCTTTGACTTGGTCTTTTATCTGAAACACCAAATAGCATGTATGAAGTTTATGTGGCACCAAAGTATGAATGATTGCTTTCCTTTAGAAGTCTATTTTGAGAGCTTTGTCCAGCGATGGAAGCCAAATTGAATGGGAGAATTAGTCAAGTAGAAGCTGGCATAGAAAGAGTTGACCTGTGAGTTTGATTACCTTGCATTTCTGGATAATGTTCTTGCTGTCGATGATAGAAGCGACTTGCTGTGCAGTTTTGTTGACTCTTAAGTTTGTAATTTGCCACCTTTTCTTTACCATGTTGAGTCGAATCAATTGAACTAAGAAGTGTCGATTCTATTACCCTATTTCTAGCCTTTAGATGTTGATTTTTGTGTATAAATAGAGGCATTTTTTACCTCAAAGGGACGCATATCTGCATTCTGCTGATATTTTCTGAATATTGCTCTGTTCTTCTGAGTGTAGTGAGAGATTTAGAGAGAGGTTTTCGCAAGAGTTTTAGTGAGAGATTTTGTAAGAAGGTTGGGAAGAGCATTTTGGAGAGAAATAGTGATAGTTGCTAAGGTTGCAAGCTGATTGTGAAAGAGGGCTATGCTAGGAACCCAATTTATCCAATTGGAGCTTTGCGTAAACAGGCATGCTAGTTCCTATACCTTTGTTTCTTTATATCGGAAAGGTTAAATAGATTTGAATACTATGTTGGAAAGAAATGGTATGAGTAAGTTGTGATGCTTGAATGTTCTTGGATATTACTTGCTTTGATGGAACCTATCTATTAGATTTAAGCTTCTATATACCCTATATGGGATTTTATATGATGTGTTTCTATTTAGACTTTACGTAGTTAGTCTATACTATACGTATATTGAAATGAGAGAAATGGATTACATCAATATCTTGGGGGGAATAACTTGAATTTGTTAGCTTATAATGCTAAGAAAACCTTGGGAATAATAAGGCTAGCAACACAACAATGGTAAAGGTATAAAAGATGTGTCATCATTGATAGGATGTGACATCATGCGAACCATATTGTTAGTCTATACTAGAATGATCCTTTGATCGTTGCTTTACTTGATTATTGGTTGAAACCATAGGTTGAGAATAACCTACTCGGTTGGGTTGATTATTTGATCTTTGTTTTAAGCACATAGGTTGAGATTAACCTACATGAACAATCTGATCATTGATTGTTAAATTTATCTTGGGATTAGGGTAAACTAACGATGAGATTAACCTATGTGACTAAGTTGATCACTTGAATTGTGAATTACTATTTAATTGGAGCCATAGGTGGGATTACCTGACCAAGTTGGTTGTTTTGTACTCTTGACATGAAGTCATTTTATTGGCGTGATTCTACTTTTTGAATAGCCTTTTATTGATGAGGTTACACTCTTGAATAAGAGTCCTTTATTGCTGAGACTATACTTCTGAATGAGTCATTTATTGATATGATTATTCTTTTGATTGAGGCCATTTACTGTTGAGGTCATACCCTTGAACTAAGGTCACTTATTGATGAGAATATACTATTGATGAGAATCAACTATTGTTGAGATATATTCTTGAATGGAGTCATTTATTGATGAGTTTTTATTCTATGATAAGATGAAGCTTATGTAGCTATACTTTAGATTATGAAGTTATTTGTTACGAAGATATTCGTTAGAGCCATGAGGAGTTCATAGATTAATCCTAGGGTTAGGATAACCCAATGAAGGGAATAGCTTATGCATAGAAATTACCTAGTAGAAATGTCAGGGTAAATAAAAATAAGAGAATAGGTTATTCCTGGGGCTAGTACAACCCCATGAAGGGGATAGACTATGCATAGAATATAATGGTCATTACAAATCGAGGTAGAATAGTGGGTGAGCGTATGAGACATCCATTCCGAATTAGGGGTGATGAATACTTTGGCCAAAGTGGTGTAATTCGCCACTAGTTACACTGTCAATTCACTATGTTACCTTTTAGCATACTAGTCCGGGATTGTCATACACGTAGGTTGTAGCCACTGTATGGTAAAGTTCTAGTAATGTAGGAAACAACACCAGCTTGGAATTGGCTAGTATTTTGAGGTTTCCGGACCAAACCCTTCATCGAAGGGTAGGGCCATCTTACCATATGTGGTAGATGTGCGGAGGGCCGCAGTAAGTCCGTGGATGGCGGAAAAGCATTTGAGTGATGCTTCTCCTCTTCGGTTGGTGAGCCGAGATTTGATGGGGGATTTCCTAGACCATTGTACTTCTAGTGCCAATGGAGCTCAAATGAGCTAGGTATGTATCTTGTATCTATTTCTATGAAAGATAGAGAATGTAAATTGTATCTTGTTTATGGAATCAATACTTTGGATAAATTATGAAATCACAATGTAATGCAATGGAAGTTTGGAATAGTGTTTATTTCAAATGTGCATGATATCTTTTTTTTAAAGAGAAATTTTTTTTTGCTATGTGATGGCATCGTGAATTATTTCACTTGTTGTTAAAACATAGAAAAACTTCTGTGTGGAACAATTGGCATGTCACAGCAGTATTCTTCTTAATGAAACAATAAGAAATAAGTATGAGTGAATGCATGTTATAAGGAGGTAATGAATCTAATGTAAATAAGTATCATAACAAAGGTATAATGGTATTCAATTGTGAGAGGTAATGAAAACTAAGTTGCCAGAAATTGGAAACATGATGAGAAGTTTGGGGAGGTTTTCATAACTGTAAAGTTGTTTTGGCCTATTCATCTTATGCAAATAGATCCATAAAGGCTGAGACATCATACATATCACTAACATCATTCACAGTCACATGAATAATAAATGATAGAAGTTTAGCACAAAAAGGCCAGAAACAGCCTGGAAACATTTTATAACACCCTTCCAAAATGCAGACATTTTGATAAAATCTGTTTCTGGAGCATGCAACTGTGATATTAGCACTATTCTTGGACAAACCCATTTGATGAAGACTAATACTAAAGTTGCAGCCTATTCAATAGACAAAACATTACAGTGTGCAGTATACATTCAAAGGAAATGCAAAATAAGCATTTACATGCATAAATATTAAAAGAAATACCTAGGAGATGCATCATTTGAAAAATCAGAGCAAGTTGTTGGCAGCCTAATTTAATGTGTCTCATTTTTGCTTTTTTCTGCTCCAAAAGCTGAGTTTTTGGCCGTATCTTACCCACCATTGATACCCAATCTGAAAAATCTCCATTTGGGTTCCATATGTTGAAATCATAGTTACGAGACTCAGTCTTGGCTCGGACTCAGCAACTTGGCGACTCGGGACTCGGACTCGGCACAGACTCAGCAAAATGAAAAAAAGTTGAAAAAACCCTAGAAATTTAGAGATTTTTAAGGATTTAAAACTTGTTTCAAGCACCCTTTATTGAATACAACACAAATAAAAGCAAATTTGATCACATGCACAATTATACAACGATCACATAAGTATAAAGTACACAAATTGTAGTTGCGCTGCTGAAGGAAATAGCATACTTAGATATATAAAATTAGTCAAATGTATACTCATGGAATATGAAATCCATGACATTAAATGTTCCAAACAAATATGAAATATCAAAACAATAACTACAAGTCTATGGCTCAAAGGCATCCTTCCTACGACCCTAGATGATGTAGCAACTACAACCATAGTCTCTGCTTGTGACTTGCCACCCTCACCACATTAGTTGTGGATGTGTTTGCTCATGCTTTAGCCTCCTCCTCTGCCATGGCTATAGCCTTCTCTATTTGCCCGGTGTCCTTCCTCTTGTCATATAAGTATAAACCCCAAGGAAATTTAGATATATAGTCAAAGACTCAAATGTATACAAAAATCATCGAATATGAAATCCATGACATCAAATGTTCCAAACAAATATCAAATATCAAAAGATTCAAAACAATAACTAGAAGTCTCCAAAGGAGCCTACATCCTTCCTACGATGTGTCTAAGATGGTCATGTGATGCCCAAATATCAAGTATTAGGGAAATTTCCCTAGGGGTTAAGGGGAAGTGCCCTTATGCCTTCCAAGTTCCACGACCATGCCCATTGCGGGGGTCTGGGGGTGTACGTTGTGTCTCACCTTGCCCATTGTCCCTATTGCGGGGTCTCTCGCAATCGCCTCCAACAAGCAACCTGGAAGCCTTAGGTTCCAATTCCGTCTGGGGGCATTTCCATCCAGCCCCCAGTGCCCAATTCCACCTTGACTTGTGTTCTTTTCAAAACCATACATTCATCACAACATTCCCAAGCCCCTAGTTGGTCTCTTGGACAATTCCAATGTCTTCCACTAGTCTTTCGACTCCCCCATCAATCATACTTTATGGTGATCCCCAAATTTCCACTGTGTTTTGACTTGGGTCCCAACTTAAAGGTTCCAATTCCCTTTGTCTCCCATCCTTGGTTCCAGGACTTGGCCCCCTGCCAATCCAATTAAGGTCCCCATTCCTTATTTCTTCCCCACTCCCGTCACTTGCCAGTCCTTTGTAGCTTCTTTTTTCATTTCTACCCTAAAGCCTAAGCCAAGCCTTTGTAAATCCTAAGCTTCCAAAGTTCCTCAAAACCCCCAAGGCAAATGCATAAGGAAGATTTTTTGTGTGTTAGGAACTTTGTAGTGGCCGAAAACCACCTTTGGTTCCAAAAGAGCACTAAGTCCTAGACACAATCTAAGACCCTGATGAAGTTCCTAATGACACTGGAGTTCCCGCTAGGGCCCTTAGAGGCTGACAAGGATGAAAAGAATTCCCAACCAGCTTTGAGTTCCTAACATGCAACTACTTTCTGATGAAGCCCTAAACATTGAAGTAGTCAATGAGTTCCTAGTGGGCAACAAAACTCTGACACCTGGGAAGCAATTTTGAATCCTAGTGATTCCTCCAACATTGGAAACATAAGGAATAAATGAATATGTCAGAGCTTTCTAGAGGGACTAGGAACCTGGAACTTGCACCATAGGTTATGAGTGTTGATGATAGCAGTGTCGGGCTTCTACTTCCAGCCCCGATTTCTTTGTATTAAAGAATAAATTAAATGAATAGCCTATCGGCTATTTAATTTATTGAGATATCTATTGGTGAAGAGGCGCTTCACCTTGAATGCTAATTAATATTTAATTATTTGTTGAGGCCGACATTATCTCTTCCGCCACCTCTATGGAGTCACATCGGTTCATATTGAAGGCCGATATGATGCTTTTGAAGGGACACGATCTTTCCCTCTTGTATATATGCGAGATGCTCATTGTTCTTCATTCATCATATTCATTCATTCGAGTTCTAGAGTCAAGTGTGAATTCATTAAGAGCAGATCGAAGTTGTTCAAGAGGTCGAGTTTATTATTATCAAGGAGTTTGATATTATACATTGAGTTTACATCTAGTGAGGTGTTGTTATTTCGGCCTAGTGTTCTTGGCCTCATTGTAAAGAGAAATGTTGCTTATCATTCAATATATAAGTGATATATTGTTGCTGGGTTTTTCTCCCTCAAGTTGGAGGGTTTTCCCAGGGTATATGCTGTGTCTACTTATTTGAATTTAAAATTAAAATCTGCTTTTCATATCTGATCATAAAACTAACAATGAGTTCCTAGTCAGTCTCTAACATGAAGAAGACATGAAAATGTCATGGCTCCATTGATGATTTATAGTGGTTACTAAACCTTCCCTAGGTGCCAACATGCACTGTATAGTCAGACAATGTTGAAGTGAAGTTTTGTTATGGGCTTAGGTTCCATTTTCCTGGTTCCTCCCTAAGATCGAAGCCTGGACCTCGACAATACAATGTTCAATTTTTTAGTTTCCAAGTTCCTCCCGAAACCCAAAGCCTGCCAAGCACACTAGGATATCGAAAATTTCACACCAAGCTCACCCAACTATCAGCATTCACTCCACGCACTCTCCTACCCTCCGTGGACTCAATTAATGACCAAAAGTGTTGCAAATGAAAAGATGATTGATCCCTATACTCCATGGGTACATGGGGATCTAATGGGCACCCTCTCAACTACTGTGGCCACAGATTTTTAGGATTTTCATGCAAGTGTACACATTTCCCACTCTAGCACAATGTCATGTTCCCGAAATTGTAACACTAAAAATATTAAGTATTGAAATGCAAATAACTAAATATCAAAAATATAATTATGAATAATTGCAATTTAAATATTATTATAATTATAATTATCACAGATAATATTATAATTATAATATAAATATTGAAATACAAAAATAGATTGCATATCCATGGGACGACATGAAGAATATAGACAATACTTTCGCTGATAAAAGAATGGGCTTAAGTTGTGATGGGAAATAGCTAATCGACATCATGTAGGAATAGGGATAAAAGTATCTAAGACAAGGAATAAAGATTATGATTAACTAATATATATTTGTGCAGATCAATGCCAGTTATGAGTGAAGTTAAAATCATACAGTTGCTGCTATAACAACTATGCGAATAAAATGACACGAACAGACTTTACAAGGAGGGATCGGCGATTGCTATAATATTAATTATCCATAGACAACTTTAACTCCAGCAACAGTGGCTCATTACGGGAGCAATGCTTGGCTGACTAATTAGTGGTTAACAGATCTCACATGCAGAGACATCTCTCTTTAAAAGAATCGCCTCCTTCCAAAGGGTCGCACCACTCTACATGGAGGCATAGGGATATTAAAGGAGATTGTGATTATGAAGGAAGGCATCAAATTGGGAAGAAGGAAAGTAATATCTTAAAAATATAAAACCATTGATCATCTTCAGAATTATATTTAGTATTCAGACAACAAATACTGCAGAATATTAGAGGGGAATATAGAGATTTTAAGACATGGATATGTGGAGTGAATAAGGAGAGAAATAGGAGTAGTTTCTGAGTATAACAGCAAATACATCAATATGATATAATCAGATTTGGAAGAAGAAATACAAGGGAAAGAAGAGATATATGAGGACAAATGACAAATCGATAAGGGGAGTAAGTTAAACATAATCACATATACACCACATAGGGTATATATATATATATATATATATATATATATATGTATGTATGTATGTATATTCGATTATGCAACAATGATGCTTGCAGCAATTATTAATCTTTATTCGTAATTATTTATTGGATCTAAATTTCTAATCTATTTGTTTCTCTTTAAGCAATATGTTCTAACAGAAGCAATTGAAAAGGAGTTGAATTTGAGAAGAGCAAATTGCAGAATTGTGAATTAATATATTTGTGATATGAATTTGATTAGTTTATTATGCACGTATCTTCACCATGATGGGAGAAGGGTACGGTGACAGGGACAGGGCCCTCTTCTAGGTACGCCACCCGCCGGGGAGGGCGGGGGGGGGGACAAGATGAGCCCACATGGAACAAAGGGGTACAGCCTTTGTTACAAAGGGTACTGCCTTTGGGCCTAGGAAAGTTGGGCTACCAGGAGAGCCTTTGTAACCTCACTTCCCTATCATGGTACAACAATAAAGGGAGATCAATCATGGGGAAATGGAAAGGGATGGCAAGATGAGGGGATAACGGATAAATTAGAATCCTCACTAATTAGGCCACATCATATGAATGGCATGTGCCACATGAGGCCAAGGAGGCCACCTCATATGAATGGCCTGTGCCACATGAGGTCTAGACTGGCTAAGACACCCCATCGAGTCACTCTCTTCCATGGTTGAGCATCCCTAGGGTAAGGTAATAACTGGATTAACAAATTTAATATGGATTTACTAATGTTTGATCATGATACTCTACTTAAGTTATTATTGTAATTGATCTCTAACTTGTTTGCAAGGATTAAATCAGGCCAAGGTACCCTCTAAATCCATTGTTTGCTTGGGAAATTGATAATTTAGGTTAAAGTTAGTATAATTCCTTTTAGGGAAATTACACACAACCTACATTGGGTATTAAGACCTTCATTTTCATTGTTGTAATGGATGGGAAAATCAAGTCGGAGAGGAACTAAGAAGAAGATACTTCCAGATAGCTAAGGCTCCAACAAAGGGAAAAGACTTATTTTTGTATTTTAATGATCTGGGTTCATCCAAAATGTGCAAAGAAATTATTGTAATCTTTGATGAATGAGTTTAAAGTGTGGAATTGACCTTGATTGAGTGTCTCCATTGGCATTGTGTTCATTTTTGGATTATGTGTGATCAGTTGGCCAACCAGATGACTATAAGAACCCTACAAAGCTTTTGCATGGTGTCTTTTCACAAATAATTAAGGAAATGCTAAGGTCTGTCTATGGATTGTTAAGTAGACTCATTTGGTGGTTTGCAAATTCTATTATTTCTTTGAATCCATGAGTAGAACCTAGTTTACTTGTGTGTTTTAAGGGGTATAGTCTTCAGTGAAACCTTCATTAAGGTATCACACCATGATTTCAATATTTGTATGTTTTGAATGAATGCATGACTTTGATGCCCAGTTGGAATTGGCACCGGTCTGATATTGACTCCACTTCTCATCACCCCAACACATTAAAAGAAATCCATTCTAATCACTTTATTTCAATTGTGGTACATTAGTTTGTCCATGCTTCAATGTATGAGTGCATAACAGCAATAGGGGCTGTTTACCAGTATTTTACACACTCTACATGATAAGTCTTTTCTGTTATATAAAGGTGCATTACTTTGCAATTCTAAACCAGAACAAAGGTACACTGTGACAATTAGAAATAGGGGTATACCATGCAATGGGTATGGTTTATGGCAAGGTAATTGTTCAGTCCCAGTAATATCATATAATTCAGCACCTTAGGGAAAACCCCTGGGTCTTGCAGAACCAGAAGTAAAGGAGGTCCTACCCACCTCAATAATTGGCCCTCAATTTTCCAACCTGAAGATAGGTTTTGTGGTACCCTTCCCAGATTTGACACCCCTAGCATTTGGGAGACTACCCATCACTAAGGGTTTGGGATTCACAACTCAGATCACCAACACAAGGTAGAACTTATAGTTGATTTTATGAAAGATGCACAAAATCGGTACTCCATAATTTGACTAAAAAAGAAATTGCATATCTCAAACAATATATCACTAACTTTCACAAAGTTTAACAATCAGCCATATATCTAGGACTTGATCAGCTACACGTTCATTCTGACTTGTTATATCTGCACGCCAACTGAAACCGTCGCAATGTATAACAAGTTTTTACTAGTTTCTTAATTAATGAATCTGTAAACAATGAATTTGTGATTACATACTTTATAATGTGCAATTTACAAAAGAGCATCACTAAGCTAGAGTATGGCATCAACATAACTAGAGTATGGTACAGATTGGTATGGTTATTCAGGTGACCACTTAGTATGGCTAGACAGTGACAATGTTATCAAATCAAGGGACCACGTAGCTGTTATCAACTTAGTTGAGTTGTGATGTTATCACATATATACTACAATCATTAGATTCAGAATCATATATATAGTTGGTACATTCTCATTGAGAAGATCTGATATTATATATATAGTAACAGCAGTCTCTCATTGTTTGGTTTGGGTGTTCTCAACTTACACAAAATGGATTTTACAGCTGCTTACAACATGTCAAAGAAATTCCCTTACAACACTCTCCTATTTTAACATTCATTTCATCATGATGAACATCAGTTGGTCTCTGAGTCAGCTTCTTCCACAGGGTTTCCATTGTCAACCCAGTCCAATCATCCTGCTCTTTTATAAGTTTCATCAAGCACCTTCTCAAAATGAAGTTTCATCGAAATCTAAAACCCAAAACACTATAAAATTGAACAAAATCTCCCTAGCCAATCCTTTCCTTGTTAGGGTTGGGCATGGTCACATTTCAAATCAGCTATAGAATCAATGTGATGACACCAGCGTTTTGCATTTCCTGGGCATCTATTAGCAAAAGACACATTATGAGTGGCCTCAATTAAAGGATTGACCTCATCAACTTGCTGGAATTGGAGAAGCAGTTCTAATGCGCCTATTGACTGCAACTTGGTGCATTGGAAGAGGAAATCAAACAATTCACACTAGTGGTTTGTACAAGCATTACATCAATAACACTTGTACTCACAATATTACCATTCTGAATTGTTAAGAATTATCTTCATGTGTTTCCTAGGAAACTCATTTTGGCTCTTTCCAAAAATAGAAATTACTTGTACAGGATGGCTTACTGAAACATTTGAGAGTTAAATCGTGCTAGTGATTTTTTGACAAACTAGTAGGTGCATTGTCCCAGATGACCACAGGACTGTTGCAGGCCCAGAAACAGACCTCATATTGTGTCCAAATCTGAAAATGCATGCATATTTGGATAGCCCTCAAAAAATAGTACAATTTCAAAACAAATGACAACTTCTTTCAATTCTGGATGTGAAAGTTATGGCAACCACAAGTCACGTATGTCAACTAGTGACAGGTTTGGTAAATACCATGTTTTTAGAATGTTGCAGTACACTATTATCAGAATTTCAGATATGATATTGGCGTGAGGTCACTCCATGGGTTGTGTTTGACCTATGGTAATTGAGTGGATCACTTGGAGTGTGTTTGGATCGAAAACAAGCATGTTTCTTGCATTATAACTGACTGAGTGCAGCAGAAGAGTCAGCGGCTGTGTTAATGATTTTTAATGATTTGAAAAGAAATAAATCATTTTTAAATGCCCAAAATAAAGTGCCTTTTCACCTTCATTTCAACTAATCACATTCCATGAGAATAGAAGGCCAAATAGTTGTTTGTAACTGAAAAATTCAAAAATCAAGAAAGAATAAACGAAAATAGGCAGTTTTGATTATTATTGGCAGCCATTTTTTTGGGCACTGCCTTTTCCACCTTCCAAGGCAGCATGTGTAACCTATTAAGAGCAGATCATTTGAGGGATAGAGATAGATCCTACTGGCTGAGAAAGGGAAAAAACAAAGGATAGAGGAAAGAAGGGACCAGTTGGAGATATGCCCTCAATAACACATCAACAATTTGTGAATGACACTATCATCTACAGGGAATCAAAAATGGAGGAAGCAAAAATGATCAAGGCCACCCTAGATCAATTCATTGTTGCCTCTAGGCAAATCATAAACCGTGAAAAATCCAATATTTTCTTCTTTGACACCTGAAGGGCACTATAAAGGCAAATTGTGGCCCATCTTGGCTTCAACAACAGTGCTATCCCAAGAAAAAAAAATTGGGTGTACCATTGTTCAAGGCACTTGTTAAAACAAACTTATGGGAGGATACTATCAGGGCTTGTAGAACAAAGTCTGAATCTTGGAAAAGTAGGTAGCTAACACAAGAATTAAAATTTTGATGATCAAGGCAGATATCTTTGCAATCCTGATTTACATGATGTCTCATATAGAACTCACATAGAAGGTGTCATCTAGTTTAGACAGAATAATGAAAAGGTGCTTGTGGGAAGGATCCAACGATACAAAGCAGATCCCACTAATCAATTGAGACATTGTTCATAAGTGCAAGGTTGAAGGTGGCACCAGCATTTGTTCTTTGTTTAAGTAGAATACAACACTTGGAGCCAAGCTGATTTAGAAAATGTATGTCAACTAGGAGGCAACGTGGAACCAAATTCTACAAAGGAAATACATCAACTCTTAGGAACTGGCCAAAATTCTATCAACAACTAACCCACCCAATGGCTCCCAAATTTGGAACTTCACGTTAAATTATCGCTTTCATTACGGAACATATCACTTGGGTGATCAACAATGGTAGAAGTGTAGATTTTTATCAGACTGTGGAATGAATTTCTTGCCACTCACAAGTATATCTAATTTCAGAAAATGCAAGGAAATTAAGGAAGGTATATGGGGGAGATTAGGTAATTGACTACATGAACTTGGTTGCTAAGCCAAATGACACATAATGGAGTTGGAAGGACCTTGGTTGCTAAGCCAAATGCTTGCGTGGAGCCACAATCAAAGCAATTTCAAATTTTGATAAAAGCATAGTAGCAAGGGAGCTGGAGGATGTTTCTAATGTGAAATCAATGCAAGAAAATAGCCAGCTTCAAGATTGCTTCCAACTTCTTAGAACAAGGCTTGTGAAGTGCTATTTAGAGGACTTTTGAGGCTTTTTAAACCAAAATCCTTATTATCACAGAAGCAAATAAAGAGAGTTTGTGAGCTGATTTTGGGAAATTTATGCATAATGCAAAATGACACCAAAGGAGGATGTGAGTCAAATGAATATATCATTGAATTTGATGATACACCTCATAGTGAGGCTATGTAATTTATATATATATATATATATATAGCAAAGAATAGGAAAGAAAAATAAAGCAGAAAAAGCAACAATCTATCAAATTGACCTCCCACTGTCAATAATGTAATGACCCTTAGCTGAAATATTCATATAAAAAGCCCGAATCTAAAATGACCACCAAAGTATTTTGGCAATAGATTGCAAACAGTAATAATATGAAACACATATAATAGATTTGCACATGTAATACTAGCTAGAAATGAATACTTCATTCAAATACATTTTTGTTGCAATTGATTACAATGCTTTGCTTCTAGAGCAATTACAAATATACTTTGAAAATACCCAAATGTTGAAATCTTCCAAACTATTGAAAGTCTCCAACTTGAAGTGTAGATGCAATCTCTGTATAAAACTACGCTCAAGAAACCAAAGGGTTTTGTCTATTGAACTCTAGGAAATCAAAGGAATTTTGTCCACTGATTCTAAAACCTAAGGGTTTTCTTTCTTAGGTCCAATAGTTGAACACACATGCTCAAACTAGGGTTAGTGGTTGTTGCTAAATTCCCCAAAATATGATCCAAACTACTGAAATTGTCAACCTTATACAAAGGTTGAAGGCCTAGCATGGGCCCATGTGTGCTAATAGGCATTTGAAAGTTTCCCACCAATTTATCATATTCAAATTCAAGCCCATTAATGGCATCCCTAGTCGACCATGCTGATAGGTGAAATCCTTTCTTTGAGCGGCGAGTATCCAAGGAAAAGCATCCCTGAAGAATTCAATGACAAGAATTACTGGGAGCCAGAGGCCAAGATGCCGCTAGGATGTATTTCCATTTGGTATGCCAACAATATGTTCTTTGCAAGTCCGAAGTCAAGGGTTCGGGAAATGGGATGCAAGGATGCCAAAGGATGCAAAGGTCCTCGAGCTTGGATGGGAAAAGCAATGAAATAATAGGAATCATACTTCAAAGATACCCAAGGTTGTAATGACCAAGGACCAAGCTTCATAAATACCCAATGCTAGAGAGAGCAAGGATCAAGCTTCAAAGATACTCAATACAAAAGGAAGCAAGGTTTGAGATTAGGGAAACTCACACTAAATGGAGCAGGGATCATGAGTTGGCAATACCTAATGCAAGAAGGAGCAAAGATTGGGGAACCAAGGGAAAGGGTACCAAGGTAAAAGAAATGTCAGAGCCGTATAAGGCAAACAATAAGCAGGGGCGTGGTGAATGAAGGGAAGGCATGATACCATGAGAAAGTCTAAAATAGCATCCAAGGCTCAAAAGTAACTCAAAATCCCTCATACTGAGGATTTGGGACATTACAAATAAGTGCTTCCAATATGATGATAACCACTTCACAATAGTTGAGGGACTAGAAAGAACTAGTATAAGAGTGTTCGGTAGCTGTAAAAAACAGGAAATGAGGGGAAAAACAGATTGGAAAGGCTTTGAAGGGCCACAGCTACGTTATTTAGCAGTAGCGACATGCAAGTTATTCACTTTCACGAAGTACTCACCACATTTATATATCATGTTAAAAACTTCATACACCTTCCTATATCCAATGCGCTCTTGCAACTTCATGTGATGCTATTAACAAGTAAAATAATTTTGCAAATTGATAGTTCATGCATACAATTTTGTTAGGTAGATTCATAATCTTAGCTTCTAATGTTCAATAGATCCATTTCTCTTTAAACATAACTCACTATATCTAGCCAATGTAAAATCAATAGCTAATATTCCATAATGGACAAACTACTTATAAATCGAAAGCAGATCATAAAACCTTTTTACTACTACAAACTGCAAAATTGTCAAACTTAGAAATGTTCATTTTATGCAAACTAAATAAAAGCAGCAGCAAAGATAAATCATATATCTCGCCACTCGCATAAACATCTTGAAAACTAATATTAAATTTACTAGTAAGTTGTATAATCATCATTTTTACTCTTCACAGTTTCATTCCATATTATATTTTCACTTTTTCTTATCTATTGTATAAAAGGAAAGGGGGCATTATCATCAATGTGTAATGAGATCAGAATTTAAGACTAATTTTTCAATCTAACAAAACAAAACTTTGCATCATTTTATAAAGACAAGAAATCACCTTTTGAAGATGAAGAATAACAAATGGTACAAATGTTAAAGAGAAATATAGTGGAAATGTTTTTCTGAATGTTGAATATGTTGCATTTGCATTATGCACTAAACATGAAGCTGTATCTGGATGTAAGATAGAACATGGAATAATTGAAGCATGTGGATCCAATTTATGAGACTGGAAACCCATCCTACTCGATAAGTAAGCAGATAGAGCAACCAAATCAATAGGACCACCTCTGCAACTCTCTCGGACAGCTTTGTATACGGGCAAAGCAACTGGACCAGTTTTTGCAATGAAGTCTCGATATGATTTAGGTAGTGTTTCTGGTCGCATAATAAAGGAATACATAACCTGCAATGAAAAAAATACTTCATTCAATGGAGCAGCAACAGAAAATTGAAAGTTCATTCTTGACACAAAATCTGATACTCAAGGCTATCTAAGGTGAACTTGCAACACTTCTCTATATTCAATCCTACATGTACAAAGAAATGCACGACACATCTAGCTTTACTATAATAAACCTACAAATCATTTGGTGCATATTATTTGTTAAGTAGATATATTTAATTATATGTATGTCGATATTAAATGAGTACATTAATTTCCTTGCAAGAAAAAAAAATTTCCTTGTATAGGAAGAAAATATAAGTTCATGAAATTGGCATGTGGGCCCTTATACGCAACTGTTGTTCTGAACATTGCATATTGTTAGTAGTAGATTATGATATTTTCTTCCTATACAAGTATTTATACATTCACTGGTAGTTTTTATTTGTGAATGCCATAGCATTTAATGTGGGAAAGCTTTCTTGGAAACAAAAGGTAGCATTAATAGGATAAACACACCCTACTTTTGTGAGAAAAGATGACAACATTTTAAGAACCTCAAATTGAATTTGGACTTCAAGACATTAGAGAAAACATGGGCAGATGCTGCAGTGTTTATTGTTTTGGATGGTTGGAAAGTTATTGACCATGATTTTCTTGTTAATATCTTGGCATTTACCCAAGGAATAGTTGTGCTTTTGAAATATCATGACTATGCAGTGAGGACTTAGGATTGATTTGATTGTCCTTTTAAAGCAGGCAATAGAAGATGTTGATCAGGATAATGTCGTTCAAATGGTCACAAACACTGCAACCATCCATATTCTAGCAGAGGGTATGATTGATGACTAGTACTTAAGTATATTTTGGACTCACCACATCATTCGTTTAATTAAACTAAAGTTGAAGGATATTCAAAAGTACTGCATGGTTTTGGCAGTCAGTAAAGGAAGGAAAGTTGTTGCAAAGTTACAATGTTAATCACATAACAATTGACAATCAACAAAAAGTATGCAACTGTTGGGCTTTAACATGCGGGCACTAGGTTTGCTTGCACCTTCATTATGTTGCTACATCTGTAAAAAGTATTAAAATAATATTCAGATTATTAATTTAATGGTCAATATGTATTTTATTGTATTTTATTTAGATGAGAATGTTGCTTCAGTTCTCTTTCAGTTTCTATTTAGAAACTTTATATTTTTGTAATCTTTGTAAACTATAAAGAGATTTCATCTCTTATTTGTAAATACATTGAATATTTTACCAAAATCTTTCGATTACATGGTATCAGAGCAGGCGAATTGACTTTTTTTTTAAAAATTCGTGGAGTTTTTTCTGAAAAATTAAAAAAAATCAAGGGGTTTTTTTTGTGGGATCTGTGTTGCCCAAAAATCATGACTCTCTTTCTGCTAAAAATCGAGGGTTCTTGTTTGAAATTTTCGTGAGTATTTCCTCACTAAAAATCACAACCCTCCTGCAAAATTTGTTAATGATAATTGCAGCTTCAGGCAATCCTTCCAGCACAGAGCACAGATCAATTGGAGAAATCATAAATTAAATAATAGCTCTTTGGCTATTTAATTTATATACGATTTTTTGATTAACATATACTTAATGAGGAGGCGCGAATTTTATGAGGCCGACCTCATTCTTCACTTTCCACGATTTTCTCTCTTGGCACATATTTCCTAACAAGGCCGACCTTGTTAGAAGAGACGCGATTTTTTTATAAGTCGTCTTCTTGATGTGGCCGACTTCTTCTTGGCAAAAAGACGCACCCCCTTGTTTTGTATTTATATTCATTACCTTTCTCATTGTATATCATCAAGTTGAAAAGTCAGTTCAATATTATTCTTTGAAGGAGAAGTGGGAATTTTCTTAAGAGCAGATTGCGAATTTGTTCCAGGCAGAATTTAGATATCATACAGATTGTTATCTGTCATTGCATCTTGTGTAGGTGCTGAAGATTGGCCTTGTTATTGGCCCCATTGTAAAGAGATTTGTTGCCTCTATTTATATATCAAGAGAGATCTTTGTTGCTGGGTTTTTTCTCCCGCAAGAGGAGGGTTTTCCCAGGGTATCTGCTGTGTTATTGTCTGATTTTGAATTAATTTTCTGAGCATTAAATCTGATCATTAAAATTTACATGGTATCAAAGCGGGTTTCAGAGGATCGTGATCAGATTATTCCTAATCAGCAATACCTAGTTGTTCATCTATCTACATTAGTCAAGATGGTGAACGGATTGAAGATCGAGGATTGACTCGAGGGTGCATCTAACTTCACATCATGGAGGTTTAGGATCATGCTTACTTTGCGTGAAAATGACTTGGGTGAGTTCGTAGAGTCCAGTGTTCCTGAACTTGAGGAGGAAGAAGCGAAGTTACAATGGGTGAAGAAAGATATTAAAGCAATGAAGACATTGGTTGATTCCATCAAGGATCATATTGTGCCTATCGTCTCTAAGTTGAAGACAGCAAGAGACATGTTCAAAACATTGGAAGAGATGTACGAAATCAACAATACCAGTCGAGCACTTGCACTGAAGCAACAACTTCATCATGTGAAGATGGCGAAAGGTGAATCAGTGATTGCATACTTTATGAGGATTGCAGATTTGAGAGATCAGCTCTCTACAATTGGGCATATGGTTGATGACAAGGACCTGACTATGCTCGCTCTAAATGGGCTGCCTTTGTCTTGGGAATCATACATTCAGGGAATCAATGCAAGGTCAAAATTGCCTAAGTTTGATCGCCTAAGATCTGATTGCATTCAAGAGGAATCAAGGTTGGTGGCAAGAGGCGTTGGTCAAAGTTCAAAGAATGAAGATATTCATGTTCTCGCCTCCCATACTTCAAAGAAGAAAGGAAAAGATGGAAGAAAAGGATTCTTCAAGAGGAATCGGGACAAGGGAAATGATGATTCTCCTCCATTCAAGAAGAAGAGGGATATGTCCAAGATTCAATGTTTTAGGTGTGATAAGTTTGGGCACTTCGCCAAATATTGTCCAACCAGACCTAAGCAACAAGTTACCGTTGCGGATGTTGATGATGCCTCTCCGCAAAAGGATTCAAGTGAATATTTGTTCTATTCGGCATTATCAAGCAGTGTACCTTCCGACACCAACACTTGGATAATCGACAGTGGTGCTTCACGACACATCACCGGCTTCAAGGAGCACTTATCAAGTTTGGTGGAAAAGGAGTCTTCTGAACAAGTCATCATTGGAGATGATGCTAGCTACTCCGTGAAAGGAATTGGGACCTCTACACTTCATTTGGATTCTGGCATCTCACTCCAGTTGGGTAATGTTCTTTATGTTCCTGGAATCAAGCGCAATCTTATTTCTATTTCAGCTTTGGAAGATAAAGGATATCAAGTTGCCTTCTCCAAAGGAAAAGTTCTAGTATGGTTGGAGAACTCTAGCTTCAAGGATGCTCAAGTAATTGGAGTTAGACATGAAAATCTCTACAAGGTCTGCACATGTTCTTTACAAGCTTTGGTTCATGACTCTTCAAGTCTTTGCAATCTTTGGCATCGGAGATTGGCTCACTTACACTTCCGAGCCTTACCTATCATGGAGAAGATGGTATCGAGTCTTCCCAAGTTCAACCAGGAGCACGAAGGTACTTGCAAAGGCTGTGCATTGGTAAGAATATAAAAACCCCTTTTCATAGTAGAGAAAATAGATCTAAGTGTATTTTAGACCTTATTCATTCTGATTTATGTGGACCTATGTCTGTTCCTTCTTCGAGTGGTTTCTTGTATTATGTCCTTTTCATTGATGATCACTCTAGGAAGACTTGGATTTATTTTTTGAAATCTAAAGAGTCTGAGGAAGTGTTGGATAAGTTTAAAGAGTTTAAAGCCTTGGTAGAAAATCTTTCTGGTAAAAGAGTTAAGGTCCTCAGATCTGACAATGGTGGAGAATACACCTCTGGTAGTTTTCGGAATTTTTGTATTAATGCAAGGATTAAGAGGGAGTTCTATGTTCCCTATAATCCTCAACAAAACGGTGTTGCAGAAAGAAAGAACAGAACGATCGTGGAAGCAGCAAAAGCCATGATCCATGATCAAGATTTGCAAACATTCTTATGGGCAGAAGCTTCCAGGACAGCTGTATATGTTCAGAACAGAAGTCCTCATAAGATCTTGGAGAATGACTCCAGAAGAAGCCTTTACAGGGAAGAAGCCTGAAGTCAGTCATTTGAGGATATTTGGATGTCCTGTCTATATTCATGTTCCCAAGGAAAAGAGAACCAAGTTGGAGCCTTCTGGCAAGAAGGGAATATTTGTGGGCTATAGTGAGACATCAAAAGCTTACGAATTTACATTCCAAGTGAAGAGATCAGTAGGGATGTCACATTCGAGGAAGATGTTGCATCATCCATATATGGATTGATAATGAAGAGTCTCCTCAGGATATGGAAGTTGACCATACTCCTGAGATTCAGAGGGAGACTTCAGAACCAAAAGAAGATATTGATCCTGTTGAACCCTTGGAACCTACTGATGGGCCTACTGACATTGTTATTGGGAGAAAGAGACCTCTATGGGCCAGGCGTACTATGCAAGAGGCTGAAAGCTTTGCAGCTCCTAGAGGCACATTCAGAGAAAGCAAAAGGCCACATAAGTTCTCCAGTTATGTTGCCTTGATGAGTCAGATAATAGAATCCGAGCCTACCTGTGTTGAGGAAGCATCTTGTCATCAGGTTTGGAAAGATGCTATGACAGAGGAGTATCAATCAATTCTTAAGAATGATGTTTGGGATATTGTTCCTAGACCCGAGGGCAAGTCTGTGGTATCTTCTAAATGGCTATTCAAGATTAAGCATGCTGCAGATGGAAGCATTGAAAAGTACAAAGCAAGGCTCGTGGGTTTCTCAAAGAGGGAGTTGATTATGAAGAAACATTTGCTCCTGTTGCTCGCTATACTTCTGTCAGAACCATCATTGCTATTGCCGCATCTAGAGGATGGAAGATTCACCAAATGGACGTGAAGACAGCCTTTCTCAATGGAGTGATTGAGGAAGAGGTTTATATAGAGCAACCTGATGGATTTGAGGTTCATGGGAAGGAGTCACATGTTTGCAAATTGAAGAAGGCCTTGTATGGTCTTAAGCAGGCTCCTCGTGCATGGTACGAAAGGATTGATCGGTACCTGTCAAGTTTGGGCTTCTTGAAGAATGATGCTGATTCAAATCTCTACTTCAAGGTAATCAATGGTGATGCATTAATTTTGGTTTTATATGTTGACGATCTGATCCTTACTGGAGAAGATCACCTGATTCTTGAGTGTAAGAAGGAGTTGACTTCTGAATTTGAGATGAAGGACCTTGGGCTCATGCATTACTTCCTTGGATTAGAAGTCTGGCAGAAACCAAATGAGATGATTCTAAGTCAAGGAAAGTACACCATTGATATACTTAAGAGATTTGGTATGATGGATTGCAAATCCATGTCCACACCTATGGAGACCAACTTACATAAGTTGAAGGAGGCTACAGCTAATTCAGACTTGGTGGATCTTACATTGTACAGACAGCTTATTGGATCCTTGATGTATCTAGTTAATACTAGACCTGATATCTGCTATGCAGTGAGTGCACTTAGCCAGTTTATGTGTGATCCGAGACAGATACATCTTGTTGCAGCCAAACATATCCTGAGATACTTGCGTGGCACAGTTGGATATGGGTTGAGGTATACTTCAGATGCAGACTTGGAGTTACATGGTTTCACTGATTCTGATTGGGCAGGTTGTGTCACTGATCGGAAGAGCACCTCTGGTTGTTGCTTCAGTTTGGGTTCAACTATGATTTCCTGGTGCAGCAGGAAGCAATCATCTGTAGCATTAAGTACAACAGAGGCAGAGTATATTGCAGCTTGCATGCAACTCGGGAAGCAGTATGGCTTCGTAAGCTCCTTGCAGGATTGTTTGGACAATCAATGGAGCCCACCATCATTCATTGTGATAATCAGAGTTGTGTGAAGCTTTCTGTCAATCCTGTGTTCCATGACAGAACCAAGCATGTTGAGATCAAGTACCACTATATCAGAGATATGGTACTGAGGAAGTATAGTTGAGGTACATTAGCACTGATGAGCAAACGGCAGATATTCTCACCAAGCCTCTCGCCAGGATAAAGTTTGTGTATTTCCAAGATAAGCTTGGTATGGTGGAGAATCCAGCCTTGACTGAGTAAGAGTCTCAGTATCAGTGAGCCTTGTTTAATGCATTTTCCTCTGAGACGGAGGAATTTGAGGTGCAAGCCCTTGTTAATGCATTTTCCTGAGACGGAGGAATTTGAGGTGAAAGCCCTTGTTTCCACCCTCTAAAAGTCATGGTGGATGTCATGTGTGAGACTCCATGACATATGTTGTACTTGTGTTTCACCCTCTGAGAGTCATGGTGAAAGTCACGTTGAGGTGACATCACGCAAGTGATGAACACTTGTACTTACCATAGTATGGTTGTAGCCATTATGGTTGATATCGTGTTGAGGCGATATCTAATATCACGTTGAGGTGATATTCTTCTTTTCACATCTGGTTGTAGCCAATGTGATGAGCATCACGTTGAGGTGATAATTCTTGTATAGCTGGAAGTTCTCTCCCTAGCTGAGAGGGAGTGTTAATGATAATTGCAGCTTCAGGCGATCCTTCCAGCACAGAGCACAGAGCACAAATCAATTGGAGAAATCATAAATTAAATAATAGCTCTTTGGCTATTTAATTTATATACGATTTTTTGATTAACATATACTTAATGAGGAGGCGCGAATTTTATGAGGCCGACCTCATTCTTCACTTTCCACGATTTTCTCTCTTGGCACATATTTCCTAACAAGGCCGACCTTGTTAGAAGAGACACGATTTTTTTAGAAGTCGTCTTCTTGATGTGGCCGACTTCTTCTTGGCAAAAAGACGCACCCCCTTGTTTTGTATTTATATTCATTACCTTTCTCATTGTATATCATCAAGTTGAAAAGTCAGTTCAATATTATTCTTTGAAGGAGAAGTGCGAATTTTCTTAAGAGCAGATTGCGAATTTGTTCTAGGCAGAATTTAGATATCATACAGATTGTTATCTGTCATTGCATCTTGTGTAGGTGCTAAAGATTGGCCTTGTTATTGGCCCCATTGTAAAGAGATTTGTTGCCTCTATTTATATATCAAGAGAGATCTTTGTTGCTGGGTTTTTTCTCCCGCAAGAGGAGGGTTTTCCCAGGGTATCTGCTGTGTTATTGTCTGATTTTGAATTAATTTTCTGAGCATTAAATCTGATCATTAAAATTTACAAAATTGTGGGTGTTTCATGGGAGTTTCCAGTCAAAAATCGTGCAGATTTCTAACACAATTTCTGGCCGTGTTTTTTCTCTACTGTTAAACACTATTTTTAGCTTTCTTTTGGCCACGATTTTTTATATTTTTCATCTCTTCTGGCTGCGACTTTTCATCTCTTCTGGCCGCGACTTTTCATCTTTTCTAGGCGTGTTTTTCTCTTATTATGCCCATGCAACCTTCATTTGGTTTGTTTTGAAGGGTCTTAGTTGCGTTTTTTCTGCTTCTTCTTGGGGCGTGACCTCTGTATTCTTCAACGCGTTTGTCTTTCTGCACTCAGATACGCATTTGTGGGTGGCCCTTTTCTCTGACGCGATTTATCTCTGAAGCAGATTCGTGGTGTCTTCCTGCACACAGGTTTCTGATAAATCTTGGCGGCTAGGGTTTTGAAAAATCCTCTATTTTCAAGCCGAAATTTTTTTCTGATAACAGATTCTTTCTATGTTATTCACAAAGATTTATGGGTTGTCATCAAAAAAATTTGGGTGCCTCGTATTCTGTGCATTGCAATTTGTGCAACCGAGTTTGCCTCGAATTTTGTGCCTAAAACTACCTCAATTTTCAGTACATTGGAATTTGTGTCTTGGGTTCTATGCATTCAGCTTTTTGAGCCTCTTTTGTTTATCTCGTATTTTGTGCTTCGAAAAGCATGAAAGATGGCATCTTTGACCAAATTATGTTGAAAGGCAGTCAATGATTCAATGGCTGAAACTATAATACCAGGAAGCAACGAATCATGACTATTTTCAAATATCAATGTCTCGATCAAATTGTTCTAAGCACTACTACTTGTACCACAATGGCAGGTAAAGACCAGGAAAGTTTGATAAGCAAAATCGTGAAGCAGTGATGCTTATTAAGCTTTCCATTACCGATGATCAACTTCCACAGGTTCCATCTAGTAAATCAGCTACTGAGATTTGGGAGCATTTGAAAACCTTGCATGAGACCTCCGACAAGAGTCGTGCGTTCTTTTTAAAGAATCAGCTGTTCTCCATAATGATGGATGAGAGAATGTCCTTACAAGAGCATCTGACAAAGATTCCAGACATCCGTGATCAGTTGGAGGCGATTGGTCGGAGGTGGAGGAAGAAGACATGGTAATCATCACTTTGAAAAGTCTGCAGAAGTCTTATGAGCACTTTGTTGAAACTCTCAATATTACATCGACTAATGTTGACTTGAAGTTTCTTGAGGCTTTGTACCAAACTTTTGCAGAAGGATCATTGGAGACAACAGTTTGGTAGTAGTGCTTCTTTGTCCTCTATAGAGCGAGCTTTTCCTTCTTTGTCACTTGATAGGTTTATCCTTGCTACAACTACATTTTTTTCCTTCTTTCGTTACCGTCTTGGTATTAGGAATGCTATAATTTTTTTACAACAATTCCCTTAAAATTATTTTCTTTGCAATAAGAGCATTACAAAGGGATATTAACCTTAACACTTTGATCCCTTGGACTAGGAGAAATTTAATGTCCTTTTTTTGAAATGAACCCAAGTTGAAATCCAAACACCCATCACCCATTTCCCATGGGCCTTGGGAATTTTGCACTAAGGAAATGGGATTAGAATTATAATAAAGTGGGCCTCAAAAAAAATTAAATTATAAAATAAGGTCTCTTATAATTAAAGTTTATTTTAAATAATTCCTCTCAAATATCAATCAATGGTCATTAAGTAAATTTGAAGAGTTATTTCTTTTGGAGGAAAACTCTATTTAAGAGAGAACAAAGAGGCATATATTTGATCTATTAAAATACTAAATGTAATATTAATGGTCATCTTAGCTTTATTTAGTCTTTAGTTAGTCGTAAGTTAACTTGTAGTTAACTTAGTCTGCTTTTAGCATCTTTTCACTTTTTAGCTTTAGTTTGCTTCAGTTAATTGTTTGTCTATCGTCCAGTTAACGTTTAGTTAACTATTTGTACTGTGTTAGTTAACTTCTACTTCCGTATCTATTAACTACCTATCTCATACCAATTAACATTTAGTTAACTTCTGCTACTCCCTAATTTGTAGGGTTTGTAAATTCTATAAGAGCAAGGCTCTTCTGTTAATAAGATTGATTTGATTATTTACCAAATTTACATGGTATCAGAGCCGAGTTGGTCGAGCAGGAAAAATCAACGATTTTTTCTTTCAAAATCGTGCCTTCTTTCACACAGTAAAATCGCGTCATTTTTTGCACGTGATTTTGTGTTTCTCGTGGCCATTTTTCTTCAGATTTGCGTGGACTTTTGTTCACTATTTTTAAACATTTTAAGGTGAATTTTTGGCACGGTTTTTCACTGTTTTTGGCATGCAGACTTTAATCCCTGAGGCCGCGATATACTTCTATCTCCTAGCCACGTATTTTCCTAGCTTCCTGTGGACGCAATTTTAGCATATTTCAAAATTGCATTTCTGTATTTTCCTGGTGCATGACCTCTGGTTTCATTTCTACTCATTTCTGCAAGGGTTCTAGACGCGTTTTCTTTCTAGTGTTTCTAGGCAACGTGATTTGCTCATTTTCTGCTTGCGTTTTTTAGCTTTTATTTTTTACATATTTCTACATTTTCTGGAGCCGCGACCCTAGAAATTTCTGATATTTTTCTACAAATTCGTGGGGATTCTAGGGTTTGTTGCATTTTTGTGACGTTTTCTAGTTCATGGGTTCGAGGTGATTTTTTTATGGCAGCTTGAGGGTTATTATTTTTGGAGCCAGTTTTGACAATTCTTCTAGGAAAAAAAAATTGCAAAGAGTTTTCAAAAAAAATTCTTACAAAAATTTACAAGAGTTTTGAAAGTTTTTTCTATAAAATTCTGTCTTTCAAAAGTTTTTTGGAGGATTTTTTTTCTGAAAAAAAAAACATAAAACTTACTTTCAGAGGTTTTGAAGGTTTTTCTGAAAAATCTTACTATTTTTTAGCCTCTTTTTGAGACAATTTTTGAAAAATTGTGTGTTGTGCCAGTTGATTGTCCAATGTTTTGCTAGCTGATCACAAATTTACCTCATTTTTCATGCTTTGCAAAATGGGAGGGTTGGCGTCTTTGTCCAATGTTATGTTGGAAAGTTCGTAGAGGTTCAATAGAAAAAATTACAACATGTGGAAGCAAAGGATGCTTACCATCTTTAAGTACCGGTGTCTGGATGCGCTTGTTCTAGGTACAGAAGTTCGTCCCACTATTATTGGGAAGGATCAGGACAAGTATGATGGAAGTAATAGGGAGGCAGTTATGCTTCTGAAATTATCTGTCACCGATGAGATATTACCAAAAATACCATTTGGTAAATCTGTTGCGAAGATCTAGAAGCATTTGAAAGATCTTCATGAGACCTCAGACAAGGGAAGGGCTTTCTTTCTGAAGAATATGCTTTTCTCTATTATGATGGATGACCAAGTGTCTTTGCAGGAGCACTTGATGAAAATAAAAAATATTAGCAATCAATTGGAGGCCATTGGTTGTAAGATGGAAGAGGAGGATGTGGTGGTGATCACTTTGAAGAGTTTGCCACGTTCCTACGAGCACTTCATCGAAACACTCAACATTACATCCACCAATGTTGACTTGAAGTTTGATGAGTTGTGCAATAAGCTTTTGCAGCAAGATCAGTGGAGGAAGCAGTTTGGGAGCAGCAGTGAGTCTCCAAGTGTTGAACAAGCATTTACTGCCAAGGGCGTTGGCAAAGGCAAGTCCACTCAACAAAAAAGACAAGGCAATTCGGAGGAGGGCTCCAAGAAATCTATTACTTGCCATTACTGTGGGAAGATTGGTCATATACAAAGGTATTGCAGAAAGCGGTTGGCTGATGAGAAGTCCAACCAGGAAGCATCTCCACCTATGTTCCACCAAGTTTCCGGGACGGCGGGACACGTTTCGAGGAAGGCAATTTTTTGAGGGGATTTTAGGGGACGGGGGGACGGCTGTATAGTATATATATATATAGAGAGAGAGAGAGAGAGAGAAATTTTAAAAATATAGGGAAATTTCAGATATTCATATGAGTAATGATAATCATAACAATGAACATTCATAAAGTTGCAAATGTAATCACCAATCATATTGACATATGCATCATAGAATCGAATTATCGAACAAATTAATACTACAGCTACCTAATTGCATCCATGGACCATAATTCATGTCAAATAGTCAACGTGCATATGATATAAAATAATAAAATGCCCAAAAGGCTACAAGTTTGTACTACAAATGTCAAAATGACAAAGTCACAAGTGTCCAAAGGCAAAACATAAAAATAGAAAGTATGATGATTGCCACTACTCGGCATCTGCCAACATTGCATCAAAATCAGACTCATAGTCTGAGTCACTATCACTGTGAGGGTCTGGCTCATAGTCTTGGCTGCAATTTTATCTTGGCAAGTTAAAATGAGGTCAAATGAAGGTAAGAAGATGTTTTAAGTGGCAATATTAGGGTTGGGAGGGCGTGGGGCCCACAAAGGAAAGAATTAAAGAAAAGAAAACTAAAAAAAACCTATGCTCCATGGGGACGCGTCCCCTGTGTTTTTATGCCGTTTCCCGTTCCGGGTACGAAACGGGGACGCGGGGACGGCTAGGAAACGTCCCCTGGCCGTCCCCTTTTTCCCTCCAAGTACCCGGTACTTCTAGGGGACTTTTGGCAAAAGGTAGGGGACGTAGGGTACTTCTAGAAGTACCCGAAACTTCCCAGCCGTCCCCCATCCGTACCGGGTACTTCTAGAAGTACCCTATGGCCCAGCAACAAAAAAAATACATTTTTATAAAAAATTAAAGTTTTTTAAAATGAAAAAAAGGCATGGGTGGGCCCACAAGGGACGCCCCATGCCACTTAACCTAATTTATGCCTTATATATGCCCTAAAATAGTTTACATAAAATATAATAGACTTTAAAATGGCATTCATACATTGATCTGATTATCAAATTCTGAGTTTCATTTCCTTAAATTTTACTGTCATAAAATGTTACAATATAGCTACAGCCTTACACATATTCAAACTGGAAACTAATATGGACAGATTTGCATATATATGATGCTGAGAATGGGCTACAGCAGTGAGGAAACTACAGATAACTAACTGATTGAATAACAGCAGCAACAACAATTTACAGATAATTATATATCTCAGACCAGACCTGGAATAAGCTCACGCCTGGGCCAAATAGTCACTGGAATCTCCTTGCAAATGAGTGCAGGTCTGAGTAATCTTCATGCCAAGGCATATCCCACTCCAGGTGACCAATATTCAAGCTAACTGGGCACAGATATTCACTCACAGCCACTGTGAAAGGATCCATGTTTGCTCACTGTTCTGAACTACGAGCTCACGTTGATATTAGAAACCTCTTCAAACCCAGTTGCTATGCCCAATATAGTAAAATGAGAAAAAGAAACTCATTTTTACATTTGGCTTGTGAAGTGAAGGAGAGCAAAAGAAGAGCAGCTGAGTGAAGGATTGCCAAACTAGTTAGTATCGTCAGACTCCAGCCTTACGTTGGGATGTTAATCCCAAAGATGCTATGCAGATTGAGGAGAATGCACATGAGGGATTGGTTGGGGTTCCATTGGTTGAGGCAGATCCTTCTATTGACATGGACACTGACACTAACTTAGACTCGAGCTCTAATGGCGAGGGCGATGCTGATTTAGACCTACCTTATGCTGATTAGGGACCTTGGACAGCGATATATTTTCTTAGTTTTATGTTTAGCATGTCATTTCATAGTTGAGACTTAGAGCCTTTGGGCATTTTGGTTATAATTATCAGACTTTTATATGATACGTGTGCACATTGATAATGAAAAGCATTTGAATTTTGTTAATTTGTTTGTCGATTCTCATGTGAAATCTCAATTCAAGTCTAATGATATGTATTAAGCTTATACAAATGTCTAGAATGAATGCTTTATCAATGTTATTCTATGAACATTTGAAATTTCTATATATTTTTAAAAAATTCCCTATTTTTTTATCAGCCGTCCCCTGCCGTCTCCTAAAAAATGACCCAAAAGTACCCCCGTACCGGAAACTCGTCCCACCGTACCGGGTACTCCCCGTCCCCGAAACCCTGTGGAGCATAGAAAAAAACCTTTTGTTTTTGTGTTTAAAATGTTGTTGGGCAACAAGGGACGGTCGGCCGTCCCCGGGACGGTCGAGGGACGGCTAGGTGTCCCCTATCCGTCCCCTGGATGGCTGGCCGTCCCCTTTCTGTTCTGGGACGTTTCGTCCAATCAGGGACGTCCCCGAAAATCAGAAACCTTTTGGGGACGGCTGTCAGCCGTCCCCCAGGTGTCCCCTGTCCCCAAAACGTTTCCGAGATGGGTACAGGGGGCAAAAACCTAGGGGACGCGTCCCCGTGTAACACTGATCTCAACCTAAGTTACTGAATCGTGGGCTTTTCCCCCCGTATCCGGGTACAGGACGTATGGATACGAGTACTGTTCAGAATCCCTATGGAATCGCATAGGTCACGGGAATTTTGACATTGAAACGTTTTCCAGAATTTTTGTCGAATCCTACATTTCACTTGCTGACATGGAGCTTCCAAGGTGAATTTGAGGCGATTCTGATGCGATCCTATAGCATTTCGAAGAGCTAGCACCTTCCATTTTATTTTTTGATTTTTCCCGCTTCTATTCATGGACGTCGTTGCTTCGAACAACCACTATTTCGGTTGGGTCGGCCTTCAACACCGTTCCTGCAAGACACGCTATAATATGCAGTCCGGGCCAGTGCAGATAGAGAAGTTTCGAATTGCAATCCGGGCCCATATGATAAAATGCCTAAAATATTAAAATGTTTTGAATCGCTGATTTATTTAATTTTCTTTGTAGTGTAAATTTATTAATAATTATTGTTAATAGTTTTAATTTTTTTAACTTTAAATTTTTAAATTTTAAAGTTTAAATTTATTAATATTTTGTTTTATAATGATTTTTAAATAAAAATAATATAAACAATTTGTATTTGTATTTGTATTTATTATTTTAATTATTAATATTTTATTATTTTGTATTTAATTTATATTAATATATTAATATTAAATAAATTAATAATTAATATAATAGATATATATGTTTTTGAATTAAAAAGCAGCAAAACAAGGGTGCTGACCCATAAGTACAAGGCAACAAAGGCCATCCAGTGAAAGCATATTAACAGCACAGTGACAGCAGAGAGAAAGCCATCACCCACAGCACATCATCAAAAAACAAAAAAGTAACAGTAACTGTAGGATAAAAAAGTTCTTCATGCAAGCATGAAACCAACCAAATAAGTCCAAAGACCCCCAAGGGTCCAACCAGTTCAGCAGTATTAACAAACAACAAGACATAGAAATAAACAAGAACAAAAAGGCCCAACGACCTAATTCTTTTCCTTCCTGCCAAGCATATCCTGAATAGCCGTCACCCAATCCGCCATGAGGAACTCGAGCAGCTCCTTGAAACCAACATCATCCGCGGACTTGTCCTTCTACAGCAAGCAAAGACTGGTGGCCGACCTGTGCATGACCCTCAGGGAAAATTGAGACACCTCCTGGACCTTTTTTTCCAACCTCTCCAATCTCCCCTTCAGCTTGCCAACTTCTTCCCAAGCCTGATCTTTTTCCTTGTGATCTTCCTGCAAGGGGGCTTTTCCTTTATCCGCATCAGAGGACCGGGGGGTAATTTCCATCACATTGTCACCGGAAGGGCCCTTCTTCAAGCTTTCAGACACATGGGATGCACTGTTCACCGACACAGACTGGCCTTCCCCACCCACCACCATTTCCTCCTGACTTTCACTGTCACTCCCATTATCCTTATCCGAATCAGAAGCTTCCTTAAGACTTCCCACCTTGTCCTGCTTAAGAACCAGTCTATGAGATCTACAGGGGGTGTTAGCTTCTCCAGTGATCTCAATGTCGGAATCAATTTGATGGAGGCAGAATTTAGTTTTTTTAGAGGCTTTAGCCTTAGGGCGCGAGGTAGGGGCAAGCCGCTTTTTTTCCCTACCCGTATCCCCCAGGCCCTTACCAGGGGAAGTGCCATGGGGATGGGCTTTCAAGGCAGGATTTTTTAGGCATTTTTTCTTACTCGAGCCCGAAGTGTCCAAAATACTAGCGGAGGGGGGAGTAGAGGAAACCGGGGTTTCATCAAGAGCAAGGAGAGACGAGACTTCTTGCACAGTGATAAGCCGAGCAGGGCAAAGCGCCATATGGAAATGATAGAGCCTAGACATAAGGCCCTGGTGAAGGATAGTATAATTCTTTCCGGAAATAGAGGCTTCATTAAACTCCGCAACAATGCTATCAAGAGCATGATACAGGAAAAAAGGAATGGAAATATGCAGATGATTCCTAAGGTGGTAGAGGAAATTAAAGTGATAATAATAGTAGACCCCATACCTTCCTTCCAGCGTGAAATATTTCATGATCATCAAACAAACTCTATCCCATGGCTCCAGCAACGCCTCGCGGTCAAAGCCACCCCACAACTTGACAGGTTTCTCTTTGCCGCGAAAAAACTGATTCAAACTAATCTGGTCCGGCACTTTCGTAGTTTTCTTCCAAGTTCGGCCACTATTCAGGAGCCCCGTAACTCTAGCAATAACCTCCACAGAAACTTCGAAGGAAATGCCACCAATGGTGACCCTACCCTCATTCCACGAGGTGACATACTTATTAGACAAGCCCTCATCGTGACCAGTCATGGCCTCCATATACTGCACAATTCCGCCCTCTTTGCAAATGTGCCAAATAGTGTCATCCGCCTTCCACTCGTCACACCTGTCCGGCTCCACACGCACTCTATCCCTAGTCAATTCTAGAAGCATCGAAAGGGAAAAGGCCGACGAGAAGTGACCAGAAAAGTCAAAAATAGAGGCAATAAATGTCACGTCTCGCAACCCACGCAAGGGCAGTAGCTCCCTCATGCGAATCGCCCACAACATGTAAGGGCATGATATCGGCGTAGTACTTAGCCGTCTCAAAAAATCTCATGAAATCCGCAAGCTTAAAAAGTTGAACACAAAAATTTAGGGGGTTCAAAAAATGATGACACCATCGGTCAGTAAGGGTAGAAAGATTCACCATATCATCAGCCCACAAGAGGTCGTACAAGCCATCGAACAAACATATGATATCCATCACCTCACATAACAACCAATTATTCAAAAGCCAGCTCCTGCCAATTCTAACCAAAGTTAGAAGGAGCCCAACCAAAATAAGTAAGCACCATCTAGGACTCAACATTTAGATGTTTGAGATCTTCCTTTAAACACACCAAAGCCAAGGGGGGCAAAGAAAGCTCTTTTCGCCAACACCAAAGCCCTTCAGTATCAAGACCCGCCGCCACCAAGCTGTCAGCAGTCGCATTCCCTTCTCTGAAGACATGTTGGATAGAAAAGTCATGAAGAGCATTTAGGAGAGGGAAAATTTCCTCCAGAATACCTTTTAGAGACCATCCCACCTTCATCTTACCTTTAGTGGCTTCCACAATTAGCATTGAGTCACCTTCGATTTCCAAAGTCTTGACACCGAGTGACGGCGCAATCTTAAGACCCCAAAGGAGTGCCATGCCTTCAGCCTGGTTACTAGTATGATCGTTCAATTTCCCCGCATAGGCAACTACCAGGCTGCTGGTATGATCCCTGATTATACCTCCAACAGCTGACATCCCTCCCCTAGCCGCCCCATCAAAGTTAAGCTTAACCTAGGGCGGTTTAGGGTTTCTCCATCTAGTATGCTTCCTGATGATTGATTTGGAGTTGTCAAATCTCAAGACCTCATTGGGCAAATTCCAGACGGTAGCAATGTTTCTATCCCAAGCAGTCGGGGGACTAGTAGGCATCTTCCATTTACAAGTTGAGATATTATCCAGGAGAAGCTTATTAAGGATTATCAACAGACCATCCGCATTGTTTGCCTCTTCTCTGAAAAATCCTGTTATTCCTTTCTTTCCACAGGCACCAGCAGATGTGGGGTGGAATAAGTTGCCAGAGCAGTTTAATTAACGGATGATTGGAGAGGCATTTCCAATTTAAAATGAATTGGTGGATATCTCTATTAAAAACCCAAGAGATGTTCAATCTCTGTAAAACATTCTGCCAGACCAGGGTAGCAAACTGGCAGTGAATAAAAAGATGGGAGTGGTTTCTTCTTCTCTTCTGCAAAGAGTACACCAATTAGGGAATTGAAAGCCCCTCTTGACAAGGTTATCAATAGTTAAAATTTTCCCATGGATGGAGGTCCACCAAAAGAAGTTTATTTTAGGGATGAGCTGGTGAATCCACACCTTCCTCCAGCGCTACTCGTCACCGCCAAACCTAAGAAGCAGCAGATAAGCAGACTTAACTGTGAACTCCCCAGTGTGATTCTTTGACCAGAAAATTCTGTCCTCCTTGGGAAATAGAGGGAGTCTAACCGTATTCAAAAGCTCTTGAAGCTCTGTAACCTTTGGCAGAAGGTTAGGCCAATGTAAGAAAGACAACTTCAGAGTTTTCCATCTAGCTCTGGGTGAGGTATAATCAGAAATATAAGTACCAATGAGATCTTTAGCGTGTTCCCTCAATATATTAAAGTGACTGTCAGCAAGGCGTCTGTTCCCAATCCAGCTGTCCTCCCATAACCTAATTGATCTCCCATTACCAATTTGCCATTTGACCCCTTCCTTCAAGAGGGACCTACTCTTAAGGATATTGTTCCAAATCTTAGAGCCCGAAGGAAGATCAATCAGGTCCAAAGCTCTAAAAACATGTCTCTGATTAAGGTATTTAGCCTTCATTATATTACACCATTCTACCCTTTCCTATACCAAACTCCAGCCAATCTTGGCAACAAGGGCTTTGTTCAAATTAGTAATCTTCCTGATCCCCAAGCCCCCTTGACATTTAGGGTGACAGACAGTGTCCCAATTCACCAGGGCTAGTCTTTTCTTTCCCTCCATTCCCATCCAGAGAAAGGATCTTTGAATTCTTTCCAACTTTTCAGCTATGGAGCCTGAAATCCTAAAGAGAGAGAGAAAGTAGACCGAAATTCCTTGAAGGGAGGCCTTAAGAAGTTGGAGTTTACCAACATTACTAAGAAGTTGGCCTTTCCAACCAGCAAGTTTCTTTTGCATTCTCTCCAGAATACCATTCCAAAAGTTGTGTGACACCTCCTTAACAATAAGCGGCAGGCCCAGGTAGATACCAGGAAGAGAAGCACTAAGGCAACCTAGGATGGCTAAAATCTTAGCTTGGAGATCAGCTCTCGTGTTGAAGAAATAGACACTGCTTTTGTTATAATTTATACATTGGCCAGAAGAACAAGCATAATCCTGCAGGAGGCATTCCCATTCTCTGGCTTCAATCACAGAGGACTTTCCAAAAAGAAACATATCATCAACAAACTGTTGGAGAACAGAGGGAGGAAGGGTGGAGGCAGCTCTAATCCCCTGAATTTTCCCTGAGTTGAGCAAGGAAAGAAAATTCCTACCCAAAACCTCAGCCACCGTGATGAATAGGTAGGGAGAGAGGGGATCCCCCTACCTAAGACCTTTACCAGCTTTAAAGGAACCCCAAGGGACCGCATTGACAAGCACCGAATACTGAACAGATTCCACACACTCCCTAATGATACCAATCACTCTATCATTAAAGCCAAACTTAGCAAGGACAGAATACAAAAACTTCCATCTGACCCTATCATAGGCTTTGGAAATGTCAAGTTTAAAAGCCATACCTTGGTTCTTACTTTTCTCCATAGAATGAATTATTTCATGAGTCATAATAGCAGCATCCAAGATTTGTCTGCCTGGCACAAACCCATTCTGACATCTACTGATAATTGTGTCTAATAATGGCTTCAATCGGTTGACAAGGACTTTGGAAAAAATCTTGTAGACAGTGTTACAAAGACTTATAGGTCTAAAGTCAGTCATGTGTATAGGATCCTGCACTTTAGGAACAAGCACAATAAAAGTATTGTTTA
Organism: Sequoia sempervirens; assembly: GCA_007258455.2. Taxonomy (NCBI): domain Eukaryota; kingdom Viridiplantae; phylum Streptophyta; class Pinopsida; order Cupressales; family Cupressaceae; genus Sequoia; species Sequoia sempervirens. The sequence continues at coordinate 529,498,549 of VDFB02271358.1, read as the reverse complement.
ATTTCTTTAACAATTTACCAGTCCTAAAGAAATCTTTAACAGCCATAGTAATATCATAGCTGACAATGTCCCAATATTCTTGAAAGAAGGCTGGAGGGAAACCATCCGGTCCTGGGGCCTTATAGGCTCCCATAGCAAACACAACAATCCAAACCTCTTCCTCGGTCACAGGGGCACAGAGTTGACGATTGTCAAACTCACTGATACCACGCGGGAGGTGACCCAGGAGCCTCGTCTGAAGTTCATCAAAGGGGGGAATGCCAGTATCAGAGTAGATCTGTCTAAAGTACTGTTCAACAACCTCTCCAATTTTGTTAGCCTCCTTGACTTCCTGATTAGAATCATTCATCAAACACTTAATGGTATTCCTCTTTTTATGTCTGCTGGCCGTCCTATGGAAAAAGGAAGAGTTCCTGTCACCCTCCTTGAGCCATTGGACTCTTGATCTCTACTTCCAATATATTTCTTCTTTACTTAAAATATCCTTCCACTTTTTCCTCCAGTTTTCTTCTTCAACATGAACAGGTTGCTAAGAATGGCCCAAGGCCATAATCTTTTGGAACCCCTCAAGCTTGTCCTTGATCATCTTCTTAGTTTTGAAAAAGTCGCCGAAAGTTGCCTTGGACCAACCTTTGGCTTCTTTCCTAATAAGTTCCAGCTTTTGGGATATTCTATACATAGCCGAGCCTTGAGCAGGGTGGCTCCACCAATTCTCAATGAATTTCTAAAATCTTGGTGAGACATCCACATTATCTCAAATCTAAAAGGGTGTAGGCCCAAAAAAGGTTTGTCAGACCACTGAAGGATGATAAGATTATGATCAGAGACAGTCCTGGGGAGGGAGGTAAGGGAGGCATTGCATCCAAGATCCCAACCAACCGAGACAAGGACCCTATCCAGCCGAACTTGAATAAGTTGAATGCCCTTCCTATTGTTCGACCACGTAAAAGGATTTCCCTTTAACTCCAAGTCAAACAAACCAGAAATGTTAATGAATTCAGCCAGATCATTCATACTATCACTATAGTCCGTCAAGCCACCCAGCTTCTCCGAAGGAAAAAGGGGGGAATTAAAGTCTCCAACCACCATAAACCACTCACTGTTGCTACTCATTATTAAGGATGACACTTCCTCCCACATCTTTCTTCCATCTCTAGAATTTGGCGCATAGATATTAAACAAATGCCAGGTGAGATTGTCAGTTTTAAGAGTCACAACAAGATAATTCTGAGAAAAGGAAAATGCTTCGCTCAAAACTTTAGCAGGATTCCACAAGGTAGCAACACCTCCCGAAGCACCATCCGCCTCACTATAAAAGAAGGCAGATCCCGGCCAAATTTTATTGACGGCAGAGGAAAACGACTGGTAGGTCATTTTGACTTCCTGGAGCAACAAGACATCTATCTTCATATCAATAATATATTGCCTTAAGGCACATTGTTTTAGAGGACTGTTTAGTCCTCTCATGTTCCATGAAAGGAACTTCATTTCTTTCCTTTGTGAGCTGAATCAAGGGTAGATTGCCTACCGCTGGCAATATCCCTGGCCGTGGCTTTGTGCCTAGACAGTCTCTCTGAAGGTCTTCCAACTCTACTTTCCGTTCCAACATCCACTTTCTTATTCCTCGTTTTCCTTTTTGGGTTCTGCCAGTCCTCCAAGTTATCACCCTCAAACTGGGTTGTCAATTTAGAGCTCGGGGAGAGAATAATAGACTTAGTTACCTCCATAGAGCAGTCCTCCGTAGTAGCCGATTGAGGAGTGGGAATACGCGAGTTAGTCAGAACTAACTTAGAGGGGGTAGAAAATAATGCACCCTCGGAACACTGAGAAATGGCCGAGACGTCCACCGTGGTCTCACCTCCAGGATTGTCAGCACCATCGACATCCAGCTTCTTCATGGTAGAATCCAGACACAGGAGAGGACCTAGAAGTTTCCTTCCCCAGACGGACACAGGAGCCAGACACCAAATTCGCATCCAATAGCGGAGAGACTTCACCCTTTTCCAGCCCTTTAGAGTAGCTTATTTTCAAATTAGTTTCTATCTTTTCCCCCGAGACAGGGGATTTCAGGAGTTCATTCAAGCCATCCGTGAAGGGGTAGTTGTCAAACTCACCTGATTTTAATGGCTCACCAACCCCACTGGTGCTTGGGTCAAACAGTTTATCCTGTAACGTCGAAGGGCTGGAAGGATTTTTATCCTTCAGCGGAGCATCCTTCATAACAACCTTCTTGCAGTCAGAAATAACATGACCCTGTTTGCCACACTTCTGACAAAACAGGGTGGCATTCTCATAAACAAGAGCTTGAGTCCACTTCCCCTATTTAGATTTAAGAATGATAAAGTTGGGAAGAGCTTTATTAATGGAGACATTAACACAAAAACGAGAAAACACCAACCTGGATTTCGCCAAAGTGACCACACCCGCCGCCACGAAACTACCAAAGGAGTTTCCAACCCATCGGAAAATCCTTTCATCCCATAATTCCAGCAGGAGGCCAGGAAAACGAACCCAAACAGGGGCCAAACGGGTAAGATCCGTCGAGGGGTCGAAACCTGGTCTCCATTTAGCTAGGGAAAGAAAATGTTTTCCATAGGCCCAAGTACCAAAGAGGACAAGGACCAAGTCCTCCTCAGCGTTGAACTTAAACAGGAAAAGAGCACCAGGCATTGTCGAGACAGACACGCTGCCCTTCAGCAACCATTACCATTAACCCATCTACAGACCATATCAATCATTGGGCGAAAAGCCAAGAATCTTCCCACCAAGGCCAGGTGAAGCAAACCAGCAACCTCCTCCATCACATCATCAGGAAGGCAAAGCTCAGTGCCTTCGTCTGTAAGGGAAACCTCAAGACTAATAGACTCGAAGGCAGTATTTCTAGACCCCGAAAGGATATCTTTCCAGCCAGTCATGAGAGAGCCAGCCCCCAAGCGGCCCCCATTGTCCCCACAAGGTGGAGATTTAGCAAGAGCATCGGGGTTGCCCAAGACAAACGCCGCATCCCTAGAAAGCGCATGTGAGGGAATCTTATCTGAAACCGACGAAGGGTCAAGCTGGGGAGAGACAGAGGTCTCCCCCGAACCTGTAGGCATGGAAGAAATTTGAAATTGTAGGGCGGGAGCAGAGCAGGAATTTTTATTACAATTGAAATTTGAATTATTAATTACTAATTGAAATTCTATATTAATAATTTTTAAATTTTTAATATTATATATATTAAATTATTAATATATTATATAATTAACTAGATTATAAATTTTTATATGTTTTTAGTAGTATTAGTTCAATAATTAATAATTAATATCATAAATTATAAATTATAATTATGCATGATATGTGGTATCCTAGATTTCAATTCTTGTTTTTACTTTTTAGGCTATAAATATGTACATATCTATGATTATTATATGTTTTTGTACGGACGTACCCAAACGTACCCAACCCCCCCAAAAAAACATTGTCATATCGACCTACCGTATCTGTATCCGTACCCACGTACCCGTACCCGATTCGGCAACTTAGATCTCAGCAAAGTGCTCCAATGGCAGAGCAAACTGAGCAGGAGTCTGCACACTATGCATTTTGATGACCAACACAATATGGGTAGACTTAGTTTTTGTTTGTACGATGACCATTAAGGGAGGGTATTAAAATACTAAATGTAATATTATTGGTCATCTTAGCTTTATTTAGTCTTTAGTTAGTCGTAAGTTAACTTGTAGTTAACTTAGTCTGCTTTTAGCATCTTTTTGCTTTTTAGCTTTAGTTTGCTTCAGTTAACTATTTGTCTATTGTCCAGTTAACGTTTAGTTAACTGTTTGTACTGTGTTAGTTAACTTCTACTTCTGTATCTATTAACTACCTATCTAGTACTAGTTAATGTTTAGTTAACTATTGCTATTCCGTAATTTGTAGGGTTTGCAAATTCTATAAGAGCAAGGCTCTTCTCTTAATAAGATCAATCTGATTATTTACCAAATTTACATGATCAACCATTCTATTCTCTGATTTATACTCCTTGTTGGAGCAATGGACTTTGGTTCAATTAACTTGAGGACAAAAACCCTCTAGGATTGTAATTGGAGGACGAAAACCTACAATTCCTTAGAGTGATGTGAGACAACAATCACCATTGTGGAAATGTGATTAATTTCCAATTTGTAGTTAACTTCCAGTTGAGTCTGATCCAGCAATTTGATAACCCACTGCATCCCCAACAACATCATTTGGACTGATCACAGCCTCAAAACTTTGATAAGATGAACTACACTTGACTGCAGCCCATATTGAACAATGACATATCTAATTGCAGCATTGGAGTTTACTGAAATAACAGTTTAATTGATCATTGCCAACCATATTGGTCAATTGAAAATCCAACCACATCAATACTAAAGATAGAGTTGGTACAAGGAAGATATTAGATCTGATCACTAGGTTATCAGTATTATGTGGGATTATTCGACCTTTCGTAGCACTCATTCCTATCCAACTTCAACATAGCAGAGATCCATGGATGAACAAAATTGGAGTCCTATATTATGTTCTTGCTATTCAAGTTATTGACATTTGTTGTAGCCATTAGTGTCCTACATTGTTTCAGTTTACAAGCATTCAGAAAATACAAGAAAAACTATATTCCACCAAGTTTCTAGGAAGGGGACAGCAGGGGACATGGGGGCATATTTCTAGGACAGATTTTTTTTAGGCCATTTTTGGGGACAGCAAGGGACGGCTATATAAAAAGTAGGGAAATATTTGAAAATATAGGGAAATTTCAAATATTCATATGATAACATTGATAAGGCATTCATCATATTGACATATACATTATAGAATTCTTAATACACAACAATAGAGTTCACATGAGAGTCGAACAAATTAATATTAATATTAAATGTCAAAACTTAAAATTTAATTGCTTCCATAATTCTTAATCAATGTGCATATGATATAAAATTAAAAAATAGTAATACAACAAAATGCCTAAAGTCTGCAAGTTTGAACTACAAATATCAAGATGACAAAGTCACAAAAACATAGTGATAGAAAGTATGAGGCTGCCCCTAATCAGCACCTGCCAACACTGCACCAAAATTAGAGTCTAACTCTGAGTCACTACCACTATAAGGAACTACCTCATTTGATGGAACTCCAATCAATCCCTCTATTGTTTGCTCCTCATCAATTTGAGTGGTGTCTTTTAGATCAATGTCCCACCATAAAGCTAGAGTTTTTTGATACTTTGAAGTTTGACCATCCTAGAGTCACAAAGCATTGTGCATGGCAACCAACTTCTCTACTCGTCTAGAGGTCAACCGATTCCTCTTGATAGAGTGAATGAAGTGTGTGGACCAATTCCTCTCTACAACAGAGGAATTGGCAACCTATGAAGGACACAAATAGTGAGTGTCCTCAACTATGGTGTATCCTTTCTAATGCCATGTCCACCATCCAATAAGATCAATTTGAGTTAATGGAGCTCTATCTATCTTTGCTTATGGTTTGTTGAATGTTGGACCATGAGGATTAGTAAAGGCAAGCCATTGTGTGTGAAGAAAACTCAACTCCTCAATTGAATACATCTTTTGAACGGCCTTCATCAACCCTTCTTTCACCACTTCATAATCACAAGGAGGCAACCTGCCAACCCTTGGTGCATACCATTTGGGATTTAAAGCAAAGGTTGCCAAAGGCAAGCTATTGTGTGCGAAGTAAACTCAACTCCTCAATTAAATACATCTTGAAGAGACTTCACAAACCCTTCTTTCACCTCTTCATAATCACAAAGAGGCAACCTGCCAACCTTTGGTGCATACCATTTGGGATTTAGAGCAAAGGTTGCCATATGAAGTGAGATGTTCACATAGTGTTTCACCACCACATCACAATGGGCTTAAATGCGTTGCTCATATAATCCCAAATCAAGATCCCTATTACAAATTGCTTACTTCATTTTCCCAAGCATGCTATCAAATGTCTCTATCAAAAGAGAGTATTTATTAGCATATCTAATGAGATCTACAACAAGTGAGATGAAAAAGAAAATATATCTACAAACAAAAATTTTAAAAAAGACAAGTTAGAAAATTAGAATAAAAAATGTAATAAAAATTAAATTAAAAATGTATTAATAAAATCAGCAAGTTATTAAAATCAACAATATCCTATCTCACAATGGACCACCAACTATCATTAAAGATTTTTTGTTTAATATTTTTTTCTTCTGCAATGTTTGCAGTAGACCATCTACTCCACTCTAAATTAACCATCTACTCTAGAGCCTCCTACACCTCAAGCATCTTCTCTAACAAAATGAAATAACTAGCATACCTTGTCTCCATATGTTTGAGAAATTCCTTCTTCGAAAAATTCCTAAAGAGAGCAAATGAGGTGTGGTGGTTGTTTATAAACATCTAATTACTCTAGCTTTTGCCACCACCTACTACACCCAATCTATCTTCCCTATGGCTTGTAATGTGTTGTCCAATGCATGAACACAATGTGGAGTCCAAAAGATGTGCTTGTACCATCCACCATCATTCCAACTAATTTGCATGCACGTGTTGAAACGGTGACCACCTATACAACATTTGAGGCCCCAACCTCCTCTATGGCATCTCTCAAAACATGAAACTGGAATTTTGCATCCATGCACTCCCTAAAACAATCAATAGCTCTAAGAAAAAGAGTCAGCTGAAAATGCGACTAATATTGATGAGTAACTGATGTCTAATATCAGTCCACCCATCCATTACAATATAGAAACCCATCCTAATCCAACTATCTCATGTCATCCATTACCAAACTCACCTTGGAATATTCTTTATTAAGGAGTGTAGTGCGTAGTTTATGTTCTCCAAGGGGGTGAATGAGGGACCAACAGAAACTACATCTTTGAATATTTGTCTGAAGTAAGAAGAACATGCTGCATGGAATGGGATGGCATGGGCATAGAAAAATTTGGCAACAGAAGACTGTCACATTCTATGCCTACATATTCAACAAATTTGCAACTGTCCTCGCCTTCTCACTAGCAATAGTCTTCATCTTTCCTCTTGTGGATACACCATCACTACCACTACCACTACCACTACCAACTGTAGAGGGCATATGCATAGCTCCTTGTGTAGATTATGTTGGCATTAAAACACCAAAGACCTTGATTACGCCTCCATATGCAATCAACGAACCTCTACCTTTTCATCCTCCTTTGTTTTTTGACAAACCTTCTCCTCTTGTCCAATAAAGTCCAATAGACGACAATATACTCTTGTATTGCTCCTCTAAAATCTATTTTATAAATGTGACACAACCACACTCTAGTACCCCCCAAATTTTTCTTTTTATCTTCGTCTAAAGCTATCACAAATTGGAGAAGTTTTATGGTATTAAAAGGGCCTTTTGCATAAGTTATTAAAACTTTGGGAAGGCACTCAAATGGATTTTGTGGTTGTCCCCTTTCACCCATACCACTCCCACACCTTGATGAACCCCCAAGAGAGGTTGAAACTCTCACATTTTGATTTCTATTTCTTTCTTCCATCTCATCATGCTCACTACTCTCACTACTGCTCATGTTTTGTCTTGTGAAATAATATGCAAGTGGAAACTGAAAATAGAAAAAAAAAAATTAAAAATAATACATTTCTCCCTTTAAACTTTGAAAAAAATTGAAAAAAAAAACAAATGGAAGATTCGCTTACCTCTTTCACTTTTCATGCTACCTCACTCCTTACTGCTCACCAATGCTAGTTTTTCCAACTGCACCTTCAAACCTTGCTCAAAATAACTTTTTTGGCTCCAACTCGGCTGCAAATTTTTTTGGCATGTATAAATGAGTTAAAATGAAATAAGGAGGCTTTTTTGTTATTTTAGGGCTAAGAGTGGTGTGGGGCCCACAAAAAATAATAATAAATCAACCTTTTTTAAATTTGGGTCTTTTTAATTAAAAATGTGTCAATAGCGCAAGGGACGACCGGTCATCCCTAGGACAATCAAGGAATGTCTGAGACATCCCCAACTGTTCCCTACCCATCTCTACATCCTCAAGATGTTTACATCAAAAAAAAATTAATGGGGACAGCTATGGAACATTAGCCATCCCCGAGCCATCCACAAGACATCCTCGGGATGGGCATGGCTTGGAAAAACCCAAAGGACACATCCCCAACGAACATAGAAAAAAATTGAAAAAAATTTAAAAAGGAACATTACAAGAAAACTCTCCTAACGGGGTGAAGAGGAACTCTAAGCAAATGAACATTCTCTATTGTTTTGGAACTTTCAGAAAGCTATAATGTGTATAAGCTGATTCATTTCCATTGATTTAAAATATAGAATATTTTTTACTCATTTTCAAATCAGTCCATGCCTCAATATATCCAAAATGGACCTCACTATTTAGCAAAGAAATACCATGCTAAATGGAAATGTATAGAACAAAATAGTGCTCTTCTGAAGATAGATCAATTTTGATATTTAATTTAATTTTTTTAAAAGAAAGATAATAAATTAATAATCAATCAAACTCCTGAAATTCTCTCACCTGAGAACATGATATGGCAAACAACAAAGAATCTCCATGTCTCCAGTGGCTTCCCCAAAAATGAAATCTATTTTTGGACTTGGCAGAGTTGTAAGCACACTATACAACATATTCAGAAAAAAAAACTCTTTAACAAAAAAATAGTAAAATAAGTCGAACAGAATTTGAGATGAGAAACCTGGGCAACAGTTGAAAGCGTGAAGCATGCAAAATCACTACTTAGCACTTAAAGGATATTTGACTACCTGTGCAAGTCTGGCTAGAAGATACAAAGCCAAGGTACGCCTCCTGCTAGGATCATCTAAAGCTAGCACTGACAATCCCGCCACAGATCCTGCCAGAAATCTATTCCACATTATGCTTCATTAGTGATGATACAAAAGCAATAATAAATTGTATACATGACATCAAAATTTGCAAGTTAGTTCCCAGAGTGGAAGTCTAGCCTTTAAAATGTAAATAATATCAGGTAAATCAAGGACATGAAGCCAAACATAACATCCTTTATAACAGTCACCTATAAAAACCGTGACCTGGAGATCTCATATTTCTTCAATATCTGTACTGCTATAGTGAGTAATATAAGCACTTACCCATTCAATGGAGTCTCTTTTCCCCTTACTTTCCTCAACAAACAACGAAGACCATGGAAAGATCCAGTAAATCCACCAAATAGCAAACCAATCCGACATGCCTCTTCTCTTACAATCAAATCTTTCTCAGACACAAGCAACTGCAACAGTCATCAAAATTTAGCTTTTGTAAGAAATTATATTTAGAAATTCATAATCATTAAGTCCAGCAAGTGTTTCTCAGACACAAACAATTGCAACAGCAATCAAATTTTGGTTTTGCTAAAAAGAAAATTATTACAAGGTGCCCAGCTAACAAGGCGATGCCTAGAAATTGCAGGTGCATTACAACACCTACTTCATCAGTTTGGAATAAAATGCAAACACAAGATAAAATTATAGGAAAGGAAGAAACCCACCAGTTTACAAAAAAAAAGTCAAAACTTTGTGTTAAAGGAAGAAAAAAACATGCTCACAAGAGATGCTCATGCCTCCAAAGTAGCAGGGCACCTTAAGAGTGGTCAAGACATCCAAAATTTTCCAGAGATATGTCTACTAGCCTAAGATGCAAGATATTGCTAAGCTCATGAGGGTTGTGTTTGGCGTAGCACTAGCATAGTTACAGGACTCGTTGGGTAACTGGAAAACTTCCTGAGTCCCAAGACAACGCAGGCCAAATAAGGCCTGCAGACTTGCCTACAAGTCTCAGCAAGTTTCTGACAGACTTGCCAAACTTGTGAGTCCCAACAGCCAGACCTGGCAAAGCCAATAGACCCTTAAAAGTGAAAAATTAAATGACCAGATTTGGATTTTGGTAGAAAAGATTTGGATATACCAAAGTAACCAGACATTGGATTGATTAGAGCACACTCAAGGGCACTCATTCTTTAGCAAATATCCATTGTGTTTGGTGTAGCATTAGCATAGTTACAGGACTTGTTGGGTAACTGGAAAACTTCCTGAGTCCCAAGACAACGCTGGCCAAATAAGGCCTGCAGACTTGCCTACAAGTCTCAGCAAGTTTCTGACAGACTTGCCAAATTTGTGAGTCCCAACAGCTAGACCTGGCAAAGCCAATAGACCCTTAAAAAGTAAAAAATTAAATGACCAGATTTGGATTTTAGTAGAAAAGATTTGGATATACCAAAGTAACCAGACATTGGATTGATTAGGGCACGCTCAAGGGCAGTCATTTGCATTTAGTTACAGCCTAATCACTGCTCTATGCCCTCACCACCCACATTTTTAGAAATGTTTGGAGCTCAGATAGAAAGGATTAAATTATTAAAAATGATATGTGCTATGGACTCTATGACCTCAAAAACCTTATTTTTTGCTTTTTAAACCCTACATCTATAATTTTAAAAATCAAAAAATTAAAATTGCTTTCATCTGTGCCAGATGGAAAAATAGTGTTTTTTTACTTTATTTGGCTTTAGGTAACAAAAACAATGTTTTTTATCAATTTGTGAATTTTTCAGCATTTTCCCAATTTTTCTTGAGTTTTCTCCAAGTAACTGAATTATAATTATACTTTTGGTTTGCCAAGTCAATCCTGATCCAAGTATTGCTACTGCAGCTGCAGCAACATCAGGGACCTATCTAAGACATGAGTGCAAAACCCCATGTACAGCTAGTGATGTTGGGCCTAGTGATGCTAGGCCGAATGATACAGGATCCTCTCTACCATAGTTCATGACTTCATGTTATGATGATATCCATGAGTTTTGTACACCAAAAACACTTGAGAATATTTATATATTTAGAAACCTTGTTTATTTCAGCTAAAATTCACTTTTGTGGTCATTTGTTCAATACAAAGAAGTAAAAGTCTCAAAAAATAGCGATAAATCATAAACAAACAAGAAATCATGCTCAGGTGCATCATTTGCCCCAAACAAGCAACAATTTTCACAAAAAAATAAAATAAAATTCCCCTTGCCAATTTAAACTTCAAAAAATGATTGTGATAATTAAATTGCCAAAACAACTGCTTTTTTCAGTTTTTGAATGAATAAAGGTCTTCACCGGAGCAGGGCTCTCCTCCTATAAAAATCAATGTTGCTGGAGGAGACATCTCCAATAAAGAAAATGAGTGGTCTATTGCAACAAGGAGAACCAGAAAATTTGGAGGTAGGAATGGAATCCTAGTGGACTCAGGGGAAAACAGCACTAGAGGCAGAAAGGGGGAAGCTAGTAAGGCTAAAGCAAAGGCTTTGGAAGAGATTTAGAATGGGACTCAGGCCTCAATGAGGCAATTTGTTTCCAATGGAGGTGGACACCTCCCTGATCCCAAGGAGCCATGAAGCTGCTCAGTTGGAATATCCGAGGCCTAAATGGCCCAGAGAAGCACCGTTTACTCAAACGGCTAATCGAGGTTGAATGTCCGGATTTGTTGTTGCTACAAGAAACCAAAATGGATAAAGATCTTCTGATCAATTTAGTCCCGAGGTTTTGGAAAAATGGAGTTGGTGTGGCTGTTAGCGCCAATGGCATGGTTGGTGGCCTGGCTGTTCTTTGGAACAAGTCCTCAATCATAGGGGTGGAAGTTGAGTCCAAGTATTTCTGTATCAACATCAAATGCAATATGGTAAAATAAAGCAATAGTTTTTTGGTATCTAAGGTGTACAGGCCTAATGCAGTCAGAGACAGACTGGTACTGTGGGACTACCTCAGGAATTTTAAATTGTTGCATAGTTCAGATCATTGGCTATTAGGAGGGGATTTTAATGATATTTTATCTCCTGAGGAAAAGAAAGGGGGCAAGGCTCTTAATTCTCAGGGTTCTTTGGCCTTTAGAAGGTGCTGCGAAGATTTATCTCTCACAGATATCAAAGCCAAGACTAGGTGGTTCACCTGGTCTAACAGGCGTGTGGGTGATGACAATATCTCTAGCAGGCTTGGCAGGTTCCTTGTTGTTTCTGATTGGTTTCTGAGTCAAGACTGCTTTGCGTCTGATGTTTTACACTTTGGCGGCTCAGATCATTGGCCGATTGCTTTATTGGTAAACAAAGCCTTTAAGCCCAGAGGCATCCCTTTCAAGATGGACTTCGCTGCTTGAACAAATCTGATCTGATCTTGCTTAAACCCGCTTTGATACCATGTTAGTTTTAGATCAGAAATGAAGATAAGCAGCAAAACAAAATTAATGAACAACAGAACACAACAAATACCCTGGGAAAACCCTCCTTCTTGAGGGAGAAAAACCCAGCCAAAGATATATCTCTTATAATGGAATGAAAAGAGCAGAAATCTGCTTTACAACTTGGCCCAAACACAAGGCCGATCTGATGTAATGAGAGATAGCACCTCTCTTAGGTGCGAATATACAAATAATATAATTTCTCCTTGATATCGATCAACTTGATGCAAAATGTCGATCTGCTGCAAATGTGCGAACTCCTCCTTGAAGTGCGAATTTATTTTGAATGAATTGAATTTACAAATAAATGAGAATTGCCTTGTATATATACAAATCAAGACGTCTTTTCATTTAGGGTTGGCCTCTTTCACAAAACAAGGTGACTTTTTATTTTTGGGTCGGCCTCATAAAATAAATTAATATATATAGCAAGTCTGACTTGCTTTTGCATTTATATATTTATTATTTATTATTTTAATTAGAGTGAAGGATATCACCTGCCGCTATAACATCAACAGATTTTTTATGTCTCTATTCTACTTCCTCTGTTAGTTCAACTTTCTCACCTTGCCAAAGGATCACACTCCTATTGTTGGCATTCATCTACCCCTTACTCTATAATGGGGTGCATCCATGGTATCTAAATTGAGGGAATCTACTATATGTAACTCTTTTCACATCCTAACTCTTGCTATTTATGAAAATTCAGTTGAACAAAGAAGTGCTCTACCTATAATGATGCATAAACCATCTGCCAACAATTTGATGGTGGTTTTTTATTATTTTCACAAATAAAGTTGAATGGTTTTGTTTATTATTGTGACATTGTTTATTATTTTATGGTGGTTTTGTTTATGTATTGTATTGTGGTCATTCAAGAGAGAGTGATGGAAAATAGGAGACATAAACTCATAAAGGCTTTTCTAAGTGAGTGTGCATGACATGTTCTCAATGTCGAGGGACATCAATTTGATGTTGCTCAACCATATCATCATAGAGCTTATCCTAAAATTGGTGGGGTGCAAAAAAAGAAGGAAAATTAAAAACAACCTTTTGCAAGTTGGGTTTGCCTTGGGTTCTATCCAAATCCTATGGAACGGACCCAAATTCACCCTACAATGGACTCAGTTGAATCCAAGTATGTTAGGAAAAACCCTAGACAGCCCTACAAGGGATCGAAATGAAAAACCAAACCAGGATTGAACCAGACCCAAACCCACTGACATAGCCGAAACAAACAAATTGGTAACATAGCACAAAAGAAAAGCACTCCAACTAAAATAGTACTCAACGCCCTTATTCGACATGCAACATTATTCTTAATCTTTGGACAAGCATGAATTTTGTAAGTGTTTTTGAAAGCCAAATGATGAAGTTGTAGAGAAATATTTTCCTATTCATTATTTGCTCAATTGTAGAAAACTTCTCGCTTCATGCATGCTGATTGGAAACTTCCACTCTTAAATGATATCTTGTCTTAGTCAAATATTATCCCTTTTTCCAAACCATGTGTCACAAGTGCCATCTTTCTACAAGATGCCACACTTAGCATTTTTGCAAAAGACTTTGCACATTCTTTTCTGCTATCTTGACTTAATGATATCCATATTTTAATCCCATCTTAGATAATATTGAAGCTCTTTTTAACTATTTTGAAGATCATCAATTGAGCAAGTGGAAACTTGTCTTTGTCTGTAACTTTGCTCAAAGCCCATTTCTCCAAATGCATCCTTAATATAATCTTCTTTTTCTTCACTAAAATAAACAGAGTTTTGAAGGGTTTAGAAGGTTGAATAAATCCTCCTACTAGTATACCAGTAGTTATTTTCCTATGTAATGTCCCTTTTTGGGATATTCCTGATTTTTTTGCCTTAAATTAATAAAATTTACTCAAAATGATAATAGCTTAATCAAAGATTAGGAATTTATGATAATATTTAGATCAATAAATCATAGCACAATTCTTAAAATCAATCATATTGTGAATTCTTTGGAAATACTCACAAATCTGTTGAATTAGAGGTTTTCGTCCCTAACTCAACAGTGGCAATGTCAAGGGTCTTCATTCTTAACTTGCCAAGAGCATGAAAGGGTTTTTGCTCTTCCAACTCTTAGTCCACCTTGGAGGGTTTTCATGCTCCTTGACCAAGATTTGGGTTTTCGTCCAAACTTGATAAAAGCAATAAGGGTTTTCATCCCTATCCTCTCGTGAACTTGGAAGGGGTTTCGTCCTTCCTATTTGCAAGACACTTCCTCGAATTCAAAACTGATTGCTCAACGGATTTGCTAGATTATTGCTGATTGCTTTTGCTGATTGATATATCTTGATGGATTGACAAGTTAATGTATGAATGACGCTTGAATGATTTTATGCTTGAACGAATGATCTCTTCCCAAGAAATGATCTCCTCTTTATATCTTCTTCTTGAGGGAGTCACAACCTTTCATGATTTCTGCCCTTTGAAAGAGTCACAACTATTCACCCTTGATCGCTGACTTGAACCCTTTTAATATTTAATTAAATGTCTTTAGGAATCGCGGCCCATGATACTCTCAATTTAATTTCATTTAAATGCTTTTATTATTTTTATGAATTGCTGGAATATCTAGGGCCCACCATATTTAAATTGCCCGTGTTATAATTTAAGGGCTGTGATCCAATAAATGCCGTGATTTCTATAAGTGCTGTGATCTAACTTGGTGAGGGTATGACATCGACATCCTTGTTTGTAAAATATTGATTTGAACTCCATCATTACTAGTAAAGCTCCTATACACAGTGACTTCTTGAGATGGATTCCCTTCTGTCTTTCCAATTCCTTTAGGGGTTATTTCCAATGCGTTGCTTATTTCCCCTTTGTTCATATAGCATAGTAGCAAAAATCATGATAAATCACAATTTCTAGCTACTCACCCCTTTTCCCAATTTTTTTAACCTAAACCATGAGTTTCAGACTCACTCAGATCCAATTGTTGTTGAATTGTTCTCAATTTGCTGAAAAGCGCATATTTCATATTTTTGGTAATAAATCTGTAAAATATTGTGACATTTTGCCAGCTGTGCAAATTTTTCTTCTTCTCTTCCTGGAACCCTAACCCTAAACCCAATCTTTTGGCAATTTTTGCCTGCTGCATGATTTTTTTTTTTCCAAAAAGCCTAACCCTAACCCAATTTTTTCCAGATTACACAGTGATTTTTTGAAAAACTACTTTTCTTTTGGTTTGCCAATTTATTACAAAGAATGATTTTTGCTGCTATGATTCATCATATCATGTGTCAGTTTGTAAACCAGATGAACCATGTATGGGCTTTCTAAGTATCTTCTATCTCCGTTGTTGTCTATAACATTCTCACATGACCAAAGCCTATCAAAAACCCCATGCAATAGTAACAAGATAAAAACCAAGTATGACCCTTTTTCTCCTTCAGTTGGATTTTCTCGAATAATAGCATAGGCATTGGATCGACAAGGATGATCATACGAAAAAAAGCATCACCAAGCTCAAGGATATAACAGCAATGATAAATTTGCATGGAAAATGTCTAATTCAACAGGACATTTTACTTCTGTTGCAGGAATAGTTTTCCGCACAAATCTCATCCTCTTAGTTATGCAGGTTACAAAGGAAAGAAGTACATTTCAGAAATAAGGACAAGATCACAGTACAACTTTCAAAATTATCAGCTCACAATACGCCTTAAATGAGATGATTTTCTGACAAGTAACAATCTAATTTGATATGCACATTCACACTTTTCACCAATGGAAGCATCTCTAAGGCTAGCAGTATCATACACTTCCCTCTATTATCTCTAATGAGATCTGTGAAGGTCTATTAAAAAGCTGCAATGTCTCTTGGCTCTCTTGTCCTTGTCTCTTGGATAGACATTGATTCAGAGATTCTCTTAAGGGAAAACTGATTCACCTTCTCTCCCATGTTTATAGGACAGTCCCTTTGCCCATTAAAATTCCTCCAATGACCATGCCTCTGTCATGTCCCTTCCCTCTTGAGGTTGGCCTCCCAGTGCACTTCTAACAAGGGTGCTTATTAACACCACTTAAATATACAAATTAATAAATAATTAATATAAAATAAAATACAATAAAGTTGAATTTCAAATTTTAAACTTTGGTGCCCAATTTAGGGCCTTGGGACCTAATCTATAGTCAGGTACTAAATCAGACCTGAGCACCATTTGGATGACATCTTTCGGAGAATTGAGATTTGATGTTTGCCACTATATTTCTTGCTCAAACAAGGACAAAAACCTCTGTTACAGAGCATTGTGAGGTGAGGTCAAAACCCCTCCACTCACAAATTTGATCAACTTCCAACTATTTTGCAGGGTGAACTAATTTGCAAGTCTTTATAGTTCAGATGCATCAATCTGGGTGCCGACGTAACTGATTGCCACCCTTATCTGGGGTTTATAATCAGATCGGAGGTCTTCATCAGCAAATATAGGTGGTGCTCATTTGAGGAACAGTCCTTTCCAGCATCCATCATCTTCCAGAAGTGAGTTCACTGGACAAAGTCATAAAATACAGATTGAAGGATCGACCGCCTCCTATCTTCACTGCAGTCACAGACCTGTTCAATTAAGCAGATATGGATGCAATCACTGCCAAGCATCATAACACAAGTCTGGTTACCAACAAGGGTTCCTCCGTCAAATATGGGCGAGAGGATCATACAACTGATCAACAGGCCACAGGCTACCCAAATCACCCTCCAAGAGCTTCTAACAGCAACCACCAGCCTGCAGATCTGAGAAATCCAGCAACCTAGAACAGAATTTCATTATCAAATCAGACCTAGGGCAAAGAGAACTTCTGACCAGGCAACCAGCAACCACAAATCCCAGATCATGGTTTATTAGATCACTCGTGTTGAGGGTTTCACATCTCAAACCCACAAGGAGGCGTTAGTTTGCAGACCTGGGAGACAAGAGTTCCAGTGATCATACAATTATATAGCACCAGGCGAGTTGCCACCCAGATTGCTTGGTAGATATGAGAGGTTAAGGTTTTCAGGCAAGTAGCAGCGAAGACATCATAATCTCCTAGTAGACTTCACCAACCAGCTGGGAACATTATTAATACCTTTCTATTAGGAAGTTGTACAACAGCAGTTTGTAAGAAACTGTGCTAGACTCAGATCTTATATTTACCTCAGAAAAATTTAAATCAGATTGTTGAGCAGCTTAAGGTTTTCTATATTTTATAAAATTTTATCTAGCAAGCCTATTATCCAGCAAGCTGTTGAGCAGCTTATAAGCAAGCCTAAGGGCAGATTTTCAGTCAGTTGTAGCTTCTTTTAGCATTGTATTGTAATTTCATGAAAGTTCTTTCAAGCTGGAGCAGCTTTGTAACTCCATTTTCAAGCAAGCACAGCTGTATGTAACACTTCTTTTTTATCAACACAGATAAGTTTTTTACCTTCTTAGAGCTGTTCACTGTGCAAATCTCTTCAAAATGGTTGATGTAATTTTGTGGTGATGTCTCTTCCCTTTGATCTATGTCCTATTTTCATTGCCTTTGTGCAGAAAGTGTATTTTTGCAGGTCATATTTCTGTTAACCAGTTAAGAATAGAGTTTAAGTTGTGATGGCATTCATAGCTCCTTCTAAACACTATCTTTGACATACTAAACCTATCAATGCTATTAAATTTCCACAATCCATAATAATCAGAGAAGCATATTTCTGGATTAGATTGTGTAAGCTTTTTTTGGATCAACGTTTCGGATCACACTCCGTGAGCTCTCTATCCTGCCTAAACCTAGTTATGAAACACTTTTGCAAAGACATATGAAATTCTGAGTTGTGTATGTTTTGGGTTTAAATTGTTGATCATTTTTTTGTCCAAACAGCAATATAGGCTTTGAAATCGTTTTGGTGCATCACCTTTTAGTCTTAGGTTTCATTGTATGTTTTCCTTTCACCCTTTTTCTTAGCATGCAACAGTAGGATAGGTTAATTAGGTGAAGTCTCAGAGAGAACCAGCCCTCTTGGAGGTTGATCTCCGTCATTTGAGCCCCCGCTCAGAGAGATCATCCCATGTTTCACTAATAGGCTGAGTTTTGCAACTTAACAAGGGTGCACTTCTAAGTGACAATAAGCTTATAGGGGAATTGCTAAGAGACACAAGTTTTGCTTTATGTAAAGGAGAGTTTTGAAAAAAGTTGTACTTGTTAAGAACTAAAGTCCACAGTTGTTAGAGCAACTGTATTTGGAAGATAGAAAACGCACCCACATACTGTCAGAAGGAAAGGGGATCCCATGTTTTCGGTAACTAAAAAGAATAAGCACTCACTCTATTAAAAAATACCAAATTATATAAAATAAGATTTAAAATCCATTGTGCAACGCCCAGAAGAAATATGCCACGGCCATTTTCATGCCAATTTAAGAGAAAAAATATTATCCAATCGAAG
Organism: Sequoia sempervirens; assembly: GCA_007258455.2. Lineage (NCBI taxonomy): Eukaryota > Viridiplantae > Streptophyta > Pinopsida > Cupressales > Cupressaceae > Sequoia > Sequoia sempervirens. The sequence goes on along the minus strand of VDFB02271358.1, from coordinate 529,479,847 downwards.
TACAATTTCATGCAATCAACGCACAGTCACCACAAGCTTGAAGAGGATATGCCCAAGTGGTAAATCATCAAATTTTTATGGCCGAGCGCAAGGTTCAAATCTCAGGTAATAAGACTATGATTTGAAATTGGGTACAATATAGCATCTACTCCTGGCGCAGCATACCCCTACAGACAAGGCTAGGAGCAAGTCCATGGAATGCACCAACTGCAAGGTGGGGGCAGTTGCAAATCCTAGGTGACTTTTACAGAATGGATATTTCTAGAAGGTTTTCTTGCAAAGGAAGTTTACCAATTATATAAATCAAGAACCTAAAAAAAGACTTAAGCTATCACACAAGAGGAATTTACCCTTCATTTTTCTTAAAAGCACATGTATTGTCACCCGAAGAGAATTATATAAATCCTAAATATGACAACTTTGATGAGTTACGGAAAGAGGAGCTGACCTTCAAGTCAAGAATTGATCGGTATGACTGCCTCTTGGCAAGCTTAAAGGCCCTGAGGAGAATCCCAATCCCCACCCTGACGCCATAGGCCAAGAGAAAGCTCTGGCACAAATTCCCGATTGCATTGGCCACGCAAGAGTCGGCATGCGTACAGAGAGGATCCTGCCCCTGCCCCTGTCCATGTCCCTGCCCCTGACCCTGCTGCTTCTGCAGCTCCTGTATAGCCTCTCTTAAGCTCGCCTCCGCCTCCCTCAACCGCCTTACTGCCGCCTCTTTTTCTTTCTCTACCGAATTCAATTGCGCACCTGAAAATCCTTCAGTGGGATGCGTCATTGTCAGATGATAAGGGGAAGAAACTTCATTGAAGAGGAAAGAGGGACAGGAATCAGAATACAGACGCAGGTGCTGCAGTTTCAATACACTGCCGTGTAAGCGAACACCTCAAACCGTAAACTGCTGCAAAAGGACAAAATTGATTTTGTTAAATTTAGCAACGGTATCTCTGTTTACTTAAATTGATCGCGTGCCGGAACGACCAACAGGGATTCGCTACGACTACATTCCTATGGATGAGCTTTCCTTTTGCTTTTGGCACTTTTTTATTTGTTGCAATTTGACCTAGCTTTTAAAGGGGAGTTTTAGACTGGAATTAAGATTTTATTTTAGGACAGAGTCTATGAATGTTTCCTTTGCAAGAAAGAAAAAACTTCAGCCACAATCCTTGAAGATTTCCTTCATTGCAAGGAAGAAAAACTGAAGTCCTCCATTGAAGGTTGAAAAACTTTTCACTCGGACGTAGGACTTAAATTGGATGGCCGTATGACCGTATTTAGAGATTTTTGCCGTAAAATACAATCAAATTTTTAAGAAGATTGTATCAGATGAAAGGATAGATTTTGGATAGACTGTCAAAATTTATATAGAATTATAATGATATATATATTTGATTTATAAATAATTTTACTTACACTAAGGTATATCATAATGTTTTAAGGGCATCTTTGAATAAATAACTGTCATTAAAAAATTTGTTGACAAGCAAGGTCGACCATCAAATTTAAGCCCTGCTCGGATGGACAAAGGCATTAGGCTTGTTAATTTTTAAACTGTAGTAATTAGCTTGTCTTCTTGTATGAACTCGTTTTAATTTTGTGTATGTTATTTAATATAATTTTATATTATTGTAATTAAAAAAATAATAATATTTTAAATTTTCTATTATTTTTAATTAGGTTAAACATAGTCTATGTTCAGATTAAATTGTGTGATGATCTTGTTTTTCTTTTTTAAATCGAATATTTTTCACTTTTAAGATTGAATCTTTTATATTTGAATAGTATTCATCAATTTGCACAATAGAACATCTTAATGAGTAGTCATGGTTAGAGGGTCCAATGAAGGTTCTCTAATCGAACCAATTGTACAAACACACAACAAACTCAATGGAACAATAAAATAATGATATGTTTTTTATTCATTCACAATCATAATAGAACTACAATATGCCACAATGGGCTTTCAACATGCTAGGGCTCAAGAATTTGACTATAATGGGCAAATTACAAAGTTCAAAACATATTGCAATACATTGTCATTCCAAACTATCTTCTACTTTCTTTGATGACTTATAATGATCTTTAAAGGATGTTTATATGTCAAACCCTAACCTTGAGGGTGATCTTAGTAAATCACAAGGTGGTGCAAAGCTTAATGCCTAATGAAATGTGTAGTTGGCCAAGCGTACAAATGCATCTTTTAATACCTCAAAATTCCTAATAGAATGAGTAGATAGCTTGAAATATTTACTAAACTTGATAGAGCTCTTATGAAGATGAACTATTGGATATATTTTCTCTAATGGAAATCTCTCTAGGAGATCTCTTCAAATCTACATATAATTTCTACCTATTTGTAGCCTCTTCCAATTGTTATCTTATTACTAAATAATTTGAGTAGCATAGTCATGAATTATATCAAGTCCACTATGACCTTATTGTGCAAACCCTCTCAACCAATGAGTGTCCACTTAATGTTCAAACCCTCCCAACTAGCATGAGTGTCCACTTATTGTTGAAACCCTCCCAACCAATGAGTGTGCAACATTTCATTTTATATAAGGCCTTAAATGGTTTCATTTTTAGAGAAGAATGATAGGTATTATTATACATAAATTCAACTAGTGGCTAATATTTTTCCTAGTTTTTTGTATTAAAGATAGTTTAATTGCAATTATACAATTAGTTCCAGATCTGCATGATGCAACTATGCATCATATTACCATCTACTATTGATGTTCTCAACAAAAAGACATCACAAAAAGCATCTATACATGTTATTCCTATCCACTATTAAGTTGTTGATGCATATATTATAGTTGTATAAACTATATAAGAACTACCTACATAGTATTGCTTTTGCATATTATTGACACATTTAGAAATTTATGCTTTCATTGTATTCATCCATGTCCCTCTGGCCCATTGGAGGCTCAATATCTCATATCTCCTTGTTGGATCAAACTACTTCAATGGCAAACTCAGATCCCTCATTGACATGAAAGCGAGCTTTGTTTTTTTCTTTTATTTTTTCTTTAGATCTTTTGAAAAGCCCTTCTTGTAATTTTTTCAGCAGTTATGAGAGCCCTTTTAGGAATGGTAGGTTTTCATTTTTGTTGAAAGCCCATGTATGTTCATATCATATCTCAATTGTGTTGACTCTAACTGTTCCATCTTCCATCAACTTCAAGAATTCGTGGTTCGAGATTTCCATGGTAATAATAACCTGCATTGCAACATTGTAAAATATGAGTCTTTTATAAAACTCAGTAAGCAACCTCCTAATTCCCTAAAACTTTTCCTCATTCTTCTTAATCCAAATTTTCCAAAGAAATTCAATAGATCTAGATTTAACCAAAATATATTACATTCTTTATTTAATTTATTCACTTTTCCAAATAAAATTTCAGTCCAAATAATGTTACCTTTCCATCCTTTAAGATCAAAGCAAAATAAATTCCATGCTTCCTTTGCATATAAGCAATAAAAAAAATGTGTTTTATTGTTTCAAGTTTCCTACAAGTGTTGCACAATTCAATATCAATAAGGTTATTTTTGTATGGCAATTTTTGAAGAATTAACAACCATTTGAAACAATATGTTAGACCAGTTTTTCACAAAGATATTTTGCCATTGTTTACCAGTTAGGTAAATGTTCCAAGTCTGATTAAGCTAATCAAACATGGAAAATTTATTACATAAGGTTTTATAATCAATTTTAGCATTGAATTTTTGAATATTAGTACCATCAATCCACTTGAATTGCTTAAAGTAATCACTATCATGGTTGTAATTTTTGGGAAGTTAAAGAATTGTACAAGCTTCTCTAAGTATGGATTAGGTCCTCCAATTTGAGGGAGGGAGATAAAATTCATTACTTAAAGAGGCATGGGTTTTAATTTGGCCTTCACTCAAAATGTCTTTGAAATAAATGATGCCTTTAGTAGTCTAGTTTTTTGGCAGAGCAACCTTCAATTAAGGCTAAAGGCTTCTGAACTTATGTTTGAGATTCCACCAAATGGATCTATTTTCAAGAATCTTGTTTTTTTCATTTATAACATCATTGTTAATAACATTCTCATTAACAAGATCCCATGCTTTTCATATGCTTTTGAATACAGCAAACCCTGCAATAACTACTAGAAAGGCACAAGCTGTCAAGTCACTAAAAGGAAGCATCTTCCAAGATTTGGCTTGTTTGGGGATAGCAAGATGGATATTATTCCTTATTAGTATTTTAGATGGTTCATTTCCTTCCATGGCTTTAAGGATCCATTTGACAGTAAAAGCCATACCATGTAGTTTAAGGTATTTCAATCCCAGTCCCCCTTTGGCTTTATCCATACATCACTAGTCCCATTTAATAGAGTGTTTCTTTTTATTTCCTTTGCTATCTAACCACAATAAGTTCCTAATCTTTTTTTGGATTTCATTCACTTGGTAACTGCTAAATAGCTAAACAAAAGAATAACATAGACTATAAGAGGATAATATCTTTTGGAAAATTTATATTCTTCTAGCTAGAGAAAGAAATTGTTTATTCCATTTATTAAGCTTGCAATCAATCCTTCCCTTGATCCACATCCACATGTCCTTTAGACAGGTGTTAATAGCAAATATAATTCCAAGACATCTTGCTTGCCTAGTGGGGCCTCCCCATTGGAATTCATATTTTGCAAACCAATTTGGGGAGTTTCCTACTAACCCAACATTATGGATTTGATATCTAAGAGTTTAGCACCAGAAGCATCACAGAATAACTTAAGTTTCATCATAAGGGAATCCATAATTTCCTCATCAAGTTCCAAGAACAATGTTGTATCATCAACAAATTGCATTTTAACAGATCCTTGTTATTAGGGAGGGAGATGCCCCTAACACTAGGAGATGTAGAGGATTCCCTCATAAGGTAGAAAATTGCATTTGAAGCAATAAAAAATAGAGAAAGGTCTAGGGAGCATCCTTTCCTTATTGATCTTTCAATTTTAAATTCTTTAGACAGGGAACCATTTATCTCTATCTGGGCAACAACATCTTTCATAAGACTTTTAACCAAATGGTAGAAACTAACAAGGAAACCAAACACTTCTAGAGTCATAAGCAAAAAATACCATTCTACTCTATCATATGCCTTCTCAAATTCAATCAGAAACACAGCCACATTTTGGTTGGATTGTTTGGACTAGTTCATGGCCTCCCAACTGATCAAAAGATTCTCTAGGATATATCTGCCCTTATGAAAGCAGGGAGGATATCCACAAGCCTAATGGCAAGAAGTTTATACGATACATTAAGAAAGGTAATGGGCTACCAAATGGTAGAAACTAGCAGGGAAACCAAATGCTTCTAGAGTCATAAGCAAAAAATACCATTCTACTCTATCATATGCCTTCTCAAATTCAACCAAAAACATAGCCACATTTTGGTTGGATTGTTTGGACTAGTTCATGGCCTCCCAACTGATCAAAAGATTCTCTAGGATATATCTGCCCTTATGAAAGCAGGGAGGATATCCACAATCCTAATGGAAAGAAGTTTATAAGATACATTAAGAAGGGTAATGGGCTACCAATTCTTGAAGAGGGACTTGTCACCATCTTTAGGGATCAATTTAATCACATATTTATTAATATTACAATCCTGAAGGGAAAATAGGCATCCCAAAAATGACATCTAAGATCAGTAAGTGTCTTCAATAACATTTTATTGTGTTTAGAAACCTCAAAAAACACATACTACTATGTCATAAAGCGGAAAATGACACAGTTTATTTCCCACATTAATCTTTAAAGGAAAGTGAATGCAATTTTAGATCTTTCTAGGTCAAAATTGTTTCAGCAACATGCATTAAATAGATTCAACATAGAATCATAAAACATGAAGAATAAGAGAGAAGAATAGAACACATAGATTTATGTGGGGAAACCTCGTTCAAGTAAAAAACCCCACACTCCAAAACATATGACCATTGTATTATTCAGCAACAAGAGTACAAGTTACAATACAATATCAAACTCATGGCCTTTATAGGAGATTTACATCTTGTTCCATCTATGGAGAAAATTCGACAGCATAACCCCTATGTAGAACACTCTCATCTAACTCCTCAAGCAAAAGAACCTATACATATATAGTCTCTAGTGCATGCAACTGCACCATCTCAAAGTCTGCACCCATACATGAACATGCAACAACATGCAATGGAGTGCAACATGCACATGCAAAAAGCACCTGCCAAAAATCTACATTGCAAAAGGTGATCACATTCCATGTTAACTCAACTTGAAATAGAAGTATTCCCATGTACAACTCATCTAGCTTATAGCAACATCCAATCTCAAATTTTCAAAGTGGGTGCCAACTTCTTAGAAAATAGGGATCTTGTCATAGTTAACTTGATTGCCTTGACACGTGTCACCATTGTGCAACTCCAAGAAGTTCCTTTTAAACTTCACTCCAAATGAGCACACCAAGTGACAAGTGGCACTATGGCACACTCTCATGGAGTTTGTGCAAGCTACAAGTCTCCCATGAAGTTCCTAGGTGACAAGTGGCACTTCGTCAAGCTCTGCTCCTTACATGTAGGATATAACACTCCCCGACGGGTCCCACAAAATGCTAAGACATCCCCTAAAGTTATTAACTTAGGATATATCAAATATTTGCACAATTAATCCAATTAATTGAATATTTTATCCCAAGAAATAATTTTATAACTCAAAGATTGAGACACCTTATTCCCAACATTATCCCACTTTTCAAAGACTTTCCAAGAGTCTATGGATCCAATAGGAACAAATTGTTAAGAGTCAAATAGATGAAAAATGTCACCATCAGCCATACATGCAACCACATGAATCCATAACCATGCTCTCATGCCCCAATAAGACATTTGCACTGACATCCAAGATGTCCACCATATCATGTAACAATCCCTATCATCCTCCAATTTGCATCCATGAAAAAAAGGAACAAGCCAAGGTAAATATGCACTCATCCAAAGAACACAAGTATTAGATCCAACTGATAGAAAAGGCTAGATGATACTGCCACAACTCCACTATGCTCATGAGCTATACAGAAGCATCAAACAACTCAAACCTATAATTAGAACACAACCTAGAAGCTAAAGAATCCTCCAAAGAATAAGATAAAACATCAGCCAAAACATCAACCAGAAATTAGATGCTCACATCCAACTAATAAACCCATGTAATCGAAATGGTTCCCACAGAAAATGCTAATCCATCCAATCAACCATACCTCAAAGGTACCCGACATCAGTAAACTCATGCCAACAACATATCCAACCCATAAACCACAATCACAAGCTCCAAGTATCAAACAATCAATGACGACAAATACCTCTAGGAACTCACATTACATGGGTAATGTCAAATCTAAAAATATTGAGGCATGCCGAGTCTACCAATAATATCACATATAAAATGCAACCATGTAGTATCAAGTACCATCCACAAAGATGTGCAAATCCTGCAACAACATTATTGCAAGAAACATCTCTCTCAACAAATCTCCACAACTCTCCCAAGTTCTCCACCTCTGAAAAAATAAAGAGATAAAGGAACCTCCATGCCATCACCAAAGTGACAACATGTGACCAAAAACTAGTGATCACCATAGTTCCACCCAAAATCTTGCATCCAAAGTCATGTGAATTTGAACATCCAGGAAGAACACCAAGACCAAAGAGAGAGAGTGCAAACCATAAACATGTATCATACCCTTCTACATATACCTCTAGAAATTTTGGCTATGCCAAGTATGATCTCCTCCATAACCCCAAGAGAAAAGACATAACAACACCCAAAACCTTTCAATCTTAAGAGATCAAACACAACATATGTATCAAGTAATCACATGGATGTAAGCTTCTCAAACCAAGAAGATCAAACTACTCCATTTTCCATTTTAGGAAATCAACCCACTACCATCTCCTCAACTCCTCATAAATGACATCACAATGTCAACTCATATGCTCAAGGAGATAACCATGCTAAACATCTCTCAAACTAAATCCTCCAATGTCATTTGACTATAACTCAAGATCCATATCTATGAAAGATAAGCAAAACACCTAAAAGGAACAATGGGCTATTCCTCTCAAGTAACAAACCATCAAGTAGACCAAGAGTGGGGAATGAGAATGCTCCTCCAAGATATCCAAGTCATTGCGACTCATCCAAGATAAATCTCCTCATAGGTCTATGTTGAACTCACGTTCAACCAATGTGTAGGCTCCTTGGACTTCCAACCGAGATCCCATCAAGAGAACCCATCTCAACACACATCTCCCATCATAGGAGAAAACCAGCCTCACCTAAGTCTCCATGTATCCATGAGTATTAGCAAAAGATCAACCCATTCTAAACTCTAAATACATCAAATAATTCTCATGAATTTTTCGAGCACATAACCAATGCATTCAATACAAAGAGAACTCTCTAGACCACTATCAAAGCTCCAATCATCTAAAACAACAAAAGGAACCTATCATGACACTGTGATCTAATCATCCCCCTTAGGAGATCACATGCTCCAAGTGAACATAACACATGGTCTCAAGAGAACATGTATCATGCCAAAACTTGAATCTAAAATGAAGAGTATATCATGACATAATAGCACCATACTCTAAACCAAAATCACTTGTCAAGCATCATCGACACCTCAAACCAAAGACCACAAGGGTCCTCAATGGCTCCAAGATGTTACATGTCTTCAATATCATGAAGATGACCCATCTCCAAATAATTTCCATGCAAATGTGAAAGAACTCTTCTGCAACAATAGGATCTAAGAGCTCCTCCTAGTAACATCTGCAACACTAAAGAAGATGATCCACCACGAAGTGACAAATCCACACTCACTATTAAATCTCCCACTAAATAGTGATACTGAGCTCTCCAAGCATCATGACTCACCCATCTCCTAATTCAAAGATCCTCCAAGTCCACACACCCACATGTCCATCTGAAAGTGATATCAAGTGGCACCAAGATCTCTAAGACAAGGACGTACACCATCGTTGTGAAAAGCTCACACAAAGCTGTGTATCCAAGCTATCCATGACATTGTGATACACATGCTATAGGTCCCTATTGACTATCCAAGTACTCAACACCATCCATCCTCTCATCCCAAAGTAACATACCACTGCACTAGTAACCACAAACAAGGCCAACTAAAGCAATCTGCATCAACACTGAACCAATCTCATGGATATAGACAGTCCACATCTAATTCATTTATGCAATCATGTAGGTAAAGATAGCCTACAACATTGCACAACTCATAGATCCAATCACTGAAACATGCAAACTCACCATCACACTGGCAAGAACAAACATAGATATAAAAGAGGATAAACATGTAGACAACATGAATCAAGCACCAAACTAAGCATAGATCCAATTGGCAAATCAAGTCCACATCAAGCACTATAGACTAGAAACCTATCAAGCATCCACCACAAAAATGTTGAGTGACTAATCACATACTGACATCTCCATGCAAAGAAGGGAAGACACCTCCTCTCAGCATGCATGCATAACTATAATTATCTTACATACATAATCACGCCACATCATTTGAAAAATAGTTCTTTAACAAATCCACATAACCATAATTTTTTCTTGACTATGTAAAACCTACAAAAAACATTATGCATAAAGGGCACACATGCAAACGCATACCCACTTGTCGTCCAAAAGACCCACAAGTCCAACCAAAACAATAAAAAAGCATAGATTTGTATCATCATATATTTTTTTAAAAAAATCTATAAAACCTTCATATCCAAGGAACATGAATTTGAGTCATGCAAGTACAAACATCCATAAGGAAAAATTAGTTAAGGAACTCCAAGCCCATTTATAGGCCAACTCCACAACTACCATCATGCACATGCATCCAAGAGAGAGATAGGCTATTCCAAAAGCTTTCAAATCATCCAATGATCAAATCCATAACTTACATGCAATTGGGGCAACAAAATCAGTGACTTCCATTACTAGGAAAATCAAACACCCAACATAAGCACATCACTTCATAGTTGAAGACAACCCAAGTTTATCCATATCACTGGGGAGCCTCTCACAGCCACCCAATATGAAAACTTTGTTGCATGCAACCACATAGTTTAAAAGCATACCTCATGCATCAGGATTACTCTAATGCCAAACAAGAGCTCCAAATCAACATCATTTCAATCTTGATCAACTCCATCTTCTTTGTCTTCACCATCCTTCAAGTTGCTTGTTGTCTCCTAAAACTAGAACAATTGCAAAAAAAATCACACACCAAAGGATAATACTCAGTTGATTCCTTCAAATTTCCTCAAGCTTGCTAGGCTAAGAAATCTTCACAGAGGGAATACCCAAAACTCGAAACATCAGGAATCCTCACATGCCATAACCTGCAAGCAAAAGAAAGCAACAAGTGAGTCCATGCAAGTACATGAAACACATACGCAATTTACTGTAAGGAAGCTAAGGTAGAAGAACAACTTCCTACACTAATCTTGAGAGGAGAAAAATGCAAAACTTTACAAATCTTTTTCAGTTACAAAAACTTAAACAAAAATAAACATTTAACTATCATACATACCACAACATAGTGATTTACATGGGGGAAAACCCTTTCACAAGAAAAACCCCACACTCCAAAAGCCACCCAATATATTATTCAGAAATCACAAAGATTACAATATACTTATAGAGCAAGCTTCTCACAGGGGTATGACCAACCAAAGATCCAGAGGCAACACGACCACTATCAGACTCTCATAATACATCACTATTCACAATGGTAATACAATGCCCTCATAAAATAAGGTTTCCTTCTAGGGCAAGTCAAGATAACAAAATATTGATGGTTAGATTTGAGACCTAATGATGAATGATCCAAATTTACAATAATAAAATATAAATAAAATTTAGCTTTTAGGGGCACTGCCCCTGAGCCCCCACTAGGGCACGCAACCCCTAGACCCCTCATGGGGAAACTCCCCCATACCCCCCATCACTGATGTATCAACAATACCTTATGTATCAACAACACCTTATGTAATTACAAGGTTGAGACACATTTTCCTAACATTCACAAGAATGCACAAGCAAATCCTGAATAGAGCTTTGGTATCAATTGAAGGGAAAATAGGCATCCCAAAAATGACATTCGAGATTAGTAAGTGTCTTCGGTAATATTATTTTTCATTTAAAAACCTTAAAAAACACATACTACTATGTCATAAAGTGAAAAATAGCACCATTTATCTCCCATATTAATCCTTAGAGGAAAGTGATTGTAATTTTAGATCTTGCCAGATCAGAACAATTTCAACAAATTGCATTAAATAGATTCAACGCATAATACTAAAACATGAAAGAATAAGAGAGAAGAATAGAAAACATAGATTTGTGTGGGGAAAACTCTTTCAAATAAAAAACCCCACACTCTAAAACATAGAGCCATTGTATTATTTAGCAACAAGAGTACAAGTTACAATACAATATCAGACTCATGGCCTTTACAAAATATTTACATCTTGTTCCATCTCTGGAAAAAATCCAATAGCATAACCCCTGTGTAGAACACTCTCATCTAAATCATCAAGCAAAATAACCTATATATATAGTATTCAATGCATGCAACAACATCATATCAAAGTCCACACCCATACATGAACATGCAACAACATGCAATGATGTGCAACATACACATGCAAAAAGCACCTGCCAAAAATCTGCACTTCAAAAGGCGATCAAATTCCATGTTAACTCAAATCAAAATCAAAATATGCCCATGTACAACTCATCTAGCTTATAGCAACATCCAATCTTTACTTTTCAAAGTGGGCACCAACTTCCTAGAAAATAGGGATCTTGTCATATAGTTAACTTGATTGCCTTGACACATGTCACCACCATGCAACTCTGAGAAGTTCCTTTCAAACTTCACTCCAAACGAGCACCAAAGTGACAAGTGGCACCATGGTGCACTCCCATTGAATTTGTGCAAGCTACAAGTCTCCCATGAAGCGCCTAGGTGACAAGTGACACTCTATCAAGCTCCGCACCTTGCATGTAGGATATAACACTCCCCGATGGGTTCCACAAAGTGTTATGACATCCCATAAAGTTAGCAACTTAAGACATAAAATCTTCACACAATTAATCCAATTAATTGAATATTTTATCCCAAGAAATAATGCTAGGACTCGAAGGTTGAGATACCTTAATCCCAACAAACCCAAAGACCCTTTTTGTATAGCTTCTTTGTAGAGTTGCAATAGGTCTTCACTAATCCAATCTATGTTGTGTTTGTAGAATTCCATAGGAAGCCAGTTAGCTCCAAGAGATTTATCATTATTTAAAGCATTAATATCTTTCTTAACCTCCTTAAGGATGATTTCCTTGTCTAGTTTGTTAATTTTTTCCTTTGACAATTTTTTTGGAATGAGTTGTGTACAAAAAATTCTTGCATTGTGGCAAATAGAGCTATTACTCTTAGAAGAAAACATCTTATAAAAACTAAGGAATAGATTCTTAATTTCTTCATGATCATGGATAACCTTGTTATCTACCCAAATTTTGTCAATTTGTTCTTTTATTTCCTTATTTTTTATGATCTTAAAAAATAATTTAGATCCTTTGTCATCATTCTTTAACCCATTCTTTTTTTTACCTTACCCTCAATCCTTGAATTTTCTTGGTCTACAATCTTCTCAAGAAATCTTTGATTAGATTCATATTGGAGGGTTCTTTTTGAAGGTTTTCCTAAATAGTTAGAAGCTTCTCGTTAAGGGTAACCTCTATTTTCATGTTATCCATGGCTCTTTTATTCCCTATGGTTTGAAAGATAGTCTTCCAACCATTAACATTGTGTTCCCATCTTTCAGTCATTGACAAGTTCTTTAACATTCATCTATTAATTTATCTAAGTGTAAACATAGCATCATTGTAGTCCTCATCCTTAAGGAGGTTAGCGTTGAGTTTGAAATTTATTTCCCTTTTATGCTCACTATTAACTAGAGTTTTCAACAAAATATTTACTAAGATAGGATGGTGATTAGATAATGTATGTGGGTAAACACTAACAGTGCACCCCTTTTCATCTTTACCAAAACTAAAATAATATTTGGTTGCATAAAATCTGTCTAAACTCTAGAATAGATTCTATTTTAATTGCACTAGTTGTACCAAATGCCCTTATTATATTTTTTGTTACCACTTGAGGGGTCAAATAGATTGAGTTTGGATTTCAATCTGGACTAGAAATATAGTTCATTTCCTTTCCATTCCAACTTCATCCCTTCAATCTTATCTTCTTGATGTTCAATCATAGTAAAGTCCCCTCCTATAATCCAAGGGATGTTGTGGAGGTTGTACAACCATTGCCAAAGCTCAATTCTACTCCTATAGTCATTAGGGGCATAAAATGAGCATAAACCAAACTTAACATCATCCTTTTCAATGATTACCCATACAACTCTTTGACAAGAAGAGTCATTCTCCCTCACATGTTGAGCCCAATTATTGGATAATAATATGACATATCGCCCTCTCCCTTTCTCATAGTTGGTTACAAACTAGATATAATCCTTCCATATAAAGTTTAGATTGGTTTCAAGAGTGAAGTTGGTAGCCTTCACCTCTTGTAGGAAGGCAACATCTTTCTTTCTTACTAGGTTCAATTTTTTTTGGATAATATACTTCCTATTAGGGGACTTGAGTCCCTTGATATTCTAGGATGTATAGTGCAATCCCATACTTATTTTCATTGAGATGTGTCCATAGATTTCCTAAATCTATCATAGCATTTAGGAAGATAATTCTCCGTCTCTTTTCAAGTTTGGAGAATGGGTTTGGGGATTCTTTAGTTCTCTTTTTCCTTTTATATTTTGAAACACTCACATTACCATTGCCAACAAGAATAATCTTTTCCTTATCAATATTAGCAGGGTTGAGGGAAGAACTAGTATATGGGAGATGATTCCTTTCAGACACTTTTAAGCATTGTTCCTTTCCAAATATTTTTGCATGGGAATCATTATTACTCTCCATTTTATTACCCTCATTTTTAAGTAGAACCTCATTACAAATCATTAAGCTACTATTACCCTCCCTATTAAGGGTGGCTTTGGGGTCATTTTGATTTTCCTTAACTATAATCAATAGATGATTATTTTCTTGCCCCAAATTGGGTATAATCTCATATTGCAATTCATATATGGTAGATAGATTTGTGATCAAATTCTTAGGAGCTTGCAAAGACATAAAAATTTGAACATTTTCAATTTCTAACTTGTCCTCCCCATTGCCCATAGATTCTAAATTTTGAGAGTTACAGACACCAAGCATACCCACATTCACAAAATAGGAGTCTGAGAAAGTTTTGGGCTTTTGCAAGTTTCTAGGATTTTGATTCTTGTTTCCAATCTCTTTAACAATGCTTTGAACCATAGATTTGGACTCATTATTCAGAGAGGAATTGATAGTTTCCACTTTGCCAATTCTTTTTGGAGATTGTGATGGCACCTTCAAATTTTTCAAATTTGAAGTGCCTATATCTCTTCAATGTGTCGACTGAGCCTAGGCCTGCATCCTACTAAATCTGCCCCAGAGGCCCTCTTTGTCAATTAATATTTTTCAACTCAGAGCTCATCTTGCAAATCCTCTTGGTAGAATATTTTTTGGTGCATATGGTAATGTACCTGTTCAGTTTCATGCCTTTTGGATGAGTTTTGATGGGTTAATTAATGTGTTGTTGACTGCAATAGGCCAAACTTGGTGTTTCAAAAAGTTTCAAATTTTCCAATTCTAACGACAACCCATTTATTATTTTGGTCTAAATCATCTCCAGTTTCAATTTCATAAAAAATGGAGGTCATATGATGCATTATTTTAATGCTTTTCGGTTGTGGTGAACATGTCTGGTGGGCTAGTTCACAAAGGAGGTACCTAAATTTTGAAGGCTGGGCAAAATTTGATTTAAAACCCATGTTTTAAATAATTGATCACGGCCACACACAAAAATTATCAGATCTAGGGCTCTTCATTTGCGCGTAATGAAATTTCTTTGTTTGGCCTATAGGCGTAATTAAAATTTGCAATTTTTCTAATGTTTCAAATGCTAATGTTTAAAATATTTAAAATATTATGCAAATGTGAAAAGGCATTTAGGGAAAATACAAAACACAATTTCAAATGTTTATGATGGAGAGCAAGTTTAATTCTTGCTTCTGATTGGTTGAGGCATGACACGACAATGCACAACACAAAACTCCATCGCCCATCTCACTTTGAGAATGATTGAACTAATACAGACTAGCGATGCCTGATGGTTTGCATTGTATGAGTTTGAGGCAACTTTAAACTTTATGAAAATCATTAAAAGAGTTTTCCATCACACATCTCTCCTTTCATGGGAAGTGTTGAGTTGAAATCAACGATGAGCGATGGTTCCAATGTCCAATGCCCATCACTAATTGGTAACCTTTCCTTCCAAACAAAGTAGTGATGGCCTTCAAGTGATGGTTTTTCAAATGGCACGTGAGCAAAAAGTTTCAATATAAATATATTTTCAAATGTTCATTGTAAAAAGGGAAAGTTTAATCCATGTTTTTCATTGGCTAGGGAGGTTCACGACAATTTATGTTTATTGTAAAAAGGGCAAGTTTAATCCATGTTTCCCATTGGCTGAGGAAGTTCACGACAATTTCTCACGATAGCTGCATCGCCCATCACTAGTGTCAAGTGGAGAGGGAGGAGGCAAATAGCAATGGTAATGGGGGCAACGATGGCTCATATTCCATCGCCCATCACTGATTTAAGTTTTCCTTTTTCTTGAAAAGTAGCGATGGTGTTTATTGTGCGATGGATTTCATCAACACCCAAGTTTTATCATGTGTAAAATAAATGTCTACTACTAATTGCAAATTGGAGTTGAGAAATGTAATGTGAGAATGTGATGCAAGGATTGTGTGCAATGAAATCAAATTTTTTTTTTCACATGGAGATGCATTTGAAGTAAATTTTCATTATGTTGGGAGCAAAATATAAAATGTAATCACGTTTTTGTGTTTTGGGCGTATTTTTGAATGCATCTACAAGCTACAAAATGCTCTTTTATGCTCTAGAAGGGTGTATAAACCATTTCTATTGCCTGGGAAGTAGTTTTGGCAAAGTTTTATACATTTTCTGGCTACCTATGAGGTGAAAAATGTTTGGAAACCATTTCTCACAAACCAAAAATTAAATCCAACATATGGGAAAAAATTAACTTACAGGGTAAAAGGGCAAATGGGTAAATGGGTTTTGACCTAGAGGTAAATATTTTTCACTTTTAGTTGAAAATGAAGCCAGTAAGTCGGTTATTACAGCCAAGTAATGATTTGCACGGGATTTTCAAGTGAAGGAAAATTGGAGAGAGGGAAAATGAAGTAAAGAGACATTCTCTAAATGCCAATTTGTTGTTGATCAATGGAGCTTAGATGTGCCATGTGTCATTGATGGATTAACTTTAGGGCTTTTTTGCTTTCTTCTCATTTCTCTTAAAATGAAAAAGTCGGTTTCATTGTAAGGGGTTTTGAGTTTTGGGGAGACTTTCAACTCTTGGGTTTTTTACCATGGAAGAGGCTATGTACAAGATATTATTGAATTCCAATGGTGAAGGTCCTTTTTTATTAGTCATTAATTAATAGTGCCTCTATATTTTGAAACTGTGGAATATATGAATATAATCTATTATGTAATTATCTACAATTGTGAGTTATAATATGCTTTAAACTATGTAATCAAGGGTTATATCAGTTTGTCAAACACATTTGTTGTTTTGAATTAGTTTGTTGGTTTGTTGTTTATCCAAGGGATTGAGTAAATGCTTGCCATGAACTAATGGGTATGTTATCATTTGCTAGGGATTAATAAGTATGTTGCATAATAGGCTTGTTTAGGTTTGATTATCATAAGGTGATAATCTAGCAGAAGACCATCAAAGTACATTTGGTTTTGTCATGTACAATGCTCAACATGTGACTCTGTAGCCCAAGGCAGGCAATGGGCTTGCATGGTTTTTTTTCCTCATCTTCAAAAACAATCTTCAAATTTAAAAAATAAATTTCTATTTCAATTGAGGTTTTATTTCTTAGAGCATGAGAGTACGAAAGTGCAATGCACTTCCATACTCTCATTCTCTAAATGTTGAGTGTTGTGAGGGATTAGCCATCCTTTTGAAATATTCTATTTATTGAGCACTTACATGAGAATTCATTTGCTATTTGTTGAAAATGGAGGTAATTATGTAGCTTTAGAACTTGTAAAACTATGTGATTACATAGATCTAATTAAGTGTTCTTTGTTACAATTTCTTTGTGCATGATTATTTGTTTACAAAGATATCTTGTAATCTCCTCAAAGTTGGCACCCAAGAATGAGCCCACTTAACTTAGCCTTATAAAATATCTTCTCATGCAAAAGTGTTAACTCCAAGATGCCAACTTGTGCGCCCAAGGTGGGTCCAAGTCAATCTCTGTTAACTGAAACATATCTCTCCATCAATTCATGCAAATAGGATGCATGATTGATCATCCCCACTTAACTAAATGTATCACCTGTTATTTGTCATGCAACTCAAGTCATTAGTAATGCATTCCAAGTCAACTGAAGTCAACTAGCATTCAACTAAAACTAACTACATGCAACTGAAGATAACTTAACCATAACTGAACTAAACTAAACTAAACTAAACTTCATGCATGTAAACATCAATCCCTAACTTCTAGGATCTTTACATGCATTACTGAAGTGTTATCTTTCTCCAAATAGTTAACTTAACTCAATGTGGGTTCCACCTTACATGTGGGTGCTCTATGTGCTCCTATTTTGTAGGAGCTCTTCTTGGGCATCCCCACATGTTCCTATCATTTAGAATTAATTACAAATGTCATTTTACATGTTCATTACATTTGAATTTAATCTCTTTCTAATCCTAGTGTTGGGGAACACTTTCCAAGGACTTAGGAGATACATGTAATATGTTTAGGATTGCAATTAAATGGCATCCTATTCCCAACATTCTCCCACTTGACATTATACATTGCAATTATTCTAAACAAGGAATCATTATTATAAATCAAGTAGAAGACTCAAGGCCAATGGCCTTCCTGCACCAACTAATCAATCCATTCCAACTTCAAATGCAACTTGCATAATCATGAAGCTCCAAGCAAATGATTAATACTCAAAACCAAGGGAACTTATCTGTAGGAACTGGTTTCATAAGATAATCTACAACATTAATTAAAGTGTCAACTTTCTCAATTAATACCTTCCAACTCTCAACCATTTCTTGCACAAAGTGATATTAAACATCAACATGCTTAGTAAGAGCATGATACATAAGATTTTTGTCTAAACAAATAGCACTCTGACTATCACATTCAAGTTTAACTTACTTGTAATTAAAACCAATACCTTTCCCAAGTCTCTATAACTAAATTGCCTCTTTGGAGGCATGTGAAACTGTTGAGTGTGTTGAACTCATGTTCAACCAAGGCGTAGGCTTCTTGGTCTTTACTGTTGAAAAAACTTTTCTTACAGGTAATCATTCTAACATATATCTCTTACCATAAGATAACTCAAGCCTCACCTATTTCTCCAAGTATCCATGAGGACCTGTAACCAACCAATCCATGCCAAACTCCAAATGCAACATAACACTATCATGAAATAATCAAGCAAATGATTAATGTACCCAATACATAAGAGAACTACATAAGATCATTGTCAAAGCTCCAATCATGAATCAGGAACACAAACATGACAACATGATCTAACCATCTCCTCCAAGGAGATCACATGCATCATAACATACATAAACATCCTAGTCTCAAGAGAACAAGTACCATGCCAAAATCTAAATGCATATCAAGAGTAAACCATGACATAATATAAACCACTCTAAACCAAGAAAAAAAAGATATCTCCAATCACATGGAGATAACCTTACCAATGATGCATCCACATCACTGCCAACAACTCCCACTGAACCATGGTATGAGCTACACATGGCATCACGACTACCATCCTCTTCATGAAGATCACTCTTTAACATCAAGCAAAGAGTGATCACTAACATTTTTACATGAAATGATCAATGCATGATTACCGTCACCCAAGGATTCCTCTATAGAAGAATCAAAACTTTTTTTCTTGTTCTTACAATCCTTCTTCACATGTCTTGGTTTCCCACAATTCCAACACTTTACCATACTCTATCCTTCAGACTTACCCTTCCCTTCCTTGTCTCCCTTAGGTTCCTTTTTCTCAGGCCTACCTTTTACAAACAAGGCATCTTGGATTTCCATTTTAGACTTCCTTCTCATCTCCTCTGATAGGAGAGTAGGAATTATATTGTCCATCTTCGAATCTGCACCACTACCACTAATAGCAACAATTAGATTTTCCCAAGATTTTGGTAAAGATCAAAGTAACAAAATGCATTTATCTTCATCTTCTAGCTTTACATCTATAGATGCTAACTGACTTAGAATCAAATTAAAAGCGTTCAAATGATTTGCAATAGAATCACCATCTTTCATCTTTAAAGAATACAACTGTCTTTTTAGATATGGCTTATTAGTAAGAATTTTGGTTTGATAGAATCACCTATTCTCTTCCACAACTTATATGCAGTAGTTTCTTTTTTAACATTCAAGAGAACAACATCAACAAAACATATTATTATGGTCCCTCTTGCCTTCTTATCAAGCTTAGCCCAATCCTCATCTAACATCGTTGTAGGTGACTTTGTTTCATTACCAACAACTAACCACTAATCTCTCTCTTTAAGGAGATCCTCCATTTTTAGTTTCCACATATCATAATTATATCCATTGAATCTTTCAATATCTAAACGAGAATTAAAACTCATTGTAACAAACTTATTTTCCAAAATCAGCAATAACAAAATAGTAAAAGCTCCCATTATAGCCAAAAAACCTTCAAACTTTTAAGAGAAAGGCGTCCCAAACTCTACCCCAACGGTTAGCTCTAATACCAAATGTTGAAAATGGAGGTAATTATGTAGCTTTAGAACTTGTAAAACTATGTGATTGTAGATCTAATTAAGTGTTCTTTGTTACAATTTCTTTGTGGATGATTATTTGTTTAGATTCATTTTACCATTTGTAGAAATAGACTGAAGATTGTAAAAGAATAAGACCAGAAGATAGAAGCGACACAACATATACTGTGGAGAAACCCTTTCGGGAAAAAACTCCACCACCATAATCAATAGTGCTTGTATTATTTAACCTTAGAACAAGATTACAATAATTATTTATCAATCTTTGCTTGAGATGCTTCTTTTGCCTTCAACAATTCTTCTTCACAACCTGCAATAAAATCTGATAAAACTCTCTTCAACTTGCTGCAATTTATAGACAATGATGAGCCTTGTAAACTCCAAAGAGTTTGCAATTACAAAGCACAAAGCTTATCTCACAAAACCTACGCCTATTCTTTACAAGTAGAGTTCTCCTATGAAAAACAATGTCGAACCAAGTCCTTCATCAATTTGGGCATCCCAAACTGAAGTCATAACTCAACGTTGATTACAAAGATATCTTGTAAGCTCCTCCTCAAAGTTGGCGCCAAAGAATGGGCCCACTTAACTCAGCCTTATAAAATATCTTCTCATGCAAAAGTGTTAACTCCAAGATGCCAACTTGGGCCCCCAAGGTGGGTCCAAGTCAATCTCTGTTAACCGAAACATATCTCTCCATCAATTCATGCAAACATGATGCATGATTGATCATCCCCACTTAATTGAATGTATTACCTATTATCTGTCATGCAACTCAAGTCATTAGTCATGCATTCCAAGTTAGTTGAAGTCAACTAGCATTCAACTAAAACTAACTACATGCAACTGAAGATAACTGAACTGAACTAAACTAAACTGATACTGAACTAAACTAAATTGAACTAAACTGAACTCCATGCATGTAAACATCAATCCCTAACTTCTAGGATCTTTACATGCATTACTGAAGTGTTATCTTTCTCTAAATAGTTAACTTAACTTAAGGTGGGTTCCACCTTCCATGTGGGTGCCCCATGTGCTCCTGTTTTGTAGGAGCTCTTCTTGGATGTCCCCACATGTTCTTATCATTTACAATTAATTACAAATGTCAATTTACATGTTCATTTCTTTTGAATTTAATCTCTTTCTAACCCTAGTGTTGGGGAACACTTTCCAAGGACTTAGGAGATACATGAAATATGTTTAGGATTGCAATTAAATGGCATCCTATTCCCAACACTATTGGTAATGTACAAGGTCATTTGGCTACATAAATTCATAGGTACATTGTATGGGTTTACCCTCCTTGGTTTTGCAGAGCCTGAATTGTAGGGGAGAAAAGTGTAGAATCCATCTCTTGTTCGTTGACCACTAATCTTAAAGTTCTTAAGCATAAGGATTGGCTATCCTTTAGAGGATTTTCAAGGTTCAGTTGGAAAAAAAACCAACATATTGGATCCAATTAAGAATGAGATCCAAATTATTGCACATATCGAAAGCATATTTTTCAATTTCTCTCATCTGATGATTGTTGTTTAAAGCAATGTCATGACAATTTTTTTCCATTACTAATTGTTGTGCATTCCTTCTGTCATTTTTGAATGTGGAATAAACTTTCATCAAGCCTAACAACAACATTGGGGTTAGGAATATTGTTGAACAAACCAAAAGACACAAAGCATAAAGGTGGCAAAGAGTTAGGAGCCTCAAGAGCTAAAGGCTCATAAGGGGAACTAGAGATCTAAGCCCTTGAGGAATCTTGGCTATCAAGCTTGAGGTCAAAGCAAGATTTGGGGGGGGAGCCCATATTCACCCCAAGTCTTCTACAAAAGCTTCAAGGGGGGTAACTTTATATTTGCATAGATCCATAGAGGTAGGGTTAATAAAGTTGCCATCATTACTCAGGGGAGTCAACTCACCGTGAGTCATAGTGCCTGTTGTATGAGGTGACATGACATTATAGTTATCATTTAAAAACAAGTCATTTGAAGCACTATCCCCGAACATAGAGGGTTTAGGGGCAATTATTAAGCCATTGATTTTTCCAATCGAAGTAGAGTTGGTTCGACTATCATTTACACAAGTAAGGTTACATTTCATATTTTACCTCTCTTTTCCAGGCTTATTGAGAAAAATAGGATAGTTTTTCTATATGTTCCCTTATCTTATGTGGACACAAAAAAAGTAACCCTTCTACTTTTTCTCATGTTTAGGCCCTCCTAGTGGACTTTGGCTTGATTTTGCCTAGATTTAATGTTGTAATGTGATCAACACATTCACATTCAATCTTGGACCCTTGCAAATAATTAAGAATTCTAGGATGTCTTGTAAAAGTGTTGTGAAGTGTTGTAACCTACTTTCACACTTTTTTAGGACCCTTTCATTATAATTCACTTAATAAACCTCTTTTTATCACTTACCAAGTCCTATTTCAAAGTGTTGTAAAGAGTTGTAACAAACTCTCATGCTTTTCTAGGCTTTTCATCACTAATTCAACCCTTTCTTATGTTTAAATGACCCCTTAATGCACTTTCTGACCCTACTTAAGTGTATTTTTGAGAATATTCCCGTTAAACTTTATTAAATACACTTTAATCCCCAACACCCAGTAAAATTTCCCTGGTGGGACCAAGTCACCACCTGGGGTGACTTAGTCCCACTGCACATTTTTCAGAGTTTTTCTGTAGATTTGGATACCCATTTGGCTGAAACGGGCTCCAATGCAGTTTTCTAGATTTGGGACTAGGTTGCCCAAAATGGTGAAAGTGTCCTAGTAGGCCAAAATTTTAGGATCAACAACATTTCTAGTCTCCATTCCATTCTGCAACACATTTCTAGGTGCATGATTTCTATTTTTCTTTTCTATTCTGCTTTGATTACATTTCTATTCATCTTTCTAAGTGTTTTTGCATACATCACTGTGTTTTCAAACAACTTGCATTTCCTAGGTTTTACATTATTAAATCAATATATTTTATCATTTAATTGCATTTAGACATCATATTTAGACATACTTCATTCATCCTTGCATTGATTTTGAGTGTTTACATTGCCTATTTGGGCCCCATCTTTCTCCTTTTAGGTGGAAAACCCTAGTATAAGAAAGCCATTGGGAGCCAAAATCTTTGTAAACATTTTGGTGAACCCAACTTTTGAACATTTTTATTTTTTATTTCAAGTGCATTCATATCCTAGGAATCATTTGCATCAACATTGCATTAGTTTTTCAATTATTTAATTTGCATCCTAGGCTTTTACAAATTGCATTAGTGAAAAGCTCATATAGCTTACATTTTTGCATTACATTTAATTGAAAATTCAAAAAATTCTGCATTTTCATACTGTACTTGGATCTAAAAACTTCACACTCATAAATTTTCATTTAAAATTTCTAAAAAATCTCAAAAAAATCACTACTAGGACTAATTCGCCACACTTGGCGACTTAGTCCTCTTGCACATTTTGCACTGTAATTTCTATCATTTTCTGCATTTCTATTTTTTGTTATTGCATTTTTGTTACTATGATAGGTCGAATATATGCATTAGAAAATGAGCAGCAAACTAAAGAGTGCAAATAAACACCAAAACAACCTACACCTCAAGATTAGCCTAAGTTGGAATCAACACGAGATAAAAGCAACAAATGGAACCTTATACCTTGTCTCGAATCGATCCTTTGGTTGGCCCTTCGATCTTTGATGTGTATGCTCCTTGGATGGCAAGATGTGCAAACTAGATGATGATGTGAGGATGGATGAAAATGGATGAAAGCATGAAAATGACTAAGTGTAGATTGAGAAATAAAATTGCAAGAGTTTGGCTAGCAAAATGATCTCCTCTCAAATAAGAGAAAAGAGGGGGTATTTATAGAGATTTTAGAAGTCTCTAGGGAAATGGATGGCCAAGATTGAGCCACCAATGATCAAGATGTAGGGCCAAGGTGAGTTGAGAATTCACAAGCCCTCACATCTTGACATGTGGCATGTGATATAACCCTAAAAGATAAAGTGGACATGAGGTGGAAGGATAGTACATGACATAGAGGGGGTACAAAGTACCTTGGGATTGGACAAGATCTCCTCATAAAGGAGGTCCTTGTCCCTATGTGGGTGAGAGGACATGTGAGGAATTAAAAATTCCTCAAATATTCTCATGGGGAGATGGAAAATAATAAAGAATAAAGAGAGGACATGTGGGAAGAAGTGAAGGAATTAAAAATTCCTTTTAAGTGCATTGGGGGATTAAAAGTGAATTAAAAAATTTACATGGGGAAGTGGAGTGCCTTGCCCAAAAGGAGAAAGCCTTTAATAAGGTTGACTTAAGGACACATGCCATAAATGGGAAGGGGATTAGGTTAGACTAACCATATGTTTAAGGTTGTGGAAGTATTTAATTAGATGGACTAATGACTAATTAGAAGCAAATGAGAGATTATGGAGGATGTGACCCTAATGATGATTAGGGGTGTGCATATGTTAACCATAGTTAATTAGAGGAAGATGAAGGAGTTAAGATGGATTAGAGACCAACTTGCAAAAGTTGGAGGATGTGACAATGAGAGAGAAAAAAGGAATTAAAAAATAATAATTTTAATTCCAAAAGGGGAATATGACTAAATAAAATAAAATGGTGTATTTATTTAATTTAGGGGAGGAAGAGGTGTAAAGTATTTATTAAATTAAATACTTTATGAACCCTATGTAAGATGCAAGGTATTGATTAAACAAATGATTTAATTAATATTAACAGAAGGGATAAGCAACTGGATGAATAAGGAGACGTCTTTGATCATATGGAAGTGGTCAAATTAGATGTCTACATTTTTCCCCTCTTCGAAATACTATTAGGATAATAGGGTTTCGAAGAAAAATAGAATGCAAATGACTCTATAGAAGAAGAGATCAGAAAGGAGGTGCCCCAGCATGGGGGAATGTGTGAGCTGCCCCAAACAGAGGGAATGTGGAGAGGATGCCCTAGTCCAGCGAAGGTAGGCTTAGAGCGACGGGTTAGGAGAGGATGGTAGGGTAGGGTATGCCCCCTCGAGAAGGCAGACGGGGAAGAAAAAAGGGGTCCCGATCAACTTCTTGAAAGTAAGGAGTGGTATATGTTGTTGGAAAGAGTACGGAAAAATGAGAAGAATGGCGTTTGAACGGAGTCAATTGAGTAAATAGTGCATGAATGGCGGCCCTGGGAAGAAAGAGGCTGGATGAATTAGTTGGAGGAATTTGTGATAAAAAAAAGAAAAAAGAAGACTTTAATTTGAAAAAGGAGGGAAAAGGTAATAAAAGGTAATTGGAGAATTACCTTTTATCATTGTGACAGCTGGCAAGTGTGGAGAAGGAGGAGAAGAAGAGGAGGAGGTGAGAGATATCGGGCACGATGCCGGAGTACGATAGTGACATCATTCATTGGGTGGACGAGAGGCAGATATTCTTCACCCACCGTGTCATACCACACTAGGTTAGTCCAAAACTTAACTTTTTAATTTTGAGTCATTTATGCAATTTTTTTGGAAAAATGAACACATGGGTTTTGTCCGGGACGGTGGGAAGAAAAATGGGTAGGAGACAGATTGTTAAGATGTTTTTGATTTTTATTGGGATTCGCGCTGGGGGGCAAATGGGCGGTCGCCACGTGGACAGGTCTGCCGCCGTGGGCGGACACATCCGCAACCGCGGGCAGACGAGTCCGCCACCATGGGCGGATGGGTTTGCCACCGAGGAGGCGGGTCTGCCGCCGTGGGCGGACGGGTCCACCACCGTGGGGGCAGACGGGTTTGCCACCGTGGGGGCGGGTCCGCCGACTGGGTGGGACCGCCGAGGTAGAAGAATGGGGGGACAAGGTGACGGAGGGGGGGAAACAATGACAAGGATGTTAAACCTGAGAATGATGAGCGGAAAAAATAATGAAAATGATAAAAATTTATTGCGTGCACGCAGAAAACAAGGATTTTGCGGGTGCGAGAGAGACGATCAGAGGTGTTGAGGAGATGCATAGCAAGGATGACTAGGGAGGATCACCAGAGACTAGCAGAGGTAGGAATACTACATATGCTGACATATCTGATGATCAAGGCCCATGGGGCCATGTTGACAGCATTGATAGAGCGGTGGGATTCGACGACGTCGACCTTTCACCTACCGACAGGGGAGATAACGGTGACACTGGAGGATGTGTGGCAGATCCTGAGGCTCCCAATATCAAGGCTCTTGATTAGCGAGTGTTGGTCAGAGGATGAGGCGCTGGATGAGTCGGTGCGCATTGTGTTTGGTAGTGATGAGCTACCGGTGTAGCGGGGTCAGTTGGATGTGGATAGGATGGTGGCGTGTAGGGTACCGGTACTATCACTGTACTTAGCAGGGTTGATTAGTGGTATACTCCTGCCAGACCAGAGTGGGCAGTTTCTTCACATGAGGATGGTCGAGGTGATCCGTCACATCATCGAGGGCTAGGAGGGACAGTTCGCGTGGGGTACCTGCATGTTAGCACAGTTGTATCGAGACATGCACATGATTTGTTATAGGAAACAACTGAGTGTGACAAACGTCACACTACTACAGGTGTGGGCCTAGGAGCATATCAGCGTTGCCAGACCGATTATAGTGAGAATTGGTGAGCATGATGACAGGGAGCCCGTAGCGTGGTGGTGGGGAGCAGAGGCAAGGGCTATACTACGGTATCGAGAGATGCAGGAAGTAGACATGTGGAGGAGACAGTTTGATGAGGTGCGGGCAGTGGATATAGTGTGGAGGCCATACATGATGCGGTGATTCAGAGGGTGGTCGAGGGAGGAGGGGTTGCATAGTGGTTACTTCTTTACTCGATGTTACATGATTGGGAGCAGGCCACGAGTAGTGGAGTTGCATCGATCGGATCGGGTGACGAGGCAGTTCAGAGTGAGATAGAATATTCCGGTAGGCCGAGTGACATTTGCATGACAAATACGGAAGCGGCCATGGGGAGCCACGTTAAATCTGCCCAGCGTATGGAGTGATATTGAGGGACTAGTGTTTAGGCCCTATCCTGATAGGCGAGAGGGGCCGCGAGACGTAGGGACGACAGGGCGGTATGATGAGTGGTTTAGGCAACATCCGCCTGAGTGGATTACACCAGCGGTGCCGATTGAGGAGGCACAAGGATTTGGGTCAGAGGATGAGAGACGATTGCAGGCATTTAGTCTACAAAGACCGTCGAGAGGACGCAAAGGAGGATGAGGGGCACAGGAGCAGGCGATAGGCAGTCGGAGGAGGAGACGACATCAGAGGGGTCGGGGAGGAGACAAAGAGGGGGGAGGGGCTGAGGCGGAGGAGGTGGTGGAGGATGAGGCTAAGGAGGTGGCGGAGGATGAGCCTGAGGAGGTGGTGGAGAGGAGGCCAAGAGCCTGAGGGTAGGGTCGATAGGAGAGGAGGCCAAGAGCTCAAGGAGGAGAGCCACAGGGTACACAGGGCGAGGCCAGTGGGGCTGGAGGGGAGGAGGTTGGACAGGAGACAGCTAGGACTATCGGAGGATAGGAGACAACCAGAGTCAAAGAGGAGATGGACGGAGACTTAGGGGGCAGGGGGGACAAGAGACAGCCAGGGGCACCAGAGGATAGGAGGCAGACGGAGTCAGAGAGGAGATGGACGAAGACCTAGGAGGGCAGGGGGGACAGGAGACAGCTGGAGGGGAGGAGGGGTAGAGGACAGACGGAGCCAAAGGAGGACAGCCGCAGCAGGGAGCCCCAGGGTGATAGATGTGGATGAGATGGAGTTATCACCAGAGAGTGAGGGGTACCATCTGTGAGAGATGGAGGTCAATTCAGATGTGCACGATGTAGCACTGCTAGCAGAAGCACCACCCACAGGGGAGGATCCGAGGGTCGTACTAAGAGACAGTGGAGAGACTGCGACGAAGTGAGTAGTGAGTGTGGGAGATAGAGACATGGCAGATTATAGTAGAGGCAGAGAGGGATGAGTGGCAAGCCTGATTTTCTTAGGGTGAGAGAGACTACATAGAGCTAGTCAGGCTAGTATCAGAGCATGAGAGGAGATTGGTGAGAGAGAGATGAGAGTCGCGATGAGGCTGTGGATCTGCGGGCTAAGGTGGAGAGATTGCAGGTAGAGGTGCAGAGTCAGATGATGCAGATGGAGGGATTGGGTTTGGTGGGAGAGGGGGTGACACAACAGGTTGTCAGCAGGGGGACAGGGGATGCAGAGAGTGTGCAGAGGGAGCTAGCTGAGCTTAGGGACAGGGTGCGCATAGTGGAGGCAGAGAGAGATGTGGCACAGACACATGTGGGGGTGTTGGAGGTAGGGAGGGATGTGTTACAGGCGCAAGTCTAGGTAGCACAGAGTGAGAGGCAGGTGGCCGAGACAGAGGTTTAGTCTCTTCACAGAGAGAAAGATACAGTGACATCGCAGGCATCTAGCTTGAAACAAGAGCGGGATAAGGCTGAGTTGAGATTGCAGGCTTTGCAAAGGGATAGAGATGTAGTGGTGGCGCAGGGACAAGCTACACAGAGGGAGAGGGATGCTGCCGAGTTGCAGATGCAGACACTACAGGGTGAGAGAGATGCAGCACAAACTCAATTGCAGAGGGGGCTGGTTGAGGGGGGAGGGCCAAGGACAGATGTTCAAGAGTTACATACACAGTTACAAGCATTGCAGGTGGAGAGGGATAGAGGCTCAGAGCAGATACGACAGTTGATACTAGCTCAGGAGGCTTGGGGACAAGAGCGACGGGCTATCAGTGCAGATCGAGATTGGTATAGGCATGAGCGGAATGCCGCGAGACTAATAGCTAGGTAGAGGGATGAGTTCATGGAGCAGGCGAGCTATTGGAGGGGTGTATATGAGCAGGTTGTTCCAGATCCAGCGCAGCGCATGGCGTGCTACATCAGTCAGGCCCCACAGCCACCAGGGTCGTCCCAGTCATTAGGGACACGCACCAGGGGTTTTAGCGACTATTGGCGGACTCTGTCTCCATATGGCGGTTACCAGGGGACTCCCACCCGTGAGTACCAGAGGACTCCAGTGCACAGAGGGCCAGTACTCGACTCTCCGCAGAGATCACATGTGGGCAGCTCACAGTAGAGTGGGCAGATGCATGACATGAATTTTTTTGGCAGATACAGGATGGATGGTTTGTTCATGTTGCCAGAGGTCAGAGGTAATCTACATCTCTAGATTTTGTATTTTATTTAGCGATATACGATGAAGATGCATTATGTTATGATAAGATGTTTATTATTTTGATTATGCGAGGGTCTTTA
Source organism: Sequoia sempervirens (assembly GCA_007258455.2). Taxonomy (NCBI): domain Eukaryota; kingdom Viridiplantae; phylum Streptophyta; class Pinopsida; order Cupressales; family Cupressaceae; genus Sequoia; species Sequoia sempervirens. The sequence goes on along the minus strand of VDFB02271358.1, from coordinate 529,450,483 downwards.
TTGATACTAGACATGATATTTCTTTTATGCGGCTATATGTGATGATTTATGATGTGGTTTCATATATATACACATGTTTATATGGATGGATGATCTATGCTTTATGATTATGTTTTATGGATGCACATGTTCATGTGGATGGATGATTTATGTATGTTTTATAATTATGATTTATGGATGCACATGTATGTCATTATGATTATGATGATGGATGCACAGTTGTTTATGTGAATGGATAATTGTGTACACTTTATGATTTATGATTGATGGATGCATATGTTCATATGGATGGATGATTTATGTAAATTCTTTTATGATTTATGATTTATGAATGCATATTTGTTTATGAAAATGGATAATTGTGTACGCTTTATGATTTATGATTGATGGATGCATATGTTTATGTGGATGAGTGATTATGTAAATGCTTCTATGATTTATGGTTTATGGATGCACATGTGGATGGACTATTTATGCATGTTGTTATGATTGATGATTTATGGATGCACATGTGGATGGATGATTTATGCATGTTTCTATGATTGATGATTTATGGGTGCACATGTGGATGGATGATTTATGCATGTTGTTATGATTGATGATTTATGGATGCACATGTTTATGTGGAATATGAATGAAAGGTAAATGTTTATAATGCACCTAAGTGTCAATAAAGACCATTATGAGAATGCAGATAGGTGATGGGCGTATGGAAAAGTGCATTTTCCAAAAAAACCATTAATATCCTAAGAGGAAAAGGACTCAAGAGGAAAAAGAACGAGAGTACTTGCACAACCGAAATCATAAGTCATGGTGATGGTCATGATGAAAATGAAGCGTACATGTGAAGTGATGAAAGTGTAGTGAAAATGAGATTTTTCCATCCTTAGAGCATTGATTTTTACTATAGCGTTGGATACCAAGTACCTTGATATGGAGGATCAAGGCGAATGAGTATTCTACGCATGAAACAAACACAACAAACAAGAAGGTTATCCCAACACCCCGAAGTCGTGATGACCTCGATCGGGCCTGGTGTTGAGATAACCACAAACACACAAAGTTGTCCCAGTGTAACACAAGATCTTAGAGATCTTGGTGGGTCTTACGAGGGATAACCGAAAAGACAACAGTCAAAACAAAACGATCAAGGTATGCCCCCATGTTAGCAAGTCAAGGTACGCCATGGTATGGTGGACTAAGGCGACCCTGACAGGTGATGGTAAGGAACCCAAATGATAAACAAAATTCAAATGCATCAAGAGATCACAATCAAGAAACAGGTCCTTTGCCATAGGATCAAGGTGACAGATGGGATTGACGAGGTCTGTTAGGAAGGATTCATCCTGTTGAGACCAAAGATGGATGCTAAACTATAATGACCCAGTTGACGCAGGATGTTACTCATGGACTAGATCTTGTAACACGAGGAAATTTTGTTTATTAAGAACCAGTTAGATGCAGGCATAACTTGATGACGAAGCACAAAAGACAGACACAACTTACAAACCCAGGGGCTCGGGTGCCGATCATAGATTAGCCTTGCCTACGTGAAAGCGCAGATCCCTCGTAGTTCCAAAAAAGATCATGGATAAAGTGAAAAGAAGACAATGCTGACCGATGATGATGGAAAAATGCCCCTGGGGTGAATCAAATGATCAACCTTGCCTACGTGACAATGTAGGGGCAACGTAGTTCGACTGACGGATGCGATAGGATGTGATCTAGGTGAAGACCGACACGATGGATGATCCTACATGATGACACAGACTGATCGACAAAAGGAAGGAATGTCATAAGCTCAAAATGGGATATTAAAAATCTCAGGATGGGGGATAGGCTAGATAGGTCATCCAATGCTTAATCAATATATACCAAGTGGCCTAGGATGAGATGGGGAGGACAATAGTGCAGATGAAAGTATAAAATAATTAGGATGTCTGGTAGATAATGATTAAGCCCTCTATGGATGACGCCTGCTACCAGGTTTTCACCATCCATACTTATCCAAGGCACCACCAAGAGGTGGTTTTCACCATAGGACGAACTTATTTTTCTCTACTATTTTTTTTTTGGATTTTTTTGATACTTTTTTAATTTTTTTGTCTTTTTTGACTTTTTTGACTTTTTTGACTTTTTTGACTTGGTGGGGTTACCAAGCAGATTTAGGTGTAGAACTTCTTCAGATGCATGATATTGATGGGTTTGTCGAGGGGTTCTCCTTCAAGAGTAGTCAACCTGTAGGCCCTAGATCCATATTTAGTGGCTATGATATAGGGTCCCAACCAATTTGCCTCAAATTTTCCTTTCTTGTCTCGGTCTTGCTGAGTGCGCTGGTTCTCCTTAAGAACAATCTCGCCCACCTGGAATTGTCGAGGATGAACCTTTTTATTGTAATTACGTTTGAGGTGATTTTGGTATGCTTACAGATGATCATAGGCTTTTATTCTTCGTTCATCTAGTAATTCCAACTGTGCAAGCCCTGCAACACGAGCATCTTCTTTGTTGATAAGATTCTTCAGGGAGATCCTCAATGATGGAAGTTCAACTTCGATTGGTAAGACGGCTTCAACACCATATACTAAAGAGTAGGGGGTGGAGCTTGTTGGGGTGCAGATGGATGTGCGATATGCCCAGAGGGCAAGATGAATATGGAGGTGCCAATCTCGTCCAGTGTTATTGACAACCTTTTTGAGGATACGGATAAGGGTTTTATTGGTTGCTTTTGCCTGCCCATTACCTTGGGGGTAATAAGGTGTTGACCAACGGTGCTGGATATGGAAGGTGTCACAAAGGTGTTTCATGGCTTGGTTTTTGAAGGGTTTTCCATTATCAGAGAGGATGGTGGACGGGATACCATATCTGCAGAGAATATGGTAGAGGATGAATTTGGAAACCTGAGTATCGATGATTTGTGAAAGGGGCATTGCCTCCACCCACTTGGTGAAGTACTCAGTGGCGGTAATTATGAATGTATGGCCATCGGATGATGGCGGGTAAATCTTGCCAATCAAGTCGAAACCCCATTGAGAAAACGGCCATGGTGCCAGGAGGGGTTGAAGATCTTGTGCTGGGGCGTGAATCAAGTATGCATGTTGTTGGCATGGAAGAAACTTCTTCACAAAATCACAAGCATCGCGTTCCAATGTAGGCCAATAATATCCAGCTCGTAGGATCCTTTTGGCAAGAGCCATACCATTTGAATGAGCTCCACAAACACCGCCATGTACCTCCGTTAGTGTAGCATGGGCTTCGGTCTCATTCAGACATCTAAGGAGGATTCCATCATACCCGTGATGATAAAGCGTATCACCAATGATGACGTATCGGGAAGAGCGATGAACGAAGGATTTGCGTTGATTACGTGTGAGATCTGGGGGTATAATATTATCATGGATGTAGGTGTAGATGTCTTGGTACCATGGGGAAGTGGGACCCGCAATGTCGCACACCATGTTAGTCTCAGGGATATCATATGCTGGGATTAAAAGTTGTTCGACAAGGAACTCACATTCTGTGTGGTCTTTAGGCATGTGAAGCAGGGAACCAACAGTGGCCATTGCATCAGCTGCTTTGTTTCGTACCCTAGGAATTTGTTCAAACTGTATAGAGGTGAAATATTTCTTGAAATCATCCACCATGCACTTATAGGGTAATAGCTTATCATCCTTGGTTAGGAACTCATCATTAACTTGTCTAATGACTAGCAAAGAATCACCAAAGACTTTCAAATGAGTTATGTGCCACTGCTTTGCAATTCTGAGGCCGGTGAGGAGAGCTTCGTATTCTGCCATATTGTTGGTACATGGGAATGCTATCCTAAATGACTTTGGAATGTAGTCACCTTGAGGGGTAACTAATAAAATTCCTGCCCCCGATCCATTGTGTGTATATGACCCATCAAAATATAGTGTCCACATGGCAGTCTCATCAACAGAGAAGACTTGTTCATCAGGGAATTCTGTGATCAATGGATGAGCATCAACTAAAGGAGCTTCTGCTAATTGATCTGCGATTATCTATCCTTTAATAGCCTTGTGGTCCACATATTCTATGTCAAATTCACTTAGGAGCATGACCCACTTGGCCATGCAGCCAGTCAAAGTGGTTCTAGATAACAAATACTTCAATGGATCGATTTTGGCGATTAATTTAAATGGATGGCTAAGCATGTAATGTCAGAATTTCTGTCAGCTGAAGATGAGTGCAAGGCAATATTTTTCCATGGGGGAGTAGTTTAATTCATAGCCGACCAATGCCCGACTGATATAGTAGATTGCCCTCTCTTTTGATGATTCATCATGTTGTGCCAACAATGCCCCCAATGCGACTGAAGTGGCAGAGATGTAAATCAGGAGGGGTTTTCCTAGAATAGGTGGCATCAATATCAGTGGATGAGCTAAATATTCCTTAATTTTATCAAAACCCATCTGACACTGCTGGTTCCATCGGAAGGTGGAATCTTTCTTCAGAAGATGAGTGAATGGCTGACACTTATCTGCTAGCTAGGCTATGAATCGACGGATGGACTGTATCTTCCCTTAGAGGCTTCTTAACTGTTTTAGATTGCGCAGAGGTGGCATGTCCAGGATAGCCTTTACCTTGGCATGATCAACCTAAATGCCCCTACAAGAGACTATAAAACCCAACAACTTCCCTGACGTGACCCCAAAGACACACTTTTTTGGATTTAGCCGCAACTTGTAATGCTCTAACAACTTAAATATCTTTTTCAGGATGGCAGGATGCTCTGCTCGTGTTCTGGATTTTCCTAATAGGTCGTTGACATAATCCTCCATGATGATATGTATGAGGTCATGGAAGATGACGGCCATTTCCCTCTGATATGTTGCCCCTGCATTTTTGAGACCAAAGGGCATAACATTGTAACAGAAAGTGCCCCAAGGCATTGTGAAGGCAGTCTTGTGTTGGTCTTCAGGTGCGATTCGAATCTGATTATAACTAGAGAAGCCATCCATAAGGGATAACATCTCATGTCCTACCGTCAGGTTGACCAACATGTCAATGTTAGGTAGAGGGAAATCGTCTTTTAGGCAGGATTTGTTAAGATCCCTGAAGTCTGTGCAGACTTGAATGTCTCCATTTGGTTTGGCAACTGGTACTATATTGGAGATCCACTCAGAGTAGTCAATCGGTCTGATAAAACCCACCTCTAGAAACTTCTCCAATTCCTTCTTGACTAATAATGCGACCTGTAGATGCATCTTGCGGAGCTTTTGTTTGACAGGCTTGGCGTCTGGGCGAATGTCTAAGTGATGAACCACTAAAGCGGGGTCTAAGCCTGACATGTCTAAGTATGACCAAACAAAGTTAATGATTCCCTCTTGGAGTAGCTGCACGATGACCAGATACTCTTGCTCTGAGAGTGACTTAGCTACATAGGTGATTTTAGGACTTTCGGTAGTTCCCAGATTAACTTCTTGAGTTTCTTCAATCATAATAGATGATCAGGTAGATAACTGAGTTCCCATAAGGGGAAGATGAACATCTCCATCTTCCAGCACCTCTTTGAGGTTTTCGCCGTCAGATACGTCTTTTATTTTTACTTTTTCAAGGTCAGGAAGTGCCTCAGGGAGGTTTTCACTAGATGACCACTTTTTACTTTTCTTATTCTTATTTTTGCGACTGGAATGTTCATCCTCCCCCAATCCCATAAGGTTGACATATGTATCTGCAGACATACTCACAAGTGTGCTATTACGGAGGTCCGAATCAATAAGCTCAGGGTGACAAAGGGATAGGCTAATAGTGCAGACAGATAAGCACTCAAACATGGATGATAGATCGGTGTGATCGACGTCATCGTACGCACGTATGATAGATTCCTCCTCGGGTATGTCTTCCAATGAGCCATTGTCCACGGCGACACTATTGGAGGTATTAGATGATGTTTCAGGGCCTTTTTTCTTTCTGTCATACCCAATGCCCATGTTTTTTGGTAGCTGTGATGTATCAATGGGTTGTAACCGCCCTTGCTCTTCTTTACCTAGACCCCTACCTTGATAGTTATGTTTCTCCACGAACTTTGTCGGCTAGGGGTACTTTTCTTGAAAATATTCCTTTAGAGGAGTTTCCGGCTGGGGTTCTTCTCGGTAGACCCATTGGCTTATGTCCTCTTCTGGTGCATCTATCTTGACACTTGGGGATTTGAAAGTGGTGGTAGGGATGTTTTTACCACTGAAGGTGACAGTCTTGTCTTCCTTTGGAGTAGCATGCGAAGGTTGACCATACTCGTGTGGTGACGGTGGCATGGTTGCTACATTAAGGGCAGTGTGCATTTCGTATTCGCCACACCGTTTGTCAATGATCTAGACTTTGGTAACTATAGGATTAGTAGTGGAAGATGGAGGGGTTATCGTGATGGAGGGTGGATTAGCGGATGATGACTGGGATGCCCCCATTTCAACCCCAGTACAATAATGTAAATGGGGAAATGATGCTTCTAAAGCGCGACAATATTCAAATGGTTGGGGGTCAGCATAAATGGTGACTTCCTATCCGTTGACTGGGAATTTTAGGCACTGATGGTATGTGGAGGGGACGGCTTGCATAGCATGGAGCCACAGACGGCTGAGGAGGAGATTGTATGGCAAGTCTAGATCAAGGACATGACAGGTAATGTACTGAACCACAGGTCCCACTTGGATAGGAAGATTGATAATCCCTTCTGAATTCCTTTCTGCATTGTCATAGGCTTTGATTGTGATGATTTGATTACTTAAATTTGCTTGAGTATACCCCACCTATTTTATGAATTTTAGAGTACACAAATTAAGGGTAGAGCCATTATCTACCAAGACCCTTTTTATTTCATGGCGAGCAACCACGACTTCGATATGTAAGGGGTGATTATGATTGACATCGATGTTTGGCATATCATTTTGGCTGAAGTGCAGTTGATGAGATAAGGCCAAATGTCCCACCAAAGCTTGGAATTGCGTGGGGTCGATGTCATTTGGCACATGGGTTTCCCGCAGGGCTTTGTTGAGGATTTCTTGATGTATAGGGGGAGACTTAAGTAAATCCAAAATGGAGATATGTGTAGGGGTCTTTCCTAAGTGATCAAGGATGTTGTACTGAGAGCTTATAGGAGTTGATTGGGCGAATGCGGGGGCCGTAGGGACAGTGATGCGGGCTCGTCGTGTAGTAACAACACATTGAGGGTCTTTGGCTTTGACATGTATCATGGATACTCGAAGTTCTACCTACTCAATGTAATGAATAATACCCTCGTAATTGAGGGGTACATTCTTATAACTCACGTTATTGGTGCTGTTGTTTTGAGGATTACTGTTGGAGGTGCTCGGGCCTTGATTATGGTTTGGAAAGGGATTTTGATATATCTACAATTGAGCATTGGATGACAGAGCTTGACTGGGGTCAACCTTGATATCACCTCGATCTATGAGATCTTGGACATAGTTTTTCAGACCCTGGCACTTATTCAAGGAGTGTCCTTTGATTTTATGGAACTCACAATATTCATTTTCCCTAAACCATGCGGGCTTAGGTTTGGATTCATCGAGTGGCTTGATGACATGGTACATGATCAGATAGTTGATCTGTAACAACTTATTGAAGATGACGCTCATAGGTTCTCCTAATTAAGCATACTAGCGTTTAGTGTTCCCTTGGTTATTTTGATTGGACTGTTGGGGAGGACGGGGTGTCCCCTGCAGTATAGATATGGCGTTAGGTATGGATTGTTACTATCTCTAGGATGTGTTAGCCATGTGGACATGTTTAGTATCAGTAATGCCATCATTTACTGCATTTTTGTTCTTGTTCCAAAAATGTGGCTTGTCGTTGAATGACCTTTCCTTATCTTGATTATATATTTTGATGTGCCCCTTGGCAACAAGGGCACGCTCAAGGATGGGTCCCTTCTCTACTAGCTCCGCGAAGGTGGTGACACAATGTAATCTAAAGTTATGAGCCATGTCGGGATGAGAGTTCTCCATGAAGAGGGTGACCATGTCCTTTTCTTTCAAAGGGGTTTTCATTTAGCTTGCTAGCACATGCCACCTTTGGAGGTAGTTAGTAAAGGTTTCCCCTTCACGTTGTTTTTCTTTGAGGAGGTCCAAGGTATCAGTGTCTTTCTCCAAATTGAAGGAGAAGTAGGAGACAAAATTTTCTGACAGGTCTGCAAAAGATTTTATGGATCCCTTTTCGAGGGTCATGAACCACCCTAGGGCGTTGCTTGCTAGACTCCGGGGGAACAGGTGCTAGAGATAGTTGTCATTGTGGATAACTTCTTGACACTGGGAGTAAAACTCCTACAAGTGGGCCTTAGGATCTATGTTCCCCTTATATTTGTCAAACTTTGGCATCTCAAAATGTTTGGGGAAGGGAATCAATGAGATGGAGGGATCAAACGGATATGGGCATATATCTTCAAACTTGAATGATTGTTTGCCAGTCCCTGCCTGAAGATCTTTCAGAGCGGCTTTGATTTCTAGTATGTCTGCACTGGCCAGTGTGTTGGATGGGTATTGATGGTAGGACGATTGTGGATTTTGAGATGATGCCTGTAGATGGGCGTATGGATAATGAGGAGGTAGTATCCCCTGTTGGTGCACCGAGGGACCTTGTTGATAAGGAGGTTGTTGTTGCGAGGCAGGATATGGATTGGTTGGGTAGTTATGGGTGGCGTACTGTTGGGAAGTATGGAGAAGGTGCTGTTGATTGGTTTGTGGATATTGGGGGTGCTGGTATGACTATTGCGAGGCCACATAGGATGGTTGTTGTTGATATTGTTGCTGGTTGTAATAATTGTAATGATGGGGTGGTTGTTGGTGCATCGTTGGCGGTTGTGGCGGGCGAGATGGGATGTTATGTGGTGGTTGCACTTGCGGGCGTAAGATGGATGCAAGGAATGGAGATATAGTCGGGGCTAAAGGCCGAGGTTGATTTCCTTGCGGTTGATGCAGTGGTGGTTGTGTTGAAAATAAAGGATTGACCAATGGTTGTTGTTGAGGTCGAGGTGCGACTGAGATGTTTTGCGAAGGGGGTTGTTGAACACTAGTGGGAGCATAGGATTGGGATGTATTTTGTGGAGGGATGTTGGATTGGGGAGGTTGCTGGGGTATGAATGACGATGGTGGAGGATTCATAGCCCCAAGAGGTGGAGGCAAGGTAGCGAAAGCGCTGCCCCCAGTGTTGACAGGAGGCAGATTTGAGGGGGGCGGTGCCGATAGCATTAGTGGTTGTAGTTGTGGGATGTTTTGTGGCATGCCAAAGGCAAAAGGATCATTAGGGTCAGTGGTTTGGGGTGTCCCTGTGACCGAGATGGTGGGATGCGTGGGATTGCCAACGGGATACAGAACAACGTTGTCGAATTCAGGTTGATGCCAACCTTCTACGAAAGGAATATTGGGGACGTATGAGCTACTTGGGATGTCATGTGAACCGTGGGGTACATTAGATGTGGAGGTGCCATACTTGGATAAGTCGACACCTGACAACAGCTTGAAACCTTTGTCAATCAAGTGAGCCAAGATTTCCTCACCATGTTTTTCAAGAAGGTGTTATGTCATTTGTGCATTAACAGGGTTATTGAAGTGTTCCTCGAATGTGAGCTCAGGTTGATTAGCCATGTTTTCCTCCCTAGGTGGTGACGTGTTTTGACCATCCACGTTGGATTGTGATGAGGTACCATTGTGGGGATTGTGAGGGATGTTAGCACCATAGTTAGGATTTGATGAAACGTTCATTGTGTTGTTGGGATCTTGAGGGTTGTTTGATTGGGCATTCTGGGCTTGTTGGTCGGCCATTTTCTTTGCCTGTGATCGAGTCTGAACAGGCATGCAAGATGATGAGATGGATCAAGATATTAGAAAGACCTGGATGATGAAAGATTGATTCGATTGGATGGGAGATTAGCTGATGATGATCGGTCAGACCGACGTGGATTGATTTGATGAAATCAGATTGGATTGATTGGTAGACACTGGGTTAATCTAGATTTTGGGTTTTGATCCGGATAGATTTGATGATGTGGAGGTTGGATCTATCTGATGATTAAGATTGATTTGATGATAAATATGATGAAGACCGAAATCCACAACTGAGTTGAAGAAGGATCCTTGGTAACACTAGGTGTTGATTGACAGGTAGATGTATGATAACGACACCGAATCTGACTTGAGATAGAAGCAGATTGATTGGGTCGAGAAGGATGACTAACTTAAGATGTATAATAATCCTAGGTTAGTTACGATGATTATGATTAGGGATGAACACCTAGGTCAACTCGGATGACTACTCCAACGGGGCTTATATGGAATAGTGGAGATCAGAGATGGAAGTGGATTCAAGACAGATGGGGAGCATCTCAGGACAGATGAATGATTCTTGGAACAGGAACTCGGAACAAGCAAAAGGGTGCTCGGGATGGATGACTCTCAGAACGAGGGGATGAAGACTCAGAATGGACATTCAGATGTTCGTTTAGGATGGTGAATGGTCGTATCATTGTTCAAAACGGAGAGACAAGGGATGCCAAGTGATAATACAGGCTGGCCAAAGGTCAAGTCCGCCACAACATAAGGTCAGGTCCACCACAACATAAGGTCAGGTCCACCACAACATATGGTCAGGTCCGCCACAGCATAAGGTCAGGTCCACCATTGGAGAAAAAGTTGCTCAAAAGTATGAAGTGTTATATGTCGTTGGAAAGAGCACAAAAAATTGAGAAGATTGGTGCTCGAACGGAGGAAAAAGGACTTACAGTGTGTAAATGGCAGGGCATATATGGCTGTTTGATAGGGCAAATCCGCCACAACATGAGGTCAGGTCCGCCACATCATGTGGTTAGGTCCGCCACAGCATGAGGTTAGGTCCACCAAGGGATAAGTTTAAGCTTGATTTCTTGATGGATGAGTAAGGAAAATGACCCAAAATATAGCAAACATGAAAAGATTTGGTCAAATTGATAATGACTGGTTTTGCATGATAAAGACAATTCAGACAACACAACCCTAAGATTAGTAGAAACGGGTATGGCCAACAAAGTCTTCTACTCTAGGATGAACATGGTTGCTAAAGAGTCCTCGATATACACCCGGTACGTGAGGCCCAAACCGTGAACACCAACCTGTTACAAGCGTGAGTCGAGAACCTTAGTGAGATACTAAAGGCTCGGACCAACTCTTCATGTCATCCTGACGTTTCGCCAATTACAACGTGGTTGGATTGAGGTACAAATTTCGCTCTCCCCCCTTTATATACCCCGCCGGTACACGTGGTTGGAATCATCCCTTGGGGTGATGAAATCCCCAAGCAGGTCCCACTAAGAAAAATGAAAATGGGGTGACTCAAAGGACTTGGAAAGCTACAATTTCTCGTCACCCAGGATCGCCAAATGGTGCAAGGGGATTGGATATGTCAAATAGCCTTCCACAAGCACACCAAACAAGGTTTGTTGACCCCTCTAATTAAACTATGTGCCTAATTTACCAAAGGAGAATTGGCAAAAACTTGAAATTTCACCTTCGGGAAGTTAGGTCCGCCAAGGTAGGTCAGGTCCACCATCGGAGGGTCAGGTCCGCAACCGGAAGGTCAGGTCCGCCACCAGAGGGATAGGTCCACCACCGGAAGGTCAAGTCCGCCACCGGAGGGACAGGTCCGCCATCAGAGGGATAGGTCTACCACCGGAGGGACAGGTCCGCCACCAGATGGACAGGTCCGCCACTAGAAGGTCAGGTCTGCCACCAGAGGGTCAGGTCCGCCACTCTGTAACCTGAATCTGCAAAAAAATGCAAAAAATAGCAAATGTGAAAGAAAGAGACATGTATATGGGTCCCACCGGGCATGCCATAAATGTGATAGGTCGAATATATGCGTTAGAAAATGAGCAGCAAACTAAAGAGTGCAAATAAACACCAAAACAACCTACACCTCAAGATTAGCCTAAGTTGGAATCAATACAAGATAAAAGCAACAAATGGAACCTTATACCTTGTCTCGAATCGATGCTTTGGTTGGCCCTTCAATCTTTGATGTGTATGCTCCTTGGATGGCAAGATGTGCAAACTAGACGATGATGTGAGGATGGATGAAAATGGATGAAAGCATGAAAATGACTAAGTGTAGATTGAGAAATAAAATTGCAAGAGTTTGGCTAGCAAAATGATCTCCTCTCAAATGAGAGAAAAGAGGGGGTATTTATAGAGATTTTGGAAATCTCTAGGGAAATGGATGGCCAATATTGAGCCACCAATGATCAAGATGTAGGGCCAAGGTGAGTTGAGAATTCACAAGCCCTCACATATTGACATGTGGCATGTGATATAGCCCTAAAAGATAAAGTGGACATGAGGTGGAAGGATAGTACATGACATGGAGGGGGTACAAAGTACCTTGGGATTGGAAAAAGATCTCCTCATAAAGGAGGTCCTTGTCCCCATGTGGGTGAGAGGACATGTGAGGAATTAAAAATTCTTCAAATATTCTCATGGGGAGATGGGAAAGAATAAAAAATAAAGGACATGTGGGAAGAAGTGAAGGAATTAAAAATTCCTTTTGAGTGCATTGGGGGATTAAAAGTGAATTAAAAAATTCACATGGGGAAGTGGAGTGCCTTGCCCAAAAGGAGAAAGCCTTTAATAAGGTTGACTTAAGGACACATGCCATAAATGGGAAGGGGATTAGGTTGGACTAACCATATGTTTAAGGTTGTGCAAGTATTTAATTAGATGGACTAATGACTAATTAGAAGCAAGTGGAAGATTATGGAGGATGTGACCCTAATGATGATTAGGGGTGTGCATATGTTAACCATAGTTAATTAGAGGAAGATGAAGGAGTTAAGATGGATTAGAGACCAACTTGCAAAAGTTGGAGGATGTGACAATGAGAGAGAAAAGAGGAATTAAAAAAAAAGAATTTTAATTTCAAAAGGGGAATATGTCTAAATAAAATAAAATGGTGTATTTATTTAATTTAGGGGAGGAAGAGGTGTAAAGTATTTATTAAATTAAATACTTTATGAACCCTATGTAAGATGCAAGGTATTGATTAAACAAATGATTTAATTAATATTAACAGAAGGGATAAGCAACTGGATGAATAAGGAGACGTCTTTGATCATATGGAAGTGGTCAAATTAGATGTCTACAGTTACAGTTTCCAGAATTTTAGTTATTATCATTTTATTGCTCTTAGTATTGCAACTAGTACACTAGGCATGGATCCTACCTTTAGCAATGCTTTTCCTTCCAATAACATGCAAGTTGACCCACAAAACGATCACATTCTATAAGACAAAGCCATAACATTCATGAGGACTTAACACATCTCCAACACCAACTGTGTCTAGAAAACATTTCAACCACTATGATTCCTGCTATAGAGAACATCCATCGCATGCTTGAATGTGACGAAGGCCTAAACGTTATGAAACAAATTACTGAGATATGCCACAAACATGTTCCTTCCACCTCTAGTACATCTCAACCAACAAACACTATGGTTAGGCAAGGAGGATCTAACACTCCTCCCTCAATAATAACATCCATACCTACCTATACCACTCCTCAAGTCACAACAACCATACAACATGTTAGCAATGTGATTCCTTCCTTGACTATTCCTGCTAGCATTCCTAATTCCTATGTGGCATCGCATGTTCTATCCTCTTCCACCATACCATCTATAAGTATTCCATTTACTTTCTCTACCACTACATACACTCCATCACCACTTTCCCTTCCACCTCATACCACTTACACTGACCCTCTCATCATACAACTATTCCAAACCGTCTCCTCCATGCAAAAACAAATATCCACCATCAACCAAAATTAGAATGGACTACCCACCTATTATGTTTGTAGTAGCCCACTATCTTTGGTAATATTGTGAACACCAATGCCACAAGGAATAGAGATACATAGATTTGAGAAATATGGAGGGAAGGGAGATCCTTCTAACCATGTTAATGCTTACACTGCCTTATGTAGTGACTTTGTCCTTGACGATAAACTATTAGCAAAACTGTTTCCTAGGACTTTAAAAGATACTGCCTTAGAATGGTTTTCATCCTTACCAAATAATTCAATTTGTTCATTCAATGAACTAGTTGATGCATTTATAAATCATTTCCAAGTGCATATGACTCCAAAGAAGACCTTGGCCAATTTGATGAGATGCAAACAACATGAAGAAGAAAAGATAACTAATTTTATCTCACGATATCAATCACTTTATTCTCAAATCGATGTCAAGATTCCTAATCCACATCTTCAAAATATGTTTATAGAAAACTTACAAACTAAACTTTAGGAAAAACTCACAATGATGAAATTTCCCTCCTTTATGCACTTGTGTACCTCCCTTTGTGATTATCACAATTTGGGTAGTAGTTGTGATGCAAAGTCCACTTCTAGCCGAACTAAGAAATCTGAACATGCCAATCCAAACAATTCACAACCATTTAGAAATAAAAATAAAGGGTTCTTATAGTTCAATCCCCCTCAACAATCAACTCAACCCGTCAACAACCAAGTAGCAACTATTAAAGCTGTGATACCTTATAGTTATGGAGATCCAATATGACAATTTACACCTTTACCAAACACCCTTCATAACACAATGTCCCAACTTTTGCAACAACAAATTATTACCTTACCTGTTGTTAAAGCACCTAATCCTACCAAGCCTTTACCTCCAAAATTTAAAATCCAATGCTTATTGTCATTATCATAGACAAAATGGACATGACAAAGAAAATTGTAAGCATCTTAAACACCTTGTGCAAGACCTCATTGATTCCGACCATCTATCCATTGCAAATGTTAATGTTAAAGGCAATATATTTGTTGCCCCTCCAAATCAAAATTTTCAAATTTTCACCAATCCAATGCCTAAACATAATGTGTCATTTGTCAAAGCTAGTGAAACTCCAACGAATGATGTGATGAATGCTCATACAAATGTTGAACATCCTGATCCTATTCCGCATATTACCACTATTAATCCTATGGATGAAATAGTTGGTGCGATAGACATTATCCCTCATAAGGGCCAACCAAAGAAATATCTTGATATTACTTTCTCCTCTAAGGACATACTTCCAAATCTCCTTGATGGTCCTCTTTACATAGCCGGTCGTATTTATGCTAAGCCCACCAATGGGATACTCATAGATCCCGCCTGTGGAGAGAATGTGATCACTGAGGAATTTTTGGTGTTACATGATATTTATCAAGATGATTATGATAAATCATGAGCATGGATAAAAACACACAATGGTTTTGACTACCCTACAATAGGATCAATCGTACTTCCATTATAGATAGAACCAAAAACAATGGATGTTACATTCTCCATCATCCCACAGTCAGACCAGTTTCATTTGAGGCTAGGCCATCCATGGCTTCGTTCAATGAAAGCTGTTGCTTTGGTCATACACAAATGTTTAAAGTTTCCACTTGACAACATTTGACATATTCACTATTCACCATAGTGGCTGTTGTCTTCTAAAGGAAACTTCTTCTTAGAAGCTTTTTGGCCCGAGCCCATGGAACCTATAATGCCTCGCAAAGACTTCTTTTTCATTACTTACCAAAAGTTTAAAGAAAAAAAAATGCAGAATTATCTCTCCGCAACATGTCCTTGTCCACTTCTAACACTCCTATCCTAGATGAAACAATGCTTCAACCTGAACAAGAACCAACTCCTCAAACTCAACCAACACCTGAAACTTCCCCCACATCATCCAAACGACCAAGAGATAATGATAACAACTTTGTCATGCCTCATATATAAAACCAAGTTTATAAGGCAAAGGAGAAAGTGGATGAACAACCTTCCATGGTTCCTTCCATTCCTCCCCTTAGGGACAACAAGCAACCTATGGTCGATCAACCCGCTCCTTCACAAACACAACTTGACAAGAAAACCAAATAAAATAGAGGAGCTAGGGAGTGTAGGCGTAGACGTTGTGCCCTTGCTCGCAAGTTACAAGAAGAACATAAAGAAAATAAAAATACACACTTGAGAGAAGCAATGCATGATAAACCTCCTCCCCAATCATAGCAAAATGATCCAATACAACAACCACAACCCATGGTACACCCTTTATTGGACATTATCATCCATCCTCTTGTTGTGATTAATCTAGATGACAATGATGAGATCACTAAAATAGATGAAGAGGTACATAATGATATGAATACATTATTTTCCTCTTCCATGAACTTAAATGACAAATCTCCTACACAGAGTGTAGAACCTAGTACTTCCCCTAGTTCGACACTTGCACTTGCCCCTTTAGCTAGTTGTCAGCCCTCAACATAGCATGAACATGATTGGGAGGTAGATGACTTGCTCGATGGTTGAATTGCATTTTCCTTACTAGTCTTTTGCATTTTCTTTTTCTTTTTCTTTTGTGTGTCAAGGCATGTGCATAACATGTTCCCCCATGATGCGTTGTTTGATGTTCTCTCTCTCTTTGTGACATTCCTCTATTTGTATCTTCCTTCTTCTCTATGTCATACATCACTTTCACCTTTTTATTTTTCTTATGTTTTCCTTTTGGGGATGACACAAGGCATTGAGACCACAATGTCTCTTTCATGTTGACCCGGAAGGCCCCTCTTTTCTTTTTCTTTACCTTTTCTTTTGTATTTTTCTTGTGTTTTCCTTTTGGGGATGACGCAAGGCATTGAGACCACAATGTCTCTTTTATGTTGACCCAAAAGGACCCTCTTTTCTTTTTCTTTGTATTTTCTTTTGTCGTTTTCTTGTGTTTTCCTTTTGGGGATGACACAAGGCATTGAGACCAAAATGTCTCTCTCATGTTGACCCAAAAGTTTTTCCTTTTTCTTTCACCTTTTCCTTTTCTTTTTTCTTGTGTATTCCTTTTGGGGATGATGCAAAGTGTTGAGACATCCTATGTCTCTTCCATGTTGACCCAAATGGATCTTTCTTTTTCTTTCTTTTTGCTCTCTTTGTGTCATTCTTCTAGTTCTAAGTATTTGGGGGATGATGACAATTTTGAGATCTTTACAAAACATTGCAAAAAAGAACATATTGACCCCAAATCCATAACTCCTTTATGTGTTTGGTATTTTCATTTTGGGGGCAACCCCTTTCTTTTCTTTTTCCTTTCTCTCACATGATGTAGCCTTACTTAGAAACGTATGACTTGGCATAGGGGATTTCCAAGTTGGCTCTCATGTCTTATTTATTTTTACATTTTTCATTTGCTACTTTAAAATATTTGCTCATAGTACGGTGTGTAGCAATTCCTTTAAAGTGGGGGCATACATTGGAATTATTCATTTTGCATTTTTTTACTTTTCTTGGTTCTCAGTGCAACCTTGTTACTTTATACGATGTGTTTTGTCACTTTGTGGGTGACATTGGGTGTGATGTCCTTCATGAGCATGATCTATCTTAGCATATTACATTCCTCTTGGTGGCTTGATGCGACACACTACATCCCCTAAGTTGTGAATCTTCTATTCTTTGATTGGTCCTCTCTTGGAGACATTAGGCACAATGTTCCCTAAGTTAAAGACCACACATGAACTAAGAATACTCCTTTGAACATCTTTTGCATGTTGCATTTATTATATGGCCACCTTACATAACATAGCTTTTATGCTTGTAGTGCCATGGCGTTTGTTTATGAGCTCCAAGCATATGAAGTTTTGCTTGTCTCGTGAAGCTCGAAATGTCATTTTCTTTTGTGGTGCCTTATTAAAGTTATCAGGAGGAATAACTTTGGTATGGTTGAGCGGGAAGCCCATTTCAAGGCATGACTTTTCCCCATAGCCACCTACGTGTGTGTGAGTGAATACTAGCCATGAGTGTATGTTTCTTACCTTTTTGGCCTTCTCACCCAGCAGACAACTATGAGTTCTGTCACCTAAGAGTGAGTAGTCATTTTCTTTCCCAACAAACAACCTAGATCTGATCCACAACAGGATGGAAAAATGGCCGAAGCTTGATCTAAATCTCTCTTCCCTTCTCCCTCTCCATTTACATCATTCTCATGTGTTTCTTGTGCTCATGTTTAGTTTGCCATGGGATCTTGATCTTGGGGGCTTGATCATCCCTCTTGATCATTGTTGTATCATCTTGCTAAGAATTTGTTCATTGAAAACCCTCTTGATATGCATGTTTGTCTACTTTAGTGGAGTTTGAAGCAAGTTCATCCTCTCACTAAAGTGGGGGCTAACTGTGGACATGGAAAAAGTAACCCTTCTACTTTTTCTCATGTTTAGGCCCTCCTAGTGGACTTTGGCTTGATTTTTCCTAGATCTAATGTTGTAATGTGGTCAAAACATTCACATTAGGTCTTGGAACCTTGTGAATCATTAAGAATTCTAGGATGGACCTTGTAAAAGTGTTGTGAAGTGTTGTAACCCACTTTCACATTTTTCTAGGACCCTTTCATTATAATTCACTTAAAAAACCTCTTTTTATCACTTACCATGTCTTATTTCAAAGTGTTGTAAATATTTGTAACAAAATATCACACTTTTCTAGGCTTATCATCACTAATTCAACCCTTTCCTATGTTTAAATGACCCCTTAATGCACTTTCTGGCCCTACTTAAGTGTATTTTTGAGAATATTCTCATTAAACCTTATTAAATACACTTTAATCCCCAACACCCAGTAAAATTGCCCTAGTGGGACCAAGTTGCCACTTGGGGAAACTTAGTCCCACTGTACATGTTTTTCAGAGTTTTCTATAGATTTGGATACCCATTTGGCTGAAACGGGCCCTAATGTAGTTTTCCAGATTTGGGACTAGGTCACCTAGAATGGCATAAGTGTCCCAATAGGCCAAAATTTTAGGATCAATAGTATTTCCAATCTCCATTCTAGTCTACAATACATTTATAGGTGCATTCTTTTTCTTTTTCTTTTTTGTTCTGCTTTGATTGCATTTCTATTCATCTTTCTAGGTGTTTTTGCATACATCACTGTGTTTTCAAACAACTTGCATTTCTTAGGTTTTATATTAATAAATCAATATATTTTATCAGTTTATTGCATTTATACATCATATTTAGACATACTTCATTCATCCTTGCATTGATTTTGAGTGTTTACATTGCCTATTTTGGCCTCATCTTTCTCCTTTTAGGTGGAAAACCCTAGAAGTATAAGAAAGCCATTGGGAACCAAAATATTTGTTTACATCTTATACAGAGGTAGCAAGCATCTATATCTCCTAGAACCTCTATTTCAAAAGATAAAGTAGCCTCTTGTAAGGAAACATCAATAATTTCAGGAATTTCAACCTTACGTAACAAGGATGCCAAAACCCTAGGATCCATGTGTGGAAGAGTTACCCTAGAATTATCAATTATGAGGACTTTCCTAATATGGGATAGAAGTTTGGGGATGAATATCCACAAAATAGGAGGAACATTCTTGATAGTTAGCCATCAAGGACCAAATTAGGCTAATACCTCTTCATATATGGCCCCTGGAGACCATATCAGGGCCTCGAAGGTGCATCTTCCAATGTTCCAAAACTACTTTGTAATAACCACTTCCTGCATTTTTGAGTTTTGAAAAAACAAAAGAAAAATCCCTTTTTGAATCATCCTATAAAAGGAAACTTGAATGCCAATTTTTTTCCATAGACATTCATTATCCATTCATATAAGAACTTTCTAGCCAAAATTTTATTACTATCCACAACCACCAAGAATATGGTGATGCTTTTTAACCTAGTTTTTTCATTATTTAGAGCAATGATCATATCAAGATTAAAGGAAACAATTAAAATTTTAGGGTTATTGGGAGGTCAATAACCTTGTCCTCCTCCTTTGATGCCATCATTACCAATCACAAAGCTCGACACAACCACCATATCTTTTGTAACCACATCGGGAAAATATTTGAAACCAATTTTATTGTTTGAAGCCCCATTAGGGGTGTCGAGAGGAGGATCATCGTCCATTAAAGAACCATAAATGTAGTTTTACCCCCTTCAGGAGAACCCTCAAGAGCTAAACCCACTAGACTTAACAATTAATGCAAAGCAAAGCACAATACACTAGAACATAAAAGTGAAATGAGGAAAAAGGAAATAGTGGAGAAGCCGCTTATGTGGGGGAAGAACAAACCTCTATGGAGGAGGGCTAATGCCTCCTCCACCATTGTTGAGAAAATCTACCACGTAGTCACCTCAGACCTTGAGCCTCCACTCCCTGAGCCTAATTTCCCACTAATACCTTGATAAATCTTTTTTCTCATTCTTCCTATTTATTTTTCTTATATGTAATATAAATTCTAAGCATGCCCTCTAAAGCTTGGTTAACCCTTTCTATCTATCCATTAGTTTTAGGATGGTAAGGTGAATTAAAATTCAATTTTTCCCCAAAAGATGAAACTAAGTTTTGCCTAAATATATAAGTGAAAAGTCTATCCCTATCAAAAATCATTACTTCAAGGACTCCATGAAGTCTCACAACTTCCTTAATATTTTTTTCTATGAATAGAGGAGGATCATCCACCAAGTTTGATTTTCCCACCATTACTAGAATGGTTTCATTTATGTTTTTAGACACAGACAAACTTGATACAAAATCCATTAAAATTATGTCACATTTATTCATAGGAATATAATGAGGATAAAGATATCAACCTAGATGAGCATGTTCAACTTTAACTCTTTGAAATTCTAGAAACTTAGAAATGAAAATTCCACATCTTTCTTCATTCCAAGCCAAAAATAAAGTTTCTTAAGCTCACGAACCTTCTTTTTGATTCTAGGATGAGCATAATGAGGGGACATTTGAACCTCATTTAAGGCCCATTTCCTCAATTTTACAATGGGAGACACAAATATTCTAGCTTGAATTCTAATAAAAACATTATGATCCTACAAAAAATCAACATACCTTTTGTCCATAGTATATTGAGATGATTCCTTACTATTTTAGAACAATACTCATTGCTATTTTATAACAATAATCATTGCCTAACTGTTATTCCAAAATCTATTTAATGAAGGTAAGTCTAATGTGATAAGTTGCTTTCAAATAATCTCACCTAGTCAATGTAATTTCTATCCTATTTTCTTTTCCTTTCACATAAGTAATATCCATATTATAATCATCGATCAACTCTAACCATCTACATTGATGTCCATTTCAATTATCTTGAGTGAAAAGGTACACACGGTTGTGGTGGTTAGTTTTTATCAAGTGATAGGTTTTCCAATTAAGAAACAACACAACTTTAATGCATGAACAAAAGCAAATAATTCTAGACCATGTGTTATTTTTTTCTGACCAGTCTTCAAATTTTATAATTCATAAGCTACTACTTTCCCATATTGGGTTATAATTCCACCTAGTCCATCCAAAGATACATATATCTAGAGATAAAAATCACCATTAAGATTAGATAAAATTAGGACCAGGTCTGAAGTAACTGAATCCTTGATTTTCATCAAGGCTTTTTCACAGTGGGATTTTCATAGAAATTCATTTCCTTTCTTTTTTAGAGAGGTTATTGGACTAGTCACCCTAAAGAATTTTTACTCAAAATCCCTATGATAACTAGCCAGACCTATAAAGTTGCATACCTCATGCACATTTTGGGTGCAAGCCACTACTTTATTAATGCCCAGTCTTAGTTAGTTATATGAAAACTCCCTTTTAGAGATAATATGGCCTAAATAATGAATTTATTTTTTGAAAAAAGGAGCATTTAGATAATTTCCTAAAAAATATATGCTTCTTGAACCATTACAAAACCAATTATAGGTGGTGCTCATGTTCTCATTTATTTTGGAATAAACCAATATATCATCCAAAAATACAAGAATAAAGTCATCTAAGAAGGCATACAAACACTAACTATAAGATTTTTGAATATAGTTATAGGTGGTGCTCATGTTCTCATTTATTTTGGAATAAACCAATATATCATCCAAAAATACAAGAATAAAGTCATTTAAGAAGGCATACAAACACTAACTATGAGATTTTTGAATATAGTAGGTGCACTTTTTAGTCCAAATTGCATGCATATAAACTCATAATTTGTTTATACTTTATTCTAAAGGTGGTTTTAAGGACAATACTTTATTTGATTCTTCCTATTTTTTACCCTTTCTATCAATGTTATCTATTCCATGCTATGAAGCTTTTCTACTATTGAACTCATTATGATCCCCTATACAAGCCTTTTCCCTCTCTTTTGTAATATATGCAGTCCTTAAAACATAAATTGTCTTACGTGAATTTAAAGCCACCATTTCCTCCTCCATGAATTTCTTCCAAAAATCATTCTCATTAGATTCAATAGGTTATTAGTGTTGTTGCTTGATACCAATTGTTGGAAATATGGTGATTATTTCAATTACTAAGAAATATTGAACGTGTTTTAAACATAAAATTAAAGTTGCATTCAAATACATTCAATCATGTTTTGGATTAAATGCAGCTTTAATTTTAGATTTAAACCCATATTCAAGATTTCTTAGTAGTTGAAATAATCACCATATTTCTAATAATTATAACACCTTAATATTCTAGAAAAATTCCAATAGTAAAATCATAATAACAATCATATTCATGATACAATATTACATTTAATACAAAATTTATATCTCTTTCAATATATAAATATTATAAGTCATAACATAAAACATCCAACTAGGACTTTAGAACTTCAAGATATAACACATTAGGAAAATATCCAACCTTATTATACCAGTAAGAATAGATAGATATAGTTAGCAAATCATTCTCATGATTACTAACCAACTCAACCACATGTAATTATCACATACAACACCAATAGGCATACAACCATATCATGAACATACCATGAGATCTAAATTTGACCTAGTTGTAGATATAGTATATTTAACAAGGACCTTGGTAGAAATCATTAGGTTTAAGTTCAATTAAGGGAATAAATTGCTTCAAGCAACAACACTAATAACCATATAAAAAATTATAATTTTATTTATTATGGTTACTTCAATGACAATCATGATAAATACTTATAAATAGAACAAATTAAATGTTGAATGTGTTGAATACAATTCTCTACCATCAAAAAATAAAATTTAAACTGAAACTAAAACTAACTAAAACATACTTTAAATGAATTCAAAGAAAGTGAAAAATAATAAAGGGATGAGAAGAAAATGGGATTTTTACACTAGATACAAGTATAATCACATGTTAGATATGAGTAGATTTTGAAACCAATCTTTGTGTAATTTTTCATCACATAACTAGGGCATAAGATAATGCTATCACTATAGGAAATTTGATCTGATGAAATCAAGAGAAATCATCCACTATATAACATGTGTACAATAAAAAATAAGATGTCAAAGACCACTACATCAAAATATGTGTTCATTAAGTTCATTTCTTCTACATTATTTCATTACACACAACACATAAATTACAAGATTAAATTCTAAATTAGCATACTTGAACTAGAAAAATGAATGACATATAGATCACAACTAAATAGACATACTCAAAGAAAGTTACTTTTCTAGCCCCTATTTTAAAATGACATAAAGAAAAAATCTTATAATAAATGTGCCCTATAATATGTTATTAAACTCTAAAATATAATGGAGCAAAGAGACCTAAATAGCCAAGGATAATATAAAATATTCCTAATTTTTAATCTTTGATTCTTTTGTATTTGAAATTTTTTATTGAATGGATTGAACATTATTGAAATACATCATTTATCAACTCCACAACCCATTAAAATAAGGTCAATGTTACTAAAAATAAGGAAAGATCACAATTTCATTTGTGACTTTCCTTTGAATTTTTATCAAGGTACAACTCCCTTAAAGGTTATGACTAACCATTTCAAAATATGCTTTTAACAAGAAAGTGGGAAAGGTGAACTAACATTGATCCATAACTATGAAATCAATGTGATAAACTAAACAAAGCTATTAGCCCCTAGCACAAATAATAAAATTATAATAGCAGATAAAATATATTTGAAAGAATTGATCTTCATTCCGAATGAGAAAATGCAATATCACGAAGTCATCTTTCACAGAGGATAAAACCCCAAATATTGCTTTAGACAACAAACTAATTCAATATAAATATCACATTTATTATTTAGAACTCAGACAAAGGATAATCTAAAAATTAAAATTTAGTTCAAAATGTTGCTCATTCCTTCCATTATATCACAATGCAAATTAGAAAAAGAATTTCAGACCCCCCAAAAGTCTCTCAAGCATGAATTTATAAAACCCCAATCTTGAATCTTGGTCGTTAACATAATTGCCATCATATCAAGTGACAATTTCAAAAACCAACCATCTAATTTAGAGAAACTGATACCCAAAGAATATTTATGACTATTTTTTAAATTAGTCATAATTAAATTACTTTTCTCAAGTTGATTTTGATAGGAAAATGAAGCATTCTTGCCTATATGCTAGCCCTATGGCTTAACATAGGTGCAGGCAGCATGCAATCTCCAAAATTTGCATTTAATATATATCTTTTCTTGCGATTATGCTCGTGTGAACTATCTCAACAAAGGATGCAACTTAAAATTAATTGTTGAACTAAGAATTTAATGCAACTATGTCACATTAACAACCATCTTCATTAAATTCCAATGTAATATTATTGTCCTTGCAAATGTTAGTCATTCCCAAGAAAATCTTTGGTATCAATCACCCACCATGCCACCCCACCTCTATAAATCCAAGGAGAATTGCCTTCATTTTCACCATTTTAATTTCGTTGCTCAAAGATGCCAAGCATTGTGAGTGACACCTCCTTGAAGAGCTTGATTTTCTCACAATTGAGGATGTAGAATGTAATCAATTCCAAGGTGGAAAACTAGCTGAAAGATGTCTTTTTGATTCATACCAATGTTGAAGAAGGTGTGGTCAGGAAGATTATCAGAGAATTTTCTAAGCTGAGTCCATGTGCAAAATTCTGAACTTTTGGAGCATTTTGTGTATAATGTAATTCACACCTTTGGCAAGCAAGATTGGGGAATAAGAGTTGCAAAGTGCTTGGTTAGACTAGAGTACTTGATGAGGGTGAGAGTGGCCATAAGAGGTTTGAGTGCATTTCCAAGGATTGGTTTAGTGGGCGATGCTATCTGTATTGTGATGATGCTTCAACATGAGCTCACTGAAGAAGTTGTAGCTCTCCTTTGTGCTGGACTCAAGTGAAACAACATGGGATTGTTTGCCCATTTTGTGGCATCCAATGAAAAGTTATTCTCGCTTGCTCAGATTGAGCGAATGCAGGAAGTAGTGGACGAGATTCACATCCTCTTTTTCACCCTCTATGTTTAAAAGAATATACTATAATTTTTTCTTTTTGAATGTAAGTACAATAATTGTAAAGCCATATATATATGAATATATATAAATAATTTTGTACTTTTATAATTTGTGTTTATCTCATCTGTGAATGTATTCTTTCTTTTCCTACACTTGTGATAAGCTCTATTTTATGTTCCTATACCATAATAAAAAAATTTGTATCTTTATATAGCTTAGCATGATTATTCATACTGTAGCATAGTTGAAAAGTACTAGCCTTGAGGTGATATTGGGCTCTGAAAAAAATTCAAGTACATCATCTGAGTCCACTAAAGTTATGATAACTTTTGATTTTACCACTTTACTATTTTCATTTCTAAATGTTTTCCCAAATTAGTTTCACTTTAAAGATTACCCATACAGGCATTTCTATTATCAGTCAATGAGAAGGTTTTTAAAACCTTGTTGGAGACCGAAAAAGGTTTCAAAACCTTTTGTAAGTTCTGATATAAGACACAAATTTCTTTAGCTTTTTCACCCTTCTTTATATAGACGTGCCTTGAGTAATTATGGAAATCCCATTGTGCCCCGACAATATTCTCATAAATTGATTAGAAAAGCGCTCTAAGGATTTCCACAAAGATATTAGGCTGAGGAGTAGTTATGATAGCCTCATCAGAAGCCGATAAGGTTCTCAAAATTTAGGATAAGATCAACAAACTTATACATAGAAATTTTTAGGATAAATGTGAATGGTTTAGGGCATGTGACCAAAACTGAGGTAACAATGGCTCTAATTAGGGATGAAGACTGCAAGGATGAAGCCAAGAACCTAGGGATATGCTTAAAGACTGGTGTTTAGTTCATTGGGCTTAGAGTCATGCATGGAAAGAGAGGACCAAAACAAACCAAAAAAGCAAGACAAACAAGAAAAGACCTAAACTAACAACACACCAAAATTTCAAAATATGTACATTGTAGGAGAAATCCTACCTCTCTAAGGAAACTGATTTGATTATGCAAAATCATTAATTGGTTGAGAAAAGAACAACCCACTCTTGAAAAAGATTGATTTCTTATGTAACTTCTGAAGAATAGAAGAAAGCAAGGACATTCACAGGGTATTTATTCCATAAGAGAATCCACTATAAACTAGTATGATTCTAAACAACCACTTCTCATCATATGTCTTCTCATCTTGATGCATGTAGCCTTGTATGCCACTTTTTATATCCCAATCCATCATCTTTAAAAACCTAGCATCTTGACCAAACTCACTTCCATTAGCGAGGTAAGGAAAGGGTTTCTGACCTTGTTCCCATTTCTAATCCTCCTATAAATCAAATGAATTAAAATTTTGATTATTCTTATCTTGCTCAAACTCTATGGAAATATTTTCAACAAATTCTTCATGTCCCTATGACTCACATCTCGATCATTTGGTCTTTCTTACTGAAATAATAGTTTCCATATTTTCAAGGTTGTGAATAAAAGTTATCATACCAGGATAATTTTCCTCATTTCATTTTCCCCTTGATCCTTTTATATTCCAATACTTCATTATCTCAAGTCTTTCTTCACCAACTTCATGGTTGATTTCCTCGCACCTCTTATTGTTGCAAGATGGCAATATGTTAGGATCTAAGAGCTCAAACAAACAGTTACCCCTTCATAGGATTCATATAAAATAAAAATAGGATTATAATATCTAGACCACTCCATACCATGTTCACTTCTTGATGCCTCAGTTCACTCAAGAATTTCTAATTTAGTCATCTTATGTAATGTTGGAGAGGTATTTAGAGATATACCTTCCTCATTTAGAGATGGATTACTAATTTTTTTTACCTCTTTAGGACTAAGAGTCCTCATGTACTCACTCTCTTTGCTATTGAAGTCTTTATCCAACACTTCTGAGCACCAATCTGGGATAAAAGTAATATCTCATTCCTTTGATTAAACTGCATACTGGCTTGGAAAGTAGCATCCCTCAAATCAAAAATAATCCTTTCCTCAGTAGGTGGATCACCATCACTCACCAAGAAACCAAATGATTTTATATCAACATCTTTAAAAGTGAAAGCTTCTAATTCAAGAATATATAAAGAGATTGGTAACTGATAGTTTTCATCGAGGTCTAAAGTACTCATACTAGAAGTGGATCTTTCAGTGTAATCAAAATGTACTATAATCACAGGCTATATCTAGAGAGAGTAGTCTTCTTCTTCACTTGATGAACCAAATTCATTCTCAATTATTTTAGAGCTCAATTATATACCTCAACATCTTGAGCTTGAGTTTCATTTTCCTCATTGTATATCACATAAATTTTGAAGTGTTCTTGACTGAAGAGAGTAAGATTGGTATTTTCAATTAAAGGACAAGGAAGATCTGATGAATACAAAGATTGATAATTTTGAATCTTATATTTATGTATCTTACTAGTTGGAATGTTCTCTTTAATATGATTTCATTTCCATACTCTAGAAAAATTAAATCATCTTCGATACTAACAAATTTTAGTTGTGCTTGTTCAAGACCACACACCTTGTCCATTTTAAGAATAAATTGAACTTCATGATGCAAAAAAATAAAAATATGAAACTGATTATGCTTACTTGGTTGCTCAGGTTGAGGAATCTTTCTCAGGTCTCTATTAAAATGATCAATTAAGCCACAAATGGGTTCTCCTTCCTCCTTTTTAATTTTAAAAAATTGACATAACAGAGCAACAATTACCACCATGAATCTAAATCTACCAAGAAATATTTTCTCCAAGCCACCCCAACTAGTTATATATCCATGTTCTAAATTCCAGAACCATTCAATAACATGCTCAACAGGACTTTCCACAAACAACCTTACAAACACATCCTCATCTTGAACTCTTAGGAATCCACATGCAACAATCAATGCCCAAATATGCTTTTCATGATCTTGTAAATTTTCACCAAAAAAATTAGGGAAATTCTTTCTTGATCCTTAGGGCAAGAAATTGTACTAAGATAGAGCTAAGGGTCCAAACAAATATTGCAATGACCATCATAAAAATTGTTGTTTGTTACTAAAAGGAATTTACAGAGTCACCAAATTACTTTCTAGGAAAAGTAACTTCTTTATTCCAGGGGTACTTTTCCCACCTCCAAAATTTTCTTTTCATGAATGAATTCCTTGGGGGAACATTTGGATTGGGTAGAGGATTTTGGTTATAGTTGGGGTGAGGCTGAGGGTGAGGATACCATACAATTTCAATTCTTGGAGCCCACTCAACTACCCTTATGGCTAGTCATTGTGCTCATTCTTCTTCTTCTTTAAGTATGAAATTTTCTCTCATATAATCTGCAAGATTTCTTCTATACCTCCAAGCTAGGGTATTCAACTTTGAAATAATATCTTCCTGCTCTACTTGCATTTAATCAAGATTCAGTTGAAGTACACGAAAGACATTTTCATGTGGCGGGACCATTTTGTTGCATGAAAAAGGCAACCTTTATAATATCTCATTTGATTCCCTAGCAAAGTCACCAAAAATTTTTTTAGTGAATGGATTGGCCCTTATTGAAATACATCACTTATCAATTCCATATCCTGTTAAAATAAGGTCAATGTTAGTAATAGCAAGGAAATATCACAATTTCATTTGTGACTTTCCTCTAATTTTTTTTATCAAGGTACAACTCCCTCAATGGTTATCACTAACCATTTTAGAGTACACTTTTAACTAAAAACAAGGAAAGGTTAACTAACACTGATCCATAACTATGAAATCAATGTGATAAACTAAACAAAGCTATTAGTCCCCTAGCACAATGACTAGAATTATAATAGAAAATAAAATAGATTTGAAAGAAGTAATCTTAATTCCAAATGATCAAATGTAATATCATGAAGTCATCTTTCACAGAGGATAAACCCCAAATATTGCTTTAGCTGATAAACTAATTCAATATAAATATCACATTCACAATTTAGAGCTCATAGATAAAGAATAATTTGAAAATTAAAATTTAGTTCAAAATGTTCCTCATTACTTCCATTACATCATAGTGCAATCAATAAAAGAATTTTGGACCCCCCAAAAGTCTCTCAAACATGAATTTATAAAACCCCAATCTTGAATCTTGGCTGTTAACATAACTCCCATCATATCAAGTGAAGATTTCAAAAACCAACCTCTAATGTAGAGAAATTGATACCCAAAGAACATTTATGACTATTTTTAAATCAGTGATAATTACATTACTTTTCTCAAGTTGATTTTAACAGGAAAATGAAGCATTCTTGCCTATATGCTAGCCTTGTGGCTTAATGTACGTGCATGCAACATGCAATCTCCTGAATTTGCATGTAATATATATGTCTTCCTATGATTATGCTCATGTGAACTATCTAAACAAAGGATGCAACTTAAAATTACTACTTTTTGAACTAAGAATTAAATTCAACTATGTCACATCAACAACCATCTTCATTAAATTCCACTAAAATATTTCTATCCTTGCAAACGTTAGTCATTTCTAAGAAAATATTTGGTATTGATCACCCATCATGCCATCCCACCTCTATAAATCCAAGGAGAATTACCTTCATTTTTACCATTTTAATTTCATTGCTCAAAGATTCCAAGCACTGCGAGTGATGCCTCCTTGAAGAGGGATTTTCTCACAATTGAGGATGTGGAATGTAATTGATTCCGAAGGTGGCAGGCCAGTTGAAAGATGTCTTTTTGATTCACAGTGACGTTGAAGAAGGCGTGGTCAGGAAGATTATTGGAGAATTTTCTGAGCCGAGTCCATGTGCACAATTCTAAACTTCTAGAGCATTTTGTGTACAATGTAATTCACATCTTTGGCAAGTGAGATTGAGGAATAAGGGTTGCAGAGCGCTTGGTTAAACTGGAGTATTTGATGAGGATGAGAGCATCCATAAAAGGATTGAGTGCATTTCTTGCAAGGACCAATTTAGTGGGCGAAGCTATCTACATTGTGACGATGCTTCAACATGAGCTCACTAAAGAAGTTGTAGCTCTCCTTTGTGTCAGACTCGAGTGAAACAACATGGGACTATTTTCCCATTTTTTGGAGTCCAATGAAAACTTGTTCTTGCTTGCTTAGATTAAGCGAATGTAGGAAGTTGTGGAGGGGATTCACATCCTCATTTTCACCCTCTATGTTTAAAATAATATACTAGAATTTCCCCTTTTTGAATGTAAACATGATAAATGTAAATCCATATATATATATATTTGAATATATACAAAGAATTTTTTACTTTGATAATTTGTGTTTATCTCTTCTGTGAATGTATTCTTTATTTTCTTACAATTGTGATAAGCTCTAGTTTATGTTCTTGTACTATACTCAACAAATTTGAATCTTTATATGGTTTAGCATGATTGTTCATACTATAGAATAGTTGAAAAGCATCACTCTTGAGGTGATACTGGGCTCTAGAAAAGTTTCAAGTACACCGTCAGAGTCCACTAAAGTTATGATAACATTTGATTTATTGCTTTATGGTTTTCCTTTTTGAATGTTTTCCCAACTTAGCTTCACTTTAAAGATTACTCATACAAGCATTTCTATTATCAGTCAATGAGAAGGTTTTTGAAACCCTTTCAAGGATTGAAAAAGGTTTCAAAACCTTTTGTAAGTTTTGATATAAGACAAAATTTTCTTCATCTTTTTCGCCATTCTTTTCCTAGATGTGCCTTGAGTAGTTATGGAAATCCCATTAGGCCTCTACAATATTCTCATAACTTGATTAGAAAATTTCTCTAAGGATTTCCACAAAGATATTAGGCCAAGGATCAACTATTATAACCTCATCGAAAGCTAATAAGTTTCTCAAAACTTAGGATAAGACTGAAAAAAATTATACTTAGAAAATTTTAGGATAAATATGAATGATTTAGGGCATGTGACCAAAAATGAGGTAACAATGGCTCTAACTAGGGATGAAGACAACAAGGATGATTCCAGGAACCTAGGGGTATGCTTAAAGACCACTGTTTAATCCATTGGGCTCAGAGTCATGCATGGAAAGAGAGGCCCAAAATAAATAAATAAAAGACAAACAAGAAAAGACCTAAACTAACAACACACCAAAATTTCAAAATATGTACATGGTAAGAGAAATCCTACCCCTCCAGGGAAATTGATTTGATTATGCAAAATAGTTAATTGGTTGAGAAAAGAACAACCCACTCCTAAAAAAGCTTGATTTGTCATGTAACTTATGAAGAATGGAAGAAAGCAAGCACATCCACAAGGTATTTATTCCATAAGAGAACCCACTATAAACTAGTATGATTCTGAACAATCACTTCTCATCATATGTCTTCTCCTCTTGATGCGTGTAGCCCTGTATGCCACTTTTTATATCCCAATCTATCATCTTTAAAGATCTAGCATCTCAACCAAAATCACATCCACTAGCAAGGTAAGTGTTGCGACCTTTTCACACATCGCCCCATTGCCAATGGGGACCCCCAGTTGTCTGCTAGTTTTTAGGGTTTTGTCTCCTTGCAACGGTTTCGTGAGGTCACCTTATTGAGAGTTTTAGGTCAATTTGCCGAGAGTTGCCTGAGCCAAGTCAATATCAGTGCATAGACGTCATGGAAGTGCTCAGAAGGCCCAGGAAACAAAGATCACCTGTGCATTCGGCCAATTCTGACACTTCCTATTTTTTAGGGAATCTGCTTTTTTGCTTTTTCATTTTTGGCATTTTTGGACCAAACAGGGTTCCCTATTTTTTAGGGATTTTGCTTTTTCTATTTTTAGAAATTTCTATTTTTAGAAAGTCAACCCTGGTCAACAAGTCAACTTTCTATCTTTAGATCCAAAAATCAACCAAAAAAATAAAAAAATCACTTGAAAAATCAAAGAGAAAATCAAAAAATCATTGAAAAATCTGGAAAATCAACCCCCCAAAAGCATCAAATTCTAGAAAAAGCATGAAAAATCAGTCAAAATCATTGAAAAATTAGACTAAAAGCATAAAAAATCAGTCCAAAAATTAGTCAAATTCGAGCAAAAATCATAGAAAAATCACCCTAAAGAGTATGAAATTCATGAAAATCTGGCTAAGTCTGAAGAATTCGCCACCAAGAAGCTGGTCCTTGAAATGTGGGATGGAAAGAGAGAAGTGTCAAAGACTTAATGAAGTCCGCCATACACAAGGGGATAAATGGCAAGGACTATGGAAAGTCCACCAGCCATGAAGGAAGGAATGGCAAGGACTATGGAAAGTCCGCCCAACACAAAGAAAGGAATGTCAAGACTCCTTTGAAGTCTGCCTTACCTTGTCTAGACTTATCTAAAGTCTGCCCAACTTCAAGGGGAAGATGTCAAGACTCCTTTGAAGTCCGCCTTACCTTGTCCAAGGTAGTGTGAAGTCGGCCATACTTGTGGAAGGATGCCTCTACAGTCTGCCAGCTTTGAGGATGCAATGTCTGAGACCCTTTGAAGTCCGCCACACTTTGGAAAGAGGTCTTTGAACTCCGCCCAAGCCTTGAGAGGTTAGTAAAACATCCTTGGAAGTCTGCCACACACTTGACCAAGAGGTAGGAAAGTCCGCCTAGGCACGTGGGAGAGAAAAAAATTGAAAATTTCACTAAGTGTTGGGTGCCTAGAGAGAAAATTCGAAAATTAGCCTAAATATAGAAGGCTTAAAGGGTGGAAAATCAAAATGTTGGCTAAGTGTTATGACATTTTCAAGAGGTAAAGTGATAAGGTAAGTGCCAATGGGTTAGGAAGTCTGCCTAGGCCAAGGCAAAGAATAAAATGAAGTTCGCGTAGAATGAAGAGAGAGGAGAAAATTAAAATTTTCCTAAGTGTGGATGTCTGGAGAAAACAAATTTGGCTAAGTGTGCAGAGAAAAGGTGCAAGGCAAAGAGGTAGGAAAGTCCGCCCTTGGCTAGAAGGGATTAAAATTTTGTCAACCGTCACAAAATTTTGCCTAAGACATCCAAACAAAGACTGTGCCTAGAGAAATTTGTCTAAGCAAGAGAAAAATTGATTTTGGCAGAAGAAAATAAGCTCAGTGCAATAAAAAATTCACCATGGCAGGGAAAAATAAGGATCTGGCATAACATTTATTAACAGAATGGCTAAAATTTTGGCTTGGCTAGACGAAATTGGGAATAAAATTGGAAAATAAACTTTTAGCCAAAGAAAATGAAGAGAAAATTGAAATAGCCATGGGTCCAAAACGAATGAGTTGGAATAAATTAAAATATTTTAATAATTTATTTTCAACTACTCATAAATTTAAATGCCTTGGACAAAATTAAATTCGCCAGATGGGTATTGGAAGAAAACAAATTGTGCCAGGAAAAGACGAGATCCAATGGGAAAAATTAAATTCACCAGTGATTTAAAGTTGGAAAAAATCGAATTTAATTGAATATTTAATGATTTTTCAAAATTCAAAAAATAAAGATAAACATTTCAAGCAAAAATCAATTTTTTTGAAAATCAAAGAGATTTTCCTGGATAAGCTTGACATGGATTCTTTTCGAAAAATAAAGGAAACTTGCCTGTTTGAACAAGAGAAGACAAATCGAGATCGAGAGAAAAGAAGGCAATTGCTAAAATAAATTAAATGCTTTAGCATTATAATGAGTTTCAGCAACTCATTTTTCACAGACACAGCTAAAAGAAATTTGATCTCTCTCAAAATACTCGGGCAGTTAATTCTTCAGTAGGCAAGATCGAATTTTCTAGAGGAAGAAGTAATCTTATGCTGAAGAAGAATTTTTCTCGAGAAGGAAAAGATTTATTTGCTGAAAGTTGAATTCTTCTGTGCAAGAGGGGCGCACTTCATCATTTTCTTTTTGAGTGAAGTATCAGAATTTAAATCTGATTTGAAGCCAACAATATTTTACTGAGGTTTGAAGTTCGATTGATAAATTCGCTATTCTTCTTCTGTCTCTTTCATGTTGATTCAATTCAGGCTAAAATTTTAACTTCATCCATTTACTTTCAGCTTGCTTTTTTGCAAAAAATTAATTCTTTAAGAAGTTGAAAGTGAAATTTTTGAATCCAAGGCATGAGAATAAATTAATTTAAAAGTCTTTCTATTAATGCTAATATTTTTGACTGCAGGTTGATGATCACGGTGGGTGAATCATCAAAGAAGGCAGCCATGAAGTTCGCCAGCAAAGGTGTCCAGCGAGAGTCCAAAATAAATTCTAAGTGGAAAAATTTTGTGGACATCGATCTGGGACATGTCAACTTCAAAGAGTTCAAGAAAAGAATGTATGGACAGAACGGACTTCCGATACTAATAACCAGACAGATAGTGAGAAATGGGATCTTTCAGGCAGCTGGGTTCTCGCCTGTAATGGATTGTGTAGAATTGATGGTGGAATGTGCTATCCACTATGATGCGTAGAAGAGGTAGATTATTGCACCTGACGGCAAGATTTTGGCACACTTGGGTGAAGTAGCAATTCAAGAGACCTTTGGAATCCCAGTGCATTCTCGTACTGTCTATAAGACCAAGGAAGAGGCTAAGCATTTGTATGACAGTCATCCAGATTTATGCGCCACAACTGTTAACAAGGCATGGCTAGACAAACCTAAGCCGTCAATAAAGAAGATTCCCAAGAGACCCCACCGGACATACTTCAAAGAAGATTTTGGGGACATCATCTTGATGTTGAACAGAGTAGCTGGCAACCCGCAAGGTACATTTTTTGAGAGCTGGATGTACTACTTCATAGATGAAATCACTTCTAGCATAAAAATGTTCAATTGGTCACGAATGATAAGTGACAATCTCCACGAGCAGTAGATCAATCTAGAAGAGACTAAGTCTTTTCACATGAGCTCGTATGTTGTCTACTTATTGGCCAAGACATATAAATATCTAGGACTAATCTACAAGGGCAAAGTTGGCAGCAGAGAAAATGAACTCAGACCTTATGACTCCTACCCACAACTCCAGCTAAAGGAGAAGTCTCATTTCAGAAGGGTGCATGATGCCTTCTTAATCCATATTACCAGAACACTTCAAGGACAATTACATTAGAGGCTGATTCATGAGGTGAAAAGTTTGATCAATAAATACAGATCCTGGTTCATCCAGTTTCCTAAATTTACGTATGTCAGGATCCAGGGATTTACTGGAAATCCCTATAAGTTTCCCATCTATCCGACAAATCGAATGATTTTGCTCGAGGTCCTAAGACAGCTAGAGGAGTATCAAAACATCCAGAGGCCAACCAAGAAGGCATCTGTTACATTCCCATTTTTTATCGGGAATATGTTGGAGTCCTGTCCATCAGCACAGGCAGCTGAGAGTGCAAGGTTGGAGATCCAATGGTATCCATTTACAGCCTACAAGTCCAGGGTCAACTTTGACCCACATCATAATATTCAGACAGTAGAGGGGAGAAGGTACAAGCACAAAGTGGAGTTGGAAGACTTCTGGGCAAATGCTGCCGATGAATATGAAGTCAGAAGAAGATTATGGTCCAGAATGCCAGTTGGCTTCATAAGGGCAATTGAGTTTTGCCGGGTGCCTGACCAGTTGCAGGACGATGGGAACTACATCCAGCCATGCTTCAAGGAGAGTCGACCTCTTCCTCCCGTGAGATGGTCGGAACCTGAGCACTCAGACTTAGCAATGTTAATGAGACCAGTGGTCAAATAATCTCAGTGGTGGGTTGACCATCATGCCCAGGAAATGAGACAAAGAAGAATAATGCTCACGTATGATTTAATGAGCGAGTCAGAGTCATATTCCTCTAATGCTGGCACATCCCATCAAGACTTGGTTGAGATTGGAGAGAAGAGGAAGGAAGTAGTTCCAAGTGCAGAGCCTGCTTCCAAAAGGCAGTCTAAGGGAGAGCCATCTCATTCGACAACATCCCAAAATATTGACGAGTTGGTGGCTACCATAGATGAGTCCTTGGTGGAAATAATTGTACCTCCTACGATTCAGGAAGAGAATAATGAACCTATTCAGCTGGATGATAAGGAGCCCTCGTCACCTACAGGCACGGAGATACTTGGTTCAAACAATGAGATAGAAGTCCGAAATAATGACTTTGAGGAGGGAATGATTTCTACTCTCAGAGAAGTTGTGGATGTTCTGAATGAGGAAGAGGTTTAGGTAGAAGATGGAATTGAGCAACTGACCATTCTAGATTGGCTGATAGAGAGGATGAAGATTCAGGTACTTGCAGAAGTTTAAGAGGAAGATGATAGTGTTGATTTCTTGGCAAGGTTGGAGCAAGTTGCAATTAAGAAATTGGCCAAGAAATTATCTACTATTCAAAGGGACGAGGCAGGAAGCCGTTC
The DNA here is from genome assembly GCA_007258455.2 of Sequoia sempervirens. Taxonomy (NCBI): domain Eukaryota; kingdom Viridiplantae; phylum Streptophyta; class Pinopsida; order Cupressales; family Cupressaceae; genus Sequoia; species Sequoia sempervirens. The sequence continues at coordinate 529,413,883 of VDFB02271358.1, read as the reverse complement.
CGTACACATTGCAGTACCCACAGTGGACAAGCCACAAGACGAGATTACTCCTCAAGAGTATGCCATAACCACTATAGATCTTGGCCCAACCTCAAAAGGTCAAGAAGTGGAGGAACTAGATAATTCTGTCTCGACCATCAAAGCGAGATTGGAAAAAGAAGTGGCTAAGAAGAAAGAGTATAAAAAGGAGGTTGAACGCCTAAAGGAGTACATACGACATCTGACTCATCCACTTGATCAGGGTGATGCGGTAGCTCCTCCTTTCCTTAATCCCTCACAGGAAATAGCCAAGGATGTGGAGCACAGAATGGTCATAGCTAAGGAGGCTCAGAACTGGATGGTGAGCGAGGGAATGGAAGCAACCTCGTTCATGGAGAAACTGGCACTTTCCTATGGGCAGACCTCTTCTTTTCTTTCTAGACTTGTTGATATGGCAGAGACATGGGAATGTATTCCAGACATGCAGGAGAGGCTTATTCCAAGCCTTAGGGTCTTGAAAGGAACTCCAAGAGAAGAGTTGGTTGAAAGAAGGGTGATTGCTGCAGGAGCAGCATATGATTTTCACCATTGGTTTTGGGCAGTGACTATATGGAGAGAGGTTCTAGAGAGGGTGAGAGAAGATGGGATCAAAATTGAAGAGCAGGTCAAAGAAATCCAGGAGAGGATTTATATGACAGCTGCAGAAGTGTTCGACTGTGAGATTTTCCAGGAGAATGACATGCAGCTGGAGAGGTTGAAACATAAGGTTCAAGAGATTTTCTTCTCGACCACTGGACCAATTCTGAGATGGGACTTCATGAAAGTGGTGAGTCTCTTGACCATCCAGAATGATTTTGTGAAGCAGGAGGCAGATTGGGCAAGTACCTTCGCCAAATGTGCTGAGAACTTGGACAGACTTGAATTCTAGATTAGCATGCTGCCACCCATCACGATGGAGGAGGTTATCGTAGTCGTGTCTAGGTTCATCAAATGCAGTGCTGCTCAAAAGGATAAGGATGCCTCTCCTTGATGATAGCTTCAACTACCTTTTTACTGATGGTTTACTGATTGATAACTCATGTTATTTTGGGCAACCCTAATTAGGGTTGGGTTGTAATAATCTTGGCCGTTGATATTGTTTTAATCTCGGCCCTTCATTTGATTTTTGAAACTCTATATAAATTGGTGACCTCTCACTTTCATTTGTGTGGAGACAATATATGAGATTGTTGCATTGAGACTATTTTTGATAATAAAAGCTCTTATGCATGATTTGCTTTGAATAAATTTTATTGTCGAATAGTAAGCGAGGTTGCATATCTTCTTCTGCCATAGATTAAAGTTAGAATTAAGCTAAGTAGAATTTGCTTTAAGTATTGGTTAAGTGAATGAAAGATTGATCGTGTTGATTCAATGGTGAAGTATTGCTCATACTTTCTTCGAATGGATGATTTGCATTCGATGCGTAAAGTTAGTCTGAGCTTGTAATTGTGGACGCCCAACTTTGGTCTCGTTCAAGATTTGAAAATCATTATCACACCCCTTGAAGATTGCACCCACTTTGCGTATGTTGTCCAACAGGAGGCAAAACAAAGTGTGGTTTATCCCTTTCACTGGATCCTTACTGTCTCTTAAATTCTTAGGCATAGAATAGACCCCCTCAACCCTTATCCTTTTGCTATTTTTTTTGAGATCCAAATTGAAGTCCTAATTGAAAAGCCTTTAATGATAAATCCGCCTAAGTCCCAAACTTGTGAAAGTTTCTTTAACGTAAGTCCCCTTGTTTATTACAAGCAAATCACAATGACCATTGAGCTTATCCACATGTCAAGACTTGACAAAAGAAACCTTGGAATCGCCATATGATCTTCTCGCAATCTTAGCATACGCAGTGGTTTTTCAAGAGAGGATAGAGTGTCTTTGGACATTTTATTCTGTGTGTTCGGTGGATGATAAAACATACACCAACAATAAGGAAATATTTTCTGACCTTGTTCCCATTTATAATCCTCATATAAATTAGATGACCTAAAAGTTTGATTTTCCTTGTATTTCTCAAACTCTATGGAAATAATTTGAACAAATTCTTCATGTCTGTATGACTTGCATCTTGATCCATTGGCCTTTCTTACTAAAAGAATAGTTTTCATATTTTCAAGGTTGTGAATAAAATTTACCATTCCAGGATAATTTTCCTCATTTCTGTTTTCCCTTGATCCTTTTATATTCTAATACTTCATTATCTCAAATATTTCTTCACCAACTTCACAGTTGATTTTCTCACACCTCTTATTACTATAGGATGGAAATATATTAGGATTTGAGAGATCAAACAAAGGGTTACCCCTAACTTCGTAGGATTCATCTAAAACAAAAAGAGGATTATAATAATTAGACCACTCTATATCATATTCGCTTCTTGATGCCTCTGTTCACTCAGGAATTTCTAATTTAGTCATCTTATGTAATGTTGGAGAGCTATTTAGAGATATACCTTCCTCGTTCAAAGATGGATTACTAATTTTGTTAACCTCTTTAGGACTAAGAGTCCTCATGTACTTTATGTCTTTGCTATTGAAGTCTTTATCCAACACTTCTAAGCACCAATCTAGGATGAAAGCAATATCATGTTCCTGTGATTCAAACTACATACTGTCTTGGATAGTAGCAGTTGTCAAATAAAAAATAATCCTTTCCTCATTAGGTGGCTCACCATCACTCACTAAGACACCGAATGATTTTATATCAACATCTTTAAAAGTGAAAGCTTCTAATTCAGGAGTATATAAAGATGTTGGGAACCGATAATTTTCTCTGAACTTTAAAGTACTCATACTAGAAGTGGATCTTTCCGTGTAATAAAAATGTACTATAATCATAGGTTGTATCTATGGAGAGTAGTCTTCTTCACTTGATGAACCAAATTCATCCTCAATTCTTTCAAAGCTCAAATTACACACCTCAACATCTTGAGCTTGACTTTCATTTTGCTCACTATTTATTGCATAATGTTTGAAGTGTGCTCGATTGAATATAGTAAGATTGGTATTTTCAATTGAAGGAAAATGAAGATCTAATGAATACAGAGATTGAGAATTATGAATCTTACATTTATGTATCTTACTAGTTAGAATGTTCTCTTTAATATGATTTGGTTTCCATACTCCAAAAAAAATTAAATCATCTTTGATACTTGTATACACCTAAAATTAGTCATCACCTTTAATTAATTAAATACTAGCTATTTAATTAATATTTTGACTACATATAAACAAATTCTCAATTTATTTATATTGTTCATTTTCTAAATTCTCCAAATCTAAATCATATTCTTCTAAATTAATTAAATAAGCAAATTTCCATAAGCTTGTTTTATTTAATTAATCTTCACTAAATCCAATTAGGAATTTGAGCACATGTCTACAACTTTTTGTGCCACCTCACAAAGGTCACATGAAATTAAATAACTCTAATTTTAATTAAAATTATCTTCAACTCATTTTAAAAAAGCACATGGCTCATTCCTCACACACTTCCACCAATTTTGGAGCACAAGGTCTTCTCTTCCCACACTTGAATCTTCCATCCCAATGGCATGTTGCCCATTGGTCAAGAGATTATTCCATCCAAATGGCATGTTGTCTTTGGTCAAGGGGACAACATCTTGATGCTCTCCATCTCCACCATCCATTCTTCTTGTTCAAATCTGGACCGTTGATTATTGTCACCTCACTATATTCTTGGAAAAGGCTATAAATACAACCCTTGGGCATTGCATTTTGCATCCAAATTTGAAGTAAAGTTATCATGAAAGTTTATCATTGGAGCTTGGAGCATTTTGGAGTCTTATAGCTAGTCTTTACATCATGTTTTTCTTTACATTTACATCTTAGTTTTAAATCTTGCTTCATAGTTGTATTTTATCATTCATCTTGCATCATAGTTGCATTTTAGATTAGTTCATTTTAAGTTTGCATTTGAGCATATGTAGAATCATGCATAGATCATTCTAGTTCAATACCATAGCATCCACCTCCACTTGTTTATTTACCATAATCACCATCATCCCTTCATCATAGCATTCATCATCATTGTTTGCATATAGTTTCATGTAGGCATATAGTTGGCTTGCATGTTGAATACCAATCTTGTTTCTTAAGTGTCATTCTAATAGACTTTGTGCACATAGAAATTTGAGGGGCCAAAAAGGTTAAAATAATCATTAAGAATAGAGGACAATGAGATGTTCTTGAAAGATTTAGTTTGTTGCAAATTAGAATAACTTGTTTGCTTTGAATCTTTGAATATAAATCATTTCATTAAGGTTTGTGTTGATACTAACTTTGCACATTTCACACACACACAAAATGGCACCCACCATGGGGCATTGCCCTATTTATTTTTAACATGCTGGAAAATTTATGTTCACAGTTTCAGATGTGAGACTTTTGACGCTTCTTGCACCCATTTTTGTGCCTCTTGCACCCATTTTGGCACCTTCTGCACTTGTTTTGGCACCTTTTATACTTTCTATAGTGCCTTTTGTCTTTGTTTTGGCACCTTTTGCACTTTCTATAGTGCCTTTTGTCTCTGTTTTGGAACCTTTTTCCCATTCAATGGCACCTTTTTCCCATTCAGTGGTGCCTTTTATCTCTGTTCTGGTGCCTTTTGTCTAGATCTTAAAATGGTCGTATCTTGGTCATACAAAGGTATTTTTTAGAGTTTTTTTTTGAAATGGGGTAGAATTTCATAAGCTATGCAATGGTGTAGGTGTTCCTAAATTTTTTTGGAGTTAAAATTTTCAATTTTACACCTAAAGTCAAATCACATTGTAACTTGGTCTAAGTTTTAGGGTTTTTATGCTTAATCATTCATCTAACCCTCATGTCTTCTTATTTATTGATCTCATCTAACATTTTGAGAATTTATTGTAGGTTTTAAGAGGAACATAGAGCATTGAGTGAAAGAAAAAGCATTTGATATCCATTGTACTAAAAACGCTTGTCAAAGACATTCTTATCAAACTATTGATGATTTATGCAGGGGCTAGAGGTGATTCAATTGTTTCCTTTTGGTTAAGCTAGGAACATAGCTTAATTAAAAGGTTAATTAACACCATGTATTTCATGCTTGATGGATGGTAGGAATATGCTTTCCCCTTAACTAGGTGACCAAATATCTAGACCCATTCACTTTTTTTGTGCGAGTGTCAGTGGAGTATATAGCGTGTGTTCTCTCTTTATTCATGTGGAATAAAGATTGATTGAACTATGGGTATACTTGCTTGCTTTTGTTTATCTTAGAGGGCTTGAATTATGGGAAAAAGTAATCACCCAAGGGAATGACCCAATCGGTAACACACTAAAGCCAAGTGACTTCCAGTCGGTATATAAATGTGGATACTGGAACAAGGGCTAGTATCATGAGGATAGTTCTGACGAGAAGGGTAGCAATGGTCTCTCGCCATATGGATTATCCCCCATAAACAAAATTCCAACATTAAAACCCTTGTTATAGTTTGGCCAAAAACCTTTATCTATTCTTTGGTGCAGCAACGGTCATTGTGGATGCATCCACATTCTTGTAATTTTTAGTAGAGATGAAAAATATGCCATGGGAGATTCATGGGTATTGATGCTTGGCTGCCTCAAGAAGTGAGTGTCATGGAGGGGAGCCAGTGGGGTCAAGCATCTAGGCATCCGCTAAGAATAAGTGCAGTTGGGGTAAAAACCACGTGGAATCCAAAAGAATACAATCTTTCACAACCTTAGGAGTGCACATTTCTTGATGTGTCTTTATCAAAGTGTTTTCAAAACAAACAAAAAATCACATATTGAAAGTGAAAACCTTGATTCATAATTGCATTTAGTGAAACAACCAAGTCTCCCATTGAAAAATCAGAAAAACCAAGCAAATTTTCAAGAAACTTTCAAAAAACCAAGTGTGCACCTATTCTGGCACCTTTTGTCTCTATTTTGGCACCTTTTGCTCATTCTATGGCACCTTTTGCACATTCTATGGCACATTTTGTCTCTATTTTGGTGCCTTTTGCAGAACAGAAATCAGTGACCTAGGTTCATCTCCTATTTGATAATTAGTCTCACCTTGGGAATCCTCATAAGTATTCAACCAATCCTTAGGTAAAACAAATTCTGAACATGTGTGTTACCAAATGATTTCACGAAAGATTAAAATTCAAAAACCAAAGTCCAAACCTCTTAGTCCAAAAGAACACCAAAAGCGTCTATCAATACTTGACGAATTTAGAGAGAGGTTGACCTTCAATTTCTACAAAAGAGCTTGCAAGAACAATCCCGAATTATACATCTTTACTATTGTCAAAATCCACAACTTTTCCAAAGATTTTAGTACCTCGTTTAGGAAGAAAATTTACCTCCAGTTTCACAGTTTGAACTGAAATTTCAAAACTCTCTCAAGTCCGAAATCATTCCTTAGGTACCTTACAAACTAAACTTGTTAAAATTGACCTCTACAAGTGGAATTTTCCAACCTAAACCAAGATCTAACATCACAAAGTACCAACATTATCAAATTTATCACACCTTTGATTATTAAGCCTAGTTTCCTCATTAGGATTTATCATCCTCTCATCATGAAATGAAGCTACATAGTCAAATCAAACTTAGTCTCATTATAATTTTTCATTCTATTTGGCTTAGTTGTAATCCTTGGTACTTTTCCAAAAAAAAGATCAAAAGTTTAGTGAAAAATATAACACTTGTATGCCCATTTTAACAAGATTCCAAAAAGCATAAACTCAAAGAACGGGAAATTGAAACTCAAAACACCATGGCTGAAATAGATGAGAATCAATTAAATGCTTTGGCTCATCAAATGAAGAAGCTTCAACAACAAATCTGGGATATACAAAGGGGGACAACCACACAGACATATTTGCTACTAGACATCTATTCTTATCCATTTGAAAAAAATATGGACATGACACCTTCTCCACCAACAACTACATCATCCAAGTTCAATTTCTTTGAATTCTTGAAAAATTAAATCAGAAGCCCAAATCTCAGTCCTCAAATACAAATGATAGTGAACAATCTTACCATGTCATGCATCTATCTTCATCTCCCATAAGTCAAAATAAATCTCAGGATTCTTTCACCCAAGTTAACAATTCCATCCAACCACCTTTTTCTATCATATCTTCTATATCCAATGATTCATGTCAAAATATCAGTCTAAACCATGATGTCATAGACTTCCTTACACCTCAAGATCAAATAATTCTTCCCACTTCATCTGATGATACCAAAATTCCACAAGTTCTTCCAATCTTTGACCAAGACCAAATCTCTCAAGAATTCTATGATGATCCCATCCTTTCACTTTTCATCCATAAGGAATCCTTTCCATCTCAAGAGAAAAGTATTCTTCCAAGTCCTCCTTCCACCACATCTAATGAATCCATACCATCTCATGATTTCATTGCATCCTAGGAGCATGATAATTTTTCCATCCTATCTAATGATGTCCTATCACCTAATGATCAAGATATGCTTTCTCCAAAATCTCATGATTCCCTTCCTCATCAAGATCAAGATATGCTTCCATCCGAGGATATCCCTTCATTTCATGAGGATGTTCATCCTTCTCAAGATCAAGATATGCCTTTCATACCACTTGATGATGATTCCATTCCTAATAAAGAGCAAGCTACTCCATCTTCTACACTTCATATATACTTCTTTTCCAAGTCAAGATCAAAACACCCCATCGTCCCCATGTCAAGAGCCTATCACACCTATACAAGCTATCCATAACCCCACACCTACAAATTGGGATCCTCCACCTTTATCCACTCTGGTTTACTTCCAATACCCATCCTTTCATCCATATCATATCCTCCCCAAAATGGACTTGCATCTTGTTTCACAAACAATACTTATCCCATTGGTAAAAAAATGTGTCAAAGTATGAACTACAAAGGCAAAGGATTAGGCCTTCATGAACAAGGTATCCTAGAACCCCTTTTTTCTCAAGAAAACCCATATTACCATGGCCTTGGTTATACACCTAAGTGTCCTAGTTCATCAAACCTGCCACCTATCCTAGGTCCTCATCCTAATTCACCAAACCTTCCATCTATCTTAGATCCTCACCCTAGTTCATCAAATCTTCCATCTATCCTAGGTCCATATCCTATTCCTCAAGAACAAAAAAGGAACACATCCATGATGCCCTTTCAAAATTCTACCTACACTCACTCATCCATAATACCTCCATACCATTTATCTCACTCCACCCTTCCCATTGCTCTTGGAGGCAATTTGGGTGCCAAATGTCAAAAGCTTCTATATCAAAATCCACATGTGTCAAAGGATCAACATGTCTCCTTGAAGAGGCATGCAAAAATAAAAGAAAATCTAATCCAAAATCAAAAGAAAAATAAAAAAGGCCACAAAGGCCCATCAAAGCAAAAAGAAAAATTTCCAAGACCACAAAGGTCCATAAATCAAAAGGAAATTTCAAAAGGCCACAAAGGCCCATCAAAACAAAAAGAAAAATTTCCAAGGCCAAAAAGGCCCATAAAGAAAAAATAAAAATCTCAAAGGCCACAAAGGCCCACAAAGAAAATATAAAAGTAAAAAATCACGTGGATTCCAAAAAGTCTCATAGAAGCAATACAATCTAAATTGACATCCAAATTTTCTTATCCAAAAGCTTCCTTCAATCTTTCATATAAAAACCTATCACCTTCCAAATATATTTTTCCTCCATGACTCCACCACCCCTCAAGGTGTGTACCAATGTTGAGCTTGCAATCCTTTCCATCTATCCATCAACAAGCCTTTCCACCTCCTATACATTACCCAACATTCATCCCCATTTTTTTCCAAACCTTTGGATAAGTCCTTGGTTCTTCCATCATACCTTTGATAGGCCAACATTTATGAGTCTAATCCCCATTGCCATGGTTTATTAAAGGGATATTTGGTCATGAAACTTGATGCTTAAGTCCTTCTTCCATCTTCCTATCATGCATATATTATCCTCTACATTTCCCACCTTTGATCTCGACAAGGTTAAGGATCTTCTTGAACATCATATATCTTATCCTATATGCTTTGTCCATATCTTTTGTACCATATCTTTCATCTTATCCATATTCTATCATTCTTACTAGATACATCCTTCTTCTCGTCCTTGGTCTTGATGAGGAATAGGGGCAAAATACTTGGGCCTTGTGTTTGTATCTTATCTAGTTGATCTTGATCATCCATTCATTATCCTTATCCTTGCATTCTTCCATTCCATATCTCCTAGCTTATCAAAATCCATGTCATCATGTCCCTTTGCAACCTTGAATCTTATCATGCAAATCATATTTGAGCCTAGTTGTAAAACATTATCCAATCCTCATATCTATTGTCAATAAATCATCAACAATCATCAATCTTATCATCATCATGCCTTATGGAATCAATCATTCCTGACATCTTAATCAATTAATCAATCATTATCATCTTTCGACAAGAGATATGTTTCTTGTGTGACATGTTTTGCAGTGAATCTTTCATTTTGATCTCTCATTTATCCATGGTTGTGTTACCTCTATTGCGGGGCATCTTGTTTCTTCAATCAGTCATATCATATCATTTCATTGGAAAAGGTCTTGAAAAATACCAAAAACATCAGAAAATGTCCTAAAAAAATGGTTGCCTTGATGAAAACCTGGCAAACATGCGTCTTGGCAACAACAAAAAAGCAAAAAAGATCAAAAATCCAAAAAAATAAAAAAAGATCAAAACAACAAAAAAATAAAAAGATTAAAAATACAAAAAAATCAGAAAAAGAGAAAAATATAAAAAAGGTGAAAAAATAAAAAAAGATAAAAAAATCATGAAAAATTGAAGAAAGTGCAATAAAAACAAGTAGTGAAAACTTGGCAATAGGCGCTATTTGTGATAGGTTAGAAAATGAACAATATCTTGGCATCACGGTCGTGTCTCACCCTAGACTAGGGGCAAAATCCTGAACTCACTGGGGGCAAATAAACTTTGAGTTTGAACCAACAAACAAACAACAATAGTACAACACAACCCAAAACAATGATAATAGTGCAACTCAACATTGAACATCAATCACACAAACATAAATGCATCAAACACCCAAATCAAATCAAAAGCAAACTTCAAATGGATGATGTTCTTTCTGAATCATGGGTTTATCATGTTAAACCCAAATGTTCAATTGTTGTACTTTGATTTTTGTTATCATATCTCTGGAGCCCCTTGATGATGTATCAAACTAGAGGAGGGTGATCCCACAATAGTGGTTTACAATTTTTGGCCAAACTGGACACTGAAATAATTTTTTTGAACTAAATCTTCACTTTCAGGCACCTATAGTGGCTAAACCGTGAGGAATTTGAAGATGATACAAACTAGAGTTTTGTGAAATTTCGTCTATAGATTCTAAATATATTTTTTTCAAAATTTTTGGAATTAGATTGCACTTGTTTTTCCATCTCCCTCAAAAACTAGTTTTTTCATAAACAACATTTTTAAAAAGTGACGCCACCGTATAACACATAACTTTTTTACATGAAGGATAAAATTCTAATTCTTTCAAATTTAGATTCATAAATGTGATATCTAGTGCTTCCACTTAGTTAGATAGCTTTTTATCAAATATTTTTTCTTTAATCAAGTTTTGAATTCAAACCAATTATAATTTAGACATAGCGCAACCGTATAACCCGTACTTTTTTTGTATGTATCAAAATTCAATTTTTTTTGTTGGATCAAGGACTTCAATATCTAGCACTAATATTTTTAATTTTTTTTATTAATAATCTGCTATTTTTCCACATGTGCAGAACAAAGAGCTTGATTTTTCAGTGAAAAACCAACATTCACGAGAAATAAAAAAAATAAATATAATAATTAAATTAAATTTATTTAAAATTATACTTTTTGGGAAGCTTATAATAAGGAATACATACTTGCAAAAAATAAATTTTAAATAAATTCATTTGATCCCCCAAAAGGCAAATCAAAAGTGGTTTTTTATCAGCATTTTGATAGGTGTAAAGGAGACTCTGTTATAGGTATGGTTTAAAACCGCTGTTCTATCCAAGGGGGTTTGATTTAAGGTAGTTTGATCAAAAAATCTTCAATTGGAATTCTTTAAATGGAACCTTTTAAGTCTTAAATCATTATATTTTTTAAAAATATGTGATTTCAGCAAAAATCAGTTCCTCCCAGAAATTGTAAACCAGCTTTGTGGGATCAACCAGGAGTTAGGAAAGAGTATGATTTTTCTTTGTTTGCTGTCTATGAGTTGATCATTATTATTGTGTGAATTTTTGCGAGACGTGCACTACAAAGTATCACTGATGACATTCTGAATTTGCATAGGAAAAGGATTAACTCTTGTCTGTTTACACAAGCAATGCTCAGGTCATCTCGGTTTAATTATACTTAGATGTTTGTGTTAACTTGCACTATCAAACATCATGGAAGTAGTACTCAGGGCATCATGGTTTGAATATACCATTGATGCTTGTACTCACTTTCAACATTTTAAAGGCCCAATGATGATAAAAAGCACGACAAATTGGTTGTTACAAATGAAAAATTTTGCATACAAGATCTGCATGGTTAGAATGGATTGCATCCATGTTAGTTTGCAACTGTATTTATGGGATTTCCAAAGCTGCAATAATGTTATCTCTTGCATTAAGGGATTGAGTACAATTGACATTACCAAAAATGCATCATTTTCATATAGTTACACATCACTTTCATTTCCATCAATTAGAAAAAATTCTCATTTACTTGCATATTAGTTACATCATCATTTGCATACATTAAAATACATTACAACATCGTTCATCCATCCATACATCACATCATAATATTTGCATAAAAAAATACAAAATGACGTCCATCACATCTCATTTACATAATTAAAATCATTTCATTTAGTGGCATTAGGGAAGTGGTTCACTAAGCTTAAATGAGTGAGTCTCTTCAAATTTTCAAAAGAATTGGGAAATATGTCAGGTTTTGTGAAGCTTAATTTAACAAAGAATCAACTAATGAAAACCTTCCCACAACTCTTGGAAGGTGGATAGATTCACTCATTTAAGCTTAAGACCCTAGAGCACAATCATCTGCATAATCATTTGCATCACATAGTCATAAATTCATCATTACATCAAATTATCACTACATCTATACATAATCAATATAAACATCGCATATCCTCACACATCATTTGCATAATCACATCCATCTCACATAGCATAAAACATCATCCATAAAAGCCTATCTCATCAACCATGCATTATCATATCATCATTGCATACATCACATAATCACCATATAGGTATTATCATTGTATACATCACATAATCATCATATAGACATCATTCATAAAGCATCATATAATCATAACACATCAATTGCATCATCATTTGCATCCATAACATATCATATCATCATCATATAGAACATCACACAACATACATAATAGAAAGTAAATGCATCTATCATAATCATCATGATCATGATCATATGAACATCATAGTCACATAGATCAATCATCATCATTGTCGCATATCATATAACTCAAAATGATGTCAAAGTGTACAAGGATATCCAAAGGTATAAAGAGATACATCAATATAAAAAATGGCAGTGTATCATAATGTCTCAAATCAAGAGGTACATCATCAATGTCTCAACTGAATCAGTGTATACATCAGGTATCAGTACATCATCAACTCTCAGTACATTAATCAATCCTATACTGGGGCATATCAATCAATCAAAGAAGTCAAACCACATCGCCCAATCAAATCTGAATCTGCTTACACTAGATGCAAAAATCCTCCTTTGATCATAACAAATTGCAAATCAACAATCTTATCAATCAATCAACCCATCAATCAGTCAAAATCAATCAACCTATCAATCTAATTAGCTCTAATGCAATTTTGATCAAATCTTGTGAGTATTTATCATTGATCCTCGCCTATCATGAGGACAATCATTATCATCAATCGACCCAACCTCGCCTATCATGAGGTTCATCAATCAATTCAACCTCACCTATCATGAGGTTGATCAATCAATGCATCTCGCCTATCATGAGGTTCATCAATCAATTCAACCTCACTTATTATGAGGTTCATCAATCAATCCAACCTCGCTTATCATGAGGTTCGTCAATTGCTCCAACCTCACCTATCATGAGTTTCATCAATCAATCCAACCTCTCCTATCATGAGGTTTATCAATCAATGCACCTTGCCTATCATGAGGTCCATCAATCAATCAAACTATCATTGATTCTTGCCTATCATGAGGTCAATCATCAATCTATCATTGATCCTCACCTATCATGAGGTCAATCATCATCATCCTATCATTGATGCTCACCTATCATGAGGTCAATCATCAACTATCACATCAACATCATCAAATCAATTGGTTGAACACAATCATCAAACATGAAACACAAGGAGGTAACATAAGGCATCAATTAATCAATTAATCAATCTGGAAGGCTCAATTTTCTTTTTCAGGAGATAAATCATTTTTGCATCATAAAAAAATTGCAAATCATCATCAAATCATCAAAATTTCAAAAAAAATTCCAAAAATTTCCAAAATTCACTGATTTATCTCCTGAGGGAGCATATATCCGTCAATATATGAAAATCAACGTCTGGGGCATCGTCTGGTGCATCAAAAACTTTGTTGAGCATCGGTATCAATTTTTTCTTTGAAGCAATGTGTAAACACATTACTTCAAAGAGGGGCAAAATGTATACACCTAAAATCGGTCATCACCTTTAATTAATTAAATACTAGCTATTTAATTAATATTTCGACTACGTACAAATAAATTCTCAATTTATTTATATTGTTCATTTTATAAATTCTCCAAATCTAAATCATATTCTTCTTAATTAATTAAATAAACAAATTTCCATAAGCTTGTTTTATTTAATTAATCTTCACTAAATCCAATTAGGAATTTGAGCACATGTCTACAACTTTTTGTGCCACCTCACAAAGGTCACATGAAATTAAATAACTCTAATTTTAATTAAAATTATCTTCAACTCATTTTAAAAAAGCACATGGCTCATTCCTCACACACTTCCACCAATTTTGAAGCACATGGCTTATCCCTCTCACACTTCCACCAATTTTGGAGCACATGGTCTTCTCTTCCCACACTTGAACCTTCCATCCAAATGACATGTTGTCTTTGGTCAAGGGGACAACATCTTGATTCTCTCCATCTCCACCATCCATTCTTCTGGTTCAAATCTGGACCGTTGATTATTGCCACCTCACTATATGCTTGGAAAAGGCTATAAATACAACCCTTGGGCTTTGTGTTTTGCATCCACATTTGAAGTTATCATGTAGGTTTATCATTGGAGCTTGGAGCATTTTGGAGTCTTATAGCTAGTCTTTACATCATGTTTTGATTTACATTTACATCTTAGTTTTAGATCTTGCTTCATAGTTGCATTTTATCATTCATCTTGCATCATAGTTGCATTTTAGATTAGTTCATTTTAAGTTTGCATTTGAGCATATGTAGAATCATGCATAGATCATTCTAGTTCAATACCATAGCATCCACCTCCACTTTTTTATTTACCATAATCACCATAATCCCTTCATCATAGAATTCATCATCATTGTTTGCATATAGTTTCATGTAGGCATATAGTTGGCTTGCATGTTGAATGCCAATCTTGTTTCTTAAGTGTCATTCTAATAGCCTTTGTGCACATAGAAATATGAGGGCCAAAAAGGTTAAAAGAATCATTAAGAATAGAGGACAATGAGACATTCTTGAAAGATTTAGTTTGTTGCAAATTTGAGTAACTTGTTTGCTTTGAATCTTTGAATATAAATAATTTCATTAAGGTTTGTGTTGATACTAACTTTGTACATTTCACACACACACAATACTAACTTCTACTTGTGCTTGTTCAAGACCACACACCTTGTCCCTTTTAAGAATAAATTGAACTTCATGATGAAAAAAAATAAAAATATGAAACTAATTCTATTTACTTGGTTTCTCAAGTTGAGGAATCTTTCTCAGGTCTCTATTAAAAGGACCAATGAAGTCACAAATGGGTTCTTCTTCCTCCTTTTAAATTTGAAAAAAATGACATAACAAAGCAGTAATATCCACAACGCCTCTAAATCTACCAAGAAATATTTTCTCCAAGCCCCCCAACTAGTTATACATACATGTTCTAAATTCCATAATCATTGAGCAACACACTCAATAAGTCTTTCCACAAATAACCTTATAAACACATCCTCATCTTGAACTCCTAGGATTCGACATGCAAAAATCAACACTCGAATATGCTTTTCAGGATCTTGTAAATTTTCATCAAAAAATTTAGGGAAATTCTTCCTTGATCCTCAGGGTAAGACATTGTATTGAGATAGAGCTAAGGGTCCAAAATGATTTTTCCAAGACTGAGGTGTTGCAATGATCATCATACAAATTGTTGTTTTTTACTAAAATAAATTTACAGAGTCACCAACTTGCTTTTTAAGAAAAGTAACTTCTTTATTCCAGGGGTACTTTTCTCACCTCCAAAATTTTCTTTTTGTGAATCAATACCTCGAGAGAACATTTGGATTGGGTGGAGGATTTTGGTTATGGTTGGGGTGAGGTTGAATGTGAGGATACCATACAATTTCAATTCTTGGAGCCCTCTCAACTACCCTTCTGGCTAGTCATTGTGCTCATTCTTCTTCTTCTTCAAGTATGAAATTTTCTCTCATATAATCTTTAGCATTTCTTCTATACCTCCAAGCCAGGATATTTAGTTGTGAAATAATATCTTCTTGCTCTACTTGCATCCAATCAAGATCCAGTTGAAGTACAAGAAAGATGTTTTCATGTGGCAGGATGATTTTGTTGCATGACAAAAGAAACCTTTATAACATCTCTTTCAATTCCCCACCAGAGTCACCAAAAATTTGTTAGTGAACGGATTGGTCCTTATTGAAATTCATCATTTATCAACTCCATAGCCCGTTAAAATAAGGTCAATGTTACTAACAACAAGGAAAGATCAAAATTTCATTTGTGACTTTCCTCAATTTTTTTTTATCAAGGTACAACTCCCTCAAAGGTTACAACTAACCTTTTTAGAGTGCGCTTTTAACCAAAAAGTGGGAAAGGTGAACTAAAATTAATCCATAAATATGAAATCAATGCAATAAACTAAACAAAGCTATTAGCCCCATAGCACAAAGACTAGAATTATAATAGCAAGTAAAATAGATTTGAAAGAACTAAACTTAATTCCAACTAAGGAAATATAGTATCATGAAGCCATCTTTCATAGAGGACAAAACCCCAAATATTGCTTTAGCCGATAGACTAATTCAATATAAATATCACATTCACAATTCAGAGCTCACAGACAAAGAAAAATCCAAAAATTAAAATTTAGTTCAAAATGTTCCTCATTCCTTCCATTACATCATAGTGCAAATTGAAAAAAGAATTTCAGACCCACCAAAAGTCTCTCAAACATAAATTTATTAAACCCCAATCTTGAATCTTGGTCATTAACATAATTGATATCATATCAAGTCAATTTTGAAAACCAACCCTCTAATTTAGAGAAATTGATACCTAAAGAACATTTATGACTATTTTTAAATCAGTCATAATTGCATTACTTTTCTCAAGATGATTTTGACAGACAAATGAAGCATTCTTGCCTGTATGCTAGCCCCTTGGCTTAACATACTTGCAAGCAGCACACAATCTTCAAAATTTACATTTAATATATATCTCTTCTTGTGATTATTCTCGTGTAAACTATCTCAGCAAAGGATGCAACTTAGAATTACAACTTGTTGAACTAAAAATTTAATGCAACTATGTCACATCAACAACCATCTTCATTAAATTCCAAGGAAATATTACTGTCCTTGCAAATGTTAGTCATTCCAAAGAATATATTTGGTATTGATCACCCACCATGCCATCCCACCTCTATAAATCCAAGGAGAATTACCTTCATTTTCACCATTTTAATTTCATTGCTCAAAGATGCCAAGCACTCTGAGTGATGCCTCCACGAAAAATGATTTTCTCACAACTGAGGATGTGGAGTGTAATCAATTCTAAAGGTGGTGGACTAGTTGAAAGAAGTCTTTCTATTTCATAGCGATGTTGAAGAAGGCATGGTTAGGAAGATTATCGAAGAATTTTCTAAGCCAAGTCCATGTGCACAATTCTGAACTTCTATAATGTTTTGTGTATAGTATAATTTGCACCTCTGGCAAGCAAGATTGGGGAATAATGGTTGCAGAGTGCCTGGTTAAACCAGAGTACCTGATGAGGGTGAGAGCAACCATAAGAGGTTTGAGTGCATTTCCAAGGACTGGTTTAGTGGGTGACACTATCTGCATTGGCACTATGCTTCAACATGAGCTCATTGAAGAAGTTGTAGCTCTCCTCCATGTTGGACTCGAGTGAAACAACATGGGACTATTTTCCCATTTTGTGGAGTCCAATGAAAAAATGTTCTTTCCAACTTAGATTGAGTGAATGTAGGAAGTAGTGGAGGGGATTCCCATCCTTGTTTTCACCCTCTATGTTTAAAAGAATGTATTGGAATTTCCCCTTTTTGAATGTAAACATGATAATTGTAAAGCCATACATACATACATACATACTGTAGACACCGAAAATTGGTTTAGGCCTGCGACTTCAATATTCTGTATATTTCGTATTCTTCATGGTCATGATTAAATAATGTTAATTATTTAATTATTCACTTTAACTTTAATTCTTCTATTAATTAAATAATCTTAATTATTTAATTTAATTCATATTTTCTTTATTCTATCTGAGTAATTAAATAAACGCTTTTTATTTAATTATGTTACTAATTAACCTTATTCTTTTGATTAATTAAATAAATTCTTATTTAATTTACCTTATCATATTTCAACTATAATTAAATAAATTCTTTATTTATTTAATTATTCATTTAAATCCCTTCATCATTTAATTCAATAAATATTATTTATTTAACTATTCTTCAAATATCGGATCTTGAATTAAATGAATTATTTAATTCATTAATTCTATTTTAACGCATTCCTCTATATTTTAGATAATTATGTGAGTTATCTAAGTATTCACTTTGACTCGACTCGACATCTATTTTAATTGCTCAGTTAACTCTTGATTCGATGTCTGAGTGGCGTTCTCAAGTAATTTCTTCGTCAAATCATTCAATCATCCAGTTCTAACTCATTTGCGTGTACATGCGGATTAATTAAATATTCTTATTTAATTAATTAAATCTCGTGTGTGCATTCGAACAGGAGTTGCTTTAATCAATCTTTATCTTTGTCATGCAAAGATATTTCTTCTGTTTTCAAATACCGAACTGAAGATTAAATCATTTATTTAATCTTTAATCCTATTTTTAGTTTGTATCACTCATGTTACTACTGATAGTTATTAGAATGCATGTCTAATCAATCGGTCTCAACTGTCCATTGATCTTTCGATCTTGGCCTGTCGTTCGAATAATCAATTTTTTATAAATTGATTTGTCATTCTTCATTCCGATCTCTCTCGTGAAATCTTATGACATTTGAGAGCAATCAATCTTGAATCTTCGATATTTTGCTAATCATTATCTTAGGTTATACTTGCACAAACTTACGAAAAATTTGAGGGCAATTATACTACACAAGCAAAATGGAGAAGGGAAATCGAGATGAATCATGGAAATACGTTTGAAATTGGTGAGATTGTTTCAGTTTAATTAGTTTTTGACTTCCTTTGTTCTTTGTTGCTTCACATTTAGATTTGCATTTAGATTTTAGTAATTGCATGTTTGCTCCTAATCTCTTGTTTTCTTTGTGCACTTTCTATGGCATTACACATACATACATACATACATACATACATATATATATGTGTGTGTATGTATATATATAAAGAATTATGTACTTCGATAATTTGTGTTTATCTCTTATGTGAATGTATTCTTTCTTTTCCTACACTTGTGATAAGCTCGGGTTTATGTTACTATACCGTACTCAATAAATTTGTATCTTTATATGGCTTAGCATGATTGTTAATATTGTAGCATAGTTGAAAAGTATTTCCCTTGAGGTGATATTGGGCTCCAGAAAAGTTTCAAGTACATTGTTGGAGTCTGCTAAAGTTATGATAACCTTCAATTTTATCGCTTTACAATTTTCCTTTCTAAATGTTTCCCCAACTTAGCTTTTCTTTAATGATTACTCATACAAGCATAAATCTATTATCGATCAATGAGAAGGTTTTTGAAACCTTGTCGAAGATCGACAAAGGTTTCAAAACCTTTTGTAAGTTTTGATATAAGACAACCTTTTCTTCGTATTTTTCACCCTTCTTTACATAGACGTTCCTTGAGTAGTTATTGAAATCACATTGGACCTTGACAATATTCCCATAACTTGATTAGAAAAGTGAACTCTAAGGATTTCCACAAAGATATCAGGTCGAGGAGCAATTATGATAACCTCATTGGAATCCAATAAGGTTCTCAAAACTTAGGATAAGATTGAAAAACTTATAACTTGAAATTTTTAGGATAAATATGAATAATTTAGGGCATGTGACCAAAACTGAGGTAACATAAACAAAATGAAACTTTATCCACATGTATATCACTCTATTTTTAGTACAAAGATTTAATTAAAATAAGATTAAAGAACTTTGAGACAATTCATATTTACTCTTGTTAGATAATTCTTTGGATACATTTTGGCTACATCCCTATCATATGGTTTTAGGTTGAATTATTAAATACAACAATCTCTAATAAATTAAGGATTTCCAAGACAATCTTAGTTATGCCTTATTTATTAATTGTTCTAGTTATCCTATCATGCTAGGGATTTAATCATAAATAAATTATAAATAGTCTAATTCATCTCCAAAAAAACCCTATATAAACATATTCTTGTGATGATAAGTATAAGATACTATCAAGTTAAATGGGAGTGGTGCTACTTAGAGAAGTTGGAAGGAGGTCTAGGATTGAGAGATTTAAAAAAACATTGCATCTTATTTGCTAGCAAGTGGATCTGCAAAGCTTTAAATAGAAATAAAACTTGGAAGGTTCTTGTAATAAATAACATCCAATCAATTGTTCCAAAACAAGCAAAAAGTTGGAAACAACTCCACATAAATGATATTATTTTTGGTAATTTTCCAGTAGTGCTTGTTGGATCAATGTGTTTAAGAGTATATGGAAAGCTTGGGAGATCATTCAAAGTCAAATTAGAAACTATGAATTTATAGATCATGACAGGGGTACATTGAGCTCTAATAGATCAATATGGTGGAACCTTACTAAAAAAGACAAACCTCTTAATTTATTACAAGGTTTCTTAACTAAAACTTGGAATTTAAAAGGTATTAGATGCTTTAATGATATCTTGTGTAAAAACCAACTAAAGACATGGAATGATCTCTAAGTAATGAATTTAAATTCCCTCCATCTCATTGGAGGACTTATTTTGTTCTTAGGGAGGCTTGCAAGATCATTCAATTCCCTGTTTGCAAAGTAAGTGACAATGTGTTTCTTGAGAAACTCACTTGGATTGAGGGTACTATGATTCCAAATTTAAAACCTAAATTTTTTACAAAACCTTAATATACTCCCAAGACCTTCCCAATCATCTAAACAAATGTTAGAATCTCGATCTCTTTGGAATAAAATGGTCAAAAACTTTCAAGCTTCTATGGTCTAATATTCTAGAACCAAAAATTGCTTGCTTTAAATGGTTGTTCATGTTTCCAAAACTCCCCTATGATATTTCTTATTCCATGGTGAACTTATGTACTATTTTTAAGGAACCTAAGAATATTAGACACATCTTGTTTGAATGTTTGTTTGCAAAAGAGATTTGGAACATGTTTTTTTCTGATATTATGGGGTGGGGGGATAAAGGTAAGGTCAATTGGTAAGAGATTCTCTTTGGTTCAGTGGAGTGTTTAATTCATTCTTATAATTTTTTTTTGGCTTATTGTGTCATCTAATATTTTATGGGTAATCTAGAAGGCTAGAAATGAGGATATTTTTCAGGGTACTAGGAGAGTACTTATTGAGTCTTTGAGAAGACTTATGTTTTACAATATTTGTGTAGTCAATCACAATGGAGCTTTCAAAAGACAAATTTTTGAAGCTGTAAAGGAAGGAATTATGGATATCAACAAGACAGAGGTTAAATATGGAAGACATCGGCCTTTCAATAAAGTTGATAATATTCCTTCTATAAAAAGTTACATAAAATTTCAAAAGAAGTATAAAAAACAAAAAGTACTCAATTGAGGCATTGGAGAAAGACCTTAACTTCCAAACAATACAAAGGTTTCATATAAATCATGGGAGGGCTTCAATATAAAAGGGGTTAGATCCAACAAAGAAATCTCAAATTTTGACCTGCCAGAGAATAACAATGACAATTTTAGTGAGAGTGGGAACTTTTGACCTATCTATTCAATAGGATGTTCATTATAGTAAGTTATCCATATCATGGTTTTATGACAATATCTATTCTTAGTCATTATATATGCACATAGTTCATTATAAAAGACAACTTATTATATAGACTTGTATTTACTAAACAAGTTGTTTTGTATGATGCAAATGAAATAATACGGATGTAATGGTCCTTAGCATATTATTTTTATAATACCCTATATGGTCTTTAATAACTAGCTTAGTAAAAGACCTTGCATGGTATGCTAACAGACAATTCTTCCTTTTTAGATGATTATGTAATTCCTTTTTGTTTATGATCTTTAATAAAATAAAGAGACTATCAAGTTTATCTATTGCCTAATATTACATGATATTATTATAATGATCAAACAATGGCAATATGCCATAATGATAGGATTACACATGGAAATATTTACACCTATCATTAGCTAGCTCAAGTTTAAAAATAAACCTAAAGCTATAGATCTAGGCTATCAATTTAGTTTATGATGAATTCCACATAGTTGGGATAGGGAGGGTACACTATAGAAAGCATTATACATGAGCCTTTACTCATGCTAACACCAAAGTTATTGTAATTGGATGCATGGATTGAAATATGGATCATAAACATATGTTTGAACTTTAACTCCATTAAAAACTACATTCTATAAGGATACAAGGGTCTAAAAGGCCCTAAGGGAAATTTACTTTTTGAGACAAAATTCAAAAGGCGAATTTAAATAAAGTTGGGTGAATATTTATAATATATGGGAAAAGTGGATGACTTTGGGAGTGATATGTTAAAAATGTGAAGGTGAGGTAGATTTAATTGTAATTCATAAGATTTCTAATAAAGGGTAAGTGTTAAAATTACAATTGTATATAGTTATGCACATCATTGTTGAACTAGCTTATTGTAAATTTATCTTAGAATTGTAATTAAACCTTGTGATTAAAACTTTAATGTTTAATTGTAATTTTGACTATCATAGTACAATTAGGACATAAAATTATAATTTTGACTTACAATTAGAATTTAGACTTACAATTAGCACTTTAATGTTTAATTATAGTTTTGACTACCACATTAGAACATGTAATTTTGAACAACTTATAATTAGAATTAGGACTTATAATTTGATAATTAGATGCATGTTTTTTATATAAATAGTCTATGAAATAAAAATATATATACATAGTCCATTCAATTTAAATATTGAAATAGTCTATTTGAGATAAATACTAAAATAGTAACAGTCCACACAAAATAAATAATGAAATCTAGTCATAGTCCATGAAATAAATGTCGCGCTACACTCTATGCTTTACTATCATCAAAATGAAGCGGCCTCTTAGATCCATGTGAAATAGATGGTGGCTCACATAGTAGAAGAAAAAGAAGCTTCATATTAGTTAAATTTTCAAATTACATGCATATTATTTAAATAAAATTATATACAAGCTTTTGGATTCAATTGTGTATGTTTTTTAGTCGATGTTTCAGATCATGAAATTGTTCAAAATAAAACCTTGAAATTAAATATTTAAAACTAGACTTGTGTGCATACATACCACTGAAACATAGATTTTTGGGACCCTATGGACTATGTAGACACCTAAAAATGACCTAAGCCTGCAAGCTTCATTTTTACCACTTTCGTCCTATTATCCACATTTGACTATTGATTAAATAATTCATAATTATTCAATTAATTCATGTCATTTGTTCCTCCTTGATTATTAAATAAATAAATATTATTTATTTATCTAATACGTCATTAATTATCTAAGTCTTCCTTTAATTAAATAAATTTCATAATTTATTTAATTTCCCTTTGTCATTTATGTCTTCTTGATTAATTAAATAAATTTTATTTATTTAATTACGTCACTAATTAAGTCCCCTTCTTCTAAAAAATTAAATAAATTCTTATTTATTTAATTTTGTCCACTTTCCACTATAATTAAATAATTTTAATTTAATTATTTAATTATTCATTTAGCTTTTTCTCTCATTAAATTTAAATAAATTTGATTTATTTAATTTAGCCAATTCTCTTGAGTTGTGAATTAAATCATTATTTAATTCAAAATAATTCTTTTGTCACATTCCTCCATAATTAAATAATATCTCTATTATTTAATTATTTACTAGTCACCTGGAGTAAATAAATTTTATTATTTAATTTCTCCAGCAACCTCTTTGTCCGTGCCAGCCTTATCTTCCAAATTAATTTTTGACCTTTGACATCTCATTTAATTTCAGCCCTAGATTGAATTATTTTATAATTCAATCTCAACCCTTCGTTCTTACCTTTTGCCCTAATTTTGACCTAACCCTAATGCACATAGCAACATTTAATCTTGATCATTGATTCTAGGGTTCTGGTCATCTTTTCATCCTGGCCACACATTCAAAATTGCAGTTTTCATAAAAGGGCAATTTTGTTCTCATTTGCTCCTCTCTTGCTTTCTTGATCTTTTTCTCTTTGGTCCATGTCTACTTGCTGTCAACTTAGGGTTATAGTTTTTACAGTCATTTGTCACTTAGCTTATTGTAGGGTCATTTTATTTTCTGCAAATCCTTCAACACTTGCATAGGGCTTAGTCTTTAGTCATAGTTGCTCACACAAATCTGAGGGCATTTTATTTACTGCAAGCTAGGAGGTGTAACAAAGGTCAATCATGGAAGGTGGAGACTTAGGGTAACATTGTCCCTTTTGTCTTCACATCACTTCCTTTGTACTTTGTTATTTCATAGGAATTTTGATGTTATTGTGCTAACCCCTCTAACAAACTTTGGAATTTTCCCTTGATTACATTGGTGAACCCAACGTCGTTTCTCAGCTTTCCGTATGTTTTTTGTTGTTTTATGTTGTTTTGCAGGGTACAGGTATGGATCGCCGCAATTTTTTTAAAAAACATTGTGACACATCATATGCGTCACGACGCACCTGAGAACCGTAGGGCCGTAATCGCTCTGTCGCAATGCAACTGACGCACAGAGAGATGCATCCGTTTTTCCTGAGCCGCATCCGAAACCCCGAAAGCCGCATTTGCAATCCGCGCCGCATCCGTCTGGTATAATACTTTTTTTAGTTTGGGTGTTTCATTTTTGAATTTTGGGTGCTCTAATCTTATGTCTTCCTGTATTTTGTGTTTATTCCTGCATGTTCGATAAGATTAGATTTTGTGTCACTAATCCTTTCTGGTAGCGGCTTTCTATTTTCGTAGGAGTTGTTTTCTGTTGTTTTGCAGGATACTGGTATGGATCGCCGCAAACGTCGCAACACATCTGCTGACAGAAACGACGCAACTGTTATGACAAGCTGCAACTGCCAATCACAGAGACACATCTAACAATCTGAGCCGCATTCGCAGAATCGAACGACGCATTTTCCAAACCACGCCGCATCTATCTGGTAATACCGTGCCGCATTTGCATGGTAAATTTTTTCTGTCAGTTTTGAGATTTTAATTGTCGAATTTCGGGTTTTTCTGTTTACTAGTTTTCTGGTTTTTTGTCTTTTCTATGTTTTTTATTCTTGCATGTTAACCAGATTAGATCTTTTGTGTTACTAATAATTTCTTGTAGCGTGTGGCGATCCTTTTTCGTGTGTCCAAGACCATTACATACAAGACTACTAACTCATTGTTTGCAGATTCCCATGTCAAAGAAGGAGAAAACAAACAGTGTGCTTGTTTATTTCTAGATTAGCAAACTTGGAATTTGGTGCTTATAAAAAGAATCATGTCTTTCATGCTTGAGTGTGCTTATGGAGTGGTAGGTGAGTATGCTCTCACTTGGTGAAAACCTTGTGATTAGAAAACCAGACCCATTCTTTTCTGTTATTTTACCCTTCACAATTCGGTATATCAGAGTATCCTCTCCCCTTGCACATTCATGCGATCCTGGGTGTAAGAGAAACGGTTACCGACTCTAGAACTTGGGCCTGTTCTGGTGGGAAAAAGTACTCACCCCAAGATGACTCAGACCAGTAGCACCCTGACACCGAGGGACTTCCAGTCGGTATAGAAAAGTGGATTCTTGGGGAAAGCCCAAGAATCACGAGCGTGGTTCCGACGAGATGGATCCGAAAGGGGACTCTCGCCGCATGGATCACGCCCCACGAACGGAATGCCCAATTAAACACCTCTTGTCTTAGTGTCCAACCGTTCTATTGGCCGTTGCTTGATATAGTGCAGGGTACAGTATCATGCCCGAAGATTACTCACTACTGATCCCCTTGAGTAGAGATAGCAATTCTTGGGATGTCACTACCCAATGAATCCGAATTTGGTGTGCTCGAATGACGTTAATGAGCCGTGGAGGGGAGCCAATGCCACCAAAATTCTAAGCTATCCACTCTCGAGAAGGAAAGGTGTTCATCACCAATCCGGGGTATAACTGGTGGGCTATATCAAGTATACAAACCCATGGCCTAGTGGCCTTTTTAGGATTGTGCTTATCTCATGTGTGTTTGGTTACCCCTTAAAACACTGTGTTTGTCAAGTGCATTCTGGTTTTGTCACAGTCCAAACAAAACATTCATCAAACAGATCAAAAACTTCCATCAACATACCACGAAAATCACTTTGAAACAAAACTGTCATATCTGTCGAACCGCAACTGACATTCTGTAACACAACTGCTATGATAAACCACATCTGAAACTTAAAACAACACATCTGTAGGTGTCACGACGCATCTATTAACCCGAAAGCCGCATATGATAAACCGAGTCGCATCTGACAGTCAAAAAGCCGCAAGTGAAAAACTGAACCGCAGTTGCTAAACTGTGACCCAATTGCCAAACTGAGATGCATTTGCCTGTCAAAATTTTAAAACTGCACAGTCGAAACCAGAGACCTCCAAACTGTCAACCATCTGTCAAACTCTGTCATCAAAAAGATCCTACCAGAAACCCAATTTGAAATTGCTCAAAGTTTTTTCTCTTAGCTTGCATTGATCACCTTAGGTTTCATACCTCACCCCATTTAGTATCACACATTCAACATTACGTTGTCCCTAGGCTCATATCTTGCATATTTAGGAGTAGGAAAATCTTAAGCACCCCTTGGAAAAATCATTGTTTTCGAAATTAGACCCTTTTGGACCAAGTTATCAAACATCCTTTTAGTCATTGTCCTCTTTTGTGAGATTTCTTCCAACTCAAAAGTCTAGTTAGGAAGACTCACTAGTCATCTTGTTAACTTGTCATTAACAACAAAGTCCTTTAGCAGTCCAAATCGAAAACAAAGTTCAAGCTTAGAAGTGCTTAGATAGCCTCATTTTACATTGCATCCACATTGCATACCTTATTCGCAAAAATCCAAAAATAGTGGTCATTTTAATCGTCAGTTGAACCTTAGATTTCACCTAGTGTCATACTTGCATTTAGTGGACATTCCCTTTGAGCAATCTCATTTATGGTCGAAACTAGACTTCAAAAGCAAAAAAGACAAATGGAAAACTTTAGGCAAGATCCCAACAGTCCTCCACATGACTCAAACTGGACCGTGAATGATCCCTTTACCAATCTAGACAATCAACCTCTAGTGACAACACAATCCTTACCTAACAACTCATTCAAACGCTACTTGCAAAGAGATGAAAACGGTCAACTACTTCAAGAACACATAGAAGCATTGACACAAGACCCAGAGGTCTATCAGTTGGTTGAAACAATAGCACCCTATGGAAACATAGATTTTTGGGACCCTATGGACTACTCTTGCACTTCTAGGGTTTTTCACCTAAAAGGAGAGAGATAGGGGCAAAAATGCTAATGTATCACTCAAATTAGGATGTATGCAATGTTTTTTAATGTAAATGGACTTAACTAAATGCAATTGACTAATCTGAATGATTGAAAATGAATGCAAAGGTGCAATTACAACTATGTTTGAAAACATATTGTGATATGCAAATAACTATGTAAATGAAGAAATGATGCAAAATAAAAAGTATAGGTGTCAGGCCCAACCCCGTCTATAAATTGTGACACCTTGATAAGTTCAATTATTCTTTATTGGTGAATAATTCAAGATGATTTAACCTGATTTCATGTTTGATATTTTGATTTTCTTATGAATTAGTTTAAATGATCATTTTGATAAATTCTCTTTAGTAAATAAAAATGGGCGAATTGTTAAGAATGAATGTGAGCAGATAATATTTAGATTCTTGAACAAGTATCAAATGAGTAATACACTTAGATTGATATGAGCTAAAGGATTTTGTGTACCTACCATTGGTTTGAATCTCGCTAATAAGCTTCATGTTATGATAATAGTTAGGAACAAAGGAGGACTTTGAAGTTCAGGAAGAAGTTTCTAGAAAGATCATTAGCCAAGCACCATCGAGGTAAATTTAAAAGGATAGCTCTAATCAATGAGGAGTATACCTAAGGTAGGATAATTTGAGGAAAAAGTATATAAATTAGATATCAAATTACATGATGAATTTAATTAGAGGAAGGAGTGTCCATGAGTGAATTTAGTAGTGAAAATAAATTATTTAGTTAAGGTTAGGGTTTCATTATTATTTCATGCATGCTCACAATTTCCATTTTCATAAGGAAAAGAAATGAATATATGTGTATTATAATTTACTAACTATTCAATTTGATCTCATTGATGTTTGTAATAGGTATTTATTATATTTCTAACCTAACATGTATATGGAAAAATACATGTGAGAGTAATGTCAAGGGTAAAAGGGAGAAACATCAAGACCCAAGTTAAATATTTATATTTTGAAGTTTTAAATTTTGACCCTATGACTTAGGAGGTAGTTAGGGTTTTGTGTAAGCTTAAATTATGTTTATTAAAGTTTTAATGATAAGTAACTTAGTGTAAGCATGTTTTGTGGAGATTTATTAAATTAAGTGAAGTGATTAAGGGTGTAAGTATAATTAGGGTTTTGAAATCCTTAGTTAGGTCTTGAATTTCGAATTAGTCTTTAAAGTGGTCATTTTAGGGTGTTGTTTGGTCAATTTTATTGATATTAGTGCAAAAATAGACCCATATGACCTATACCTATGGAAGGGGGATCTTTTAGACATGTGACTTTGTCCTTAGGGCATGATATGACTCTTCAAAAGTCCACTTGAAAAAGTGTGACGAATTTGAGTTCTTGGGAGTTGGGAGAAGTGACTTGTCACTCTCCCACTGCTCCCCAAAGTTCATTAATGAACTTGGGAAGAGCATCAAGGCTTTCACATGTGTGAAGCCACCTTGTAAGGGATGTTGGGTAGAGTGTCATTGTACATTCCCCATCTCCCCAAAAGTCTCACACATGTGTGAGAACTTGTGGGGATATGTGTTGAAAGATCGAATGAGAGATTGACAAGTGTCCTTCTCTCATTCAAGTGAATTCAAGTTGAATTCCTATATACTTGGATGGAAAAGAGGAAATGGACATTACCAAGGCTACAATTTGATGGCTGTATGACCGTATTTAGAGATTTTTGCCGTAAAATACAATCAAAATTTTAAGAAGAGTGTATCAGATGAAAGGAGAGATTTTGGATAGACTGTCAAAATTTATATAGAATTATAATGATATATATTTGATTTATATATAATTTTACTTACATTAATGTATATAATAATGTTTTAAGGGCACCTTTGAATGGATAACCATCATTAATAAAATTGTTGACAGGTAAGGTCGACCGTCAAATTTAAGCCTTGGACGTTACCCACTTCTCCTCTTGGAGAACTCTGCTTGAAAATTTAAAGTTGGGAAAGGCAAGGAAGGGAGATGGGAAGGAAAGCATGGGAAGGAAAGCAAGGAGCTCTCACATGCAAAGGAGATGATCAAGGAACAAATTTTGTAGAGATAAGTTATCCTTCTCATTGTTATCAAATTTGTTTAACTAGAAAAATTGTTGTGTTATTTTGGTTAAAGTTGTCAAGAACAAGTTAGGGAAGATACCAAATCTTTATGTATGGAAATTTATAGTTTTTTTGGTGGATGGATAGTAAAAAAAAAAATACATAAATAAATTATTCTTGTTAGTATTCTTACCAAGATCATTGGTAGCAATTTAATTCTTGCTCGGGGGTATGGCTAGAGCCCAAGAGGCTTCATAATGCAATTATGGTAGGGTGGAGAGCAAGTCCAAATTAGTTGTGTGTCATTCTCGTTTTCATAAATGTTGGTTACAATAGGAAATAGCTAGTATATTGTTGTAAAATTAAAGAACAAAAAAAAAGCAAGTTGTGTCCAATGACATACCTCTTAAAATTCTCATGTTTATATTCTCAAAAATGGAATGAAACAATTTCTTATTCAATGACATGATATATGTTTCCAACTATTGTTTTGTAAATGGAAGAGATAATGGAGCCGAAGACTTTAAAAAGTCCTCATATTATATGATAGATTATGAAAGGATGTTGAGACCCTATCCTTGTATCTTTTCCTCATGATTATTCTTGTAGTAGAAATATCTCTAGGTTGTGGCAATAATTAGACAATGATATTACTTTTGTTAACAATATTAGGTTGTGGCAAGAATTAGACAATGATATTACTTTTGTTAACAATATAAGTTTTCATGTGATATTTAGTATTCTCCATAAATTTCTAAATTATTAGGAACCATTTAATTGTAAAGTCATTGAATATGAATAGAGATAATAATATTTGCAACTTTGTCAATAGTTTTTAAACTACAAATATTTAGGAGTTATAGTAAAACACATTTGAAGCAAATTTAGTGCATATATAATTATATTTCTTTTTAAGAATACGAAATATGACCTTTAGTTGATGAATAAAATATTGTTTTTAAAATAGAACTATTTTCAAGTTCTTGCTTTAAGGAGAACTAATATATTGGTATAATATGTTTATTTTGGATAAATGGAAAAATCAATCATTGAAGATTGTAAAAGATTACTTTCTAAAATTGTAGTAAAATATTACTTTTTTAAAAACTTTAAACAACTCTATATATTTGTGGAAATATAATGTAAATTTCTAAATATGTATTAACCAACTAATGATTTTGATAAGAAAGCAAAAAAAAAAGAAATAAAATCTTATTACATAATCATGACTAAGTCTTTCTTAAAAAAATTCCAAAATTATTCCAAGTAAATCTATCAATCAGTTTTTCACAAATAATTCATTTATATAAATATATATTCCACCAAAGTATGATTCTGATAAATTCTGATTTATTATATTATACACACCTGAAAATAATAATAATAATATAATTCTTATACTTTTCATGAGATATTATATATTTAAAAGTTTTAAGTTTTAAAAATAATAAAGCCATTTAAATATATATATATATATATATAGTGCACCTCTGCTACCAGCAGGAGGGCCAATGCCTTATAAATAAAATAAAATAAAATTGTTTCTCTGTATTCCTTAATCAATAAGGATATTTAATCTTTATTTAAAAAATTTATAATAGAACAAACAAACAAACAAAAAAAAGGGTGAATCATGTAGAATAATAAAAATAAGTTTTTATCACTGTATGCCATGATCTTGCCTGTACAAATCTACGGGCCATTACAAAAATAAAATGAAATGAATAATATAAAATAAAAATAACAATGAAAAAGAAAATAACCCTGCATATATTTAAAACGGTAGGGCAGGTTTGAATTGAAGATTTTAGTTAATATATGAGGATTTTGGGTAAATAACCTGCAGCCACCACTCCACCACTATGTGGTGTTAAATGAAATAAAATTTAAATCCCTCACCTCTGTGGATTTTAAACAAAAATTCTATGCAAATGTAACTTATTTATTTGATAAAAAGAACAGTGAAGAGCCGGATAAAGTTGCAGGTCTTCTAACAGAATGAACGCTGAAGAGTATATGTGTAACATGATTGCTGGGATTTCAATTCTGTGCACACCATTAGAACTACATAAATAAGTACAAATAAAAAGGGATCTCTATTTATTGTAGACTTAAAAGAAATAAAATGCATTTATGTTAAACTACAGATTTTTAACTGATATATAAGATTACCTACAAAAAAAAAAAATGTGTGGTTGGGCTAAAACTTAAACCTAGTATAGATTCAGACATGGCTTGAAGAGAGAGGAAAATGGTAAATTTTCCATGAACAAATATAGTTTGTGGGGTTTACTCCTATGGATCTACGAATAGGCAACATGGATGGATTTAGATGTCAGATGAGGGAGGATTTAAAAGCGCAGCTTCAACAAATCAGTCCCTCAGAAAATAAATTAAAATAAAATTAAAATAAATAAATAAACCTCAAGAAGCGTGGAAATAGCCAGAGTCAATTCATTTCCCTTGGCATGGCATTTGTGGTGTGATCTTAACCTGGGCGCTGATCCAAATCACCCTCAATCTTCCTGTGAGTTTGATCAGTGGAACCATTCCCCCAAACTTGCAAAATGAGAGACAAGGTATGAAGCATGCGATTTAGGGCTTCCTTCTGGATGGCTCGTGCCCTGTTATTTGGTACAACCTTTGTCTTAATTATGGCGCCTTAAGAAGATTCAAAATGGACCCCAACATCTGTATTAAATAAATTGAATACTCTGTATTAAATGGAGTTTATACTATCAGTCACAATTAGTAGGCGTAGGTGAATAGAATAGTATGGTAATAATAATATATGTGACATGTTTTACCGTAGGGTTGCTACATAACATGATAAATGAGTTAATTATAAGATATTGGAGTTAAAGGTTACATTATAATATCAATTCATTGATACAACTATTATTTATATAATATTCGTATAAATTTTAGTGTAATGTTAATGAAGATATAAGGATTAGCATAACTACTAACCCCGTTAATATTAATATCGATATAAGGGTTAATATCATTTATTTTAGATAGATATTATTGTTGGTACACATGATATCATTATTACATTCTATTGGAATATATAGGCAACATCACTTTATGATGAATATCTAAAGAATAGATAATAATGATAAAAGTGTTGAAGCTAGAAGATGAAGGAGAATGATGAGAACAAATAATATTTTTATTACATAATTTAATTTTCATTAAAATAATTATCATTAATAATCAAGTTATAATCACTATGTCTATCATAAATGCAAAAGAGAGTAACAATATATTAGAGATATTACCTTATTTACATGTTATTAAATTAAAGTTGATATATTATTAATAAGCAAAGGCAATGTTAGCATGCGAGATATATGGTAATATTAATATAAGTGTTAATATTTGTACCATCGAGGATATGGGATTACTTCCTCTTATATGGAAAATATTATCAATATTGATAGCTCCATTTCTAATTGTAGGTAGGGGTAGTAGTATTAATCTTAAGGGAGAGATTACTATTTATGATAATATTAACGTTAGTGTTAAATGATAGAAGAAGTGTAAAAAGAAATAAGTACAAACGTTAAGCTTAAATGTGCGGGTGGCAATTTACTCAAGGAAAAAAAAATGTGTTGGGTTTTCTATCATAAATTTATGGGCATGACAACAGGGATGAATCTGAGTGCACCTGGATGAATTGTGATGATTCTGTAGTGTTTTGAATGCTAATGAAATTACTGAATTTTCACAGTGGGAATCATTCGCACAGGGTGGTGAATTAGTCCTCCTGGTGAAAAGGTGTCAGGAGCTGGTTTCTGTCTGTCGGGATCCAAAATCTGACAAAATTATGATTTTTAGTCCTAAGGTGGGACTCATTCGCCATAGGTGGTGAATCAGTCCTCTCCCAAATTTCTAAAAAATTAGGAGACAACTTTGCAACACTAGATCTGGAAAAGTCTGCTTGTCGAGTTGCCGAAGTCAGTTCTATAGAAAATGGACAAATAACTATCTCCAAGCTTGAATTTGACTCAAGTTGACTTGGAAATCAATCTTCAACACCTAATAACCTACCAAATATGCATACAAAAAGCTACAAACAAGCATGCAATAGGGGAAAATGATTGAGGGTTAGTGAATAGGGGTTTGCCTTGGTCAAACCCCACTTTTGGTAATTAAACCCTTGAAAATATAATGAAATGAAAGAGAAAGATAAACTAATAACATGCAAGTGCTATCAACTTACCTAACCCTTGATAATGCAAGTTTGAAGTAATGTCAATGGCTACCTCAAAGTGTTTGAATAGTGCTTGAAAAGATGATGCAAAATGCTTGAATGCTTGAAATGTGAGATTGAATGCTTGAATGAGTGAGGAGATGTAAAATGAGGTGAAAATCACATATTTATACAATTCTTGTGCCTTAGTATTTGTTCATACCTCATCATAGGCCGACATCAAGTGATTTTGAATAAAATCCCAAAAGGAAATTTGAAATATTTTGAATTTGGGGCCAAGGGGGACTCATTCGCCACTTATGGCGAATGGGTCCCACCTAGGACCTAAAACATGTGTCAAGAAAAATGTTGTATTTAATGTTATTTGTTGAGATAACATTAAAAAATACACTTAATTACAACTTATGAGGGAATAAAGAGACCAAATAAAGCATGAGAAGGGTGTAAATAGTGAAAATATGCCTAGAAGAGCGTGAAAGCTTGTTACAAGACTTTACAACACTTCAAAATAGGGCTTGTTGATGAGTGAAAAGGCAGTTTTTAGGTAGATTGCATTAAATAGAGTCTAGAAGAATGTAGAAATTTCTTACAACACTTCACAACACCTTCAAAATATGTCGTTCTTTGAGTTTTAGTACCTAAATAAGCATGTTCAAGCCATGTTACAACATAAAATTAGAGCAACATAGTTCCAACACCATGAAACAAGACCTAAAAGGCCATGAAAATGACAAGGGGCCATTTTTATGACACATTTAGCCCCCACTTTAGTGAGAGGATGAACTTGTTTCAAACTCACACTAAAGTAGCCATGAACATCGATGGGTAGGGTTCAAATGTACTTACATTAGCAAGATTGAATGACAATGATCAAGAGGGATGATGAAGCCCCCAATATGAAGACCCCATGGAAAACTAGACATAAGAACATAGGAACACACAAGTGTTGAAAAGAATTGGATGAAGCTTCGATCGTCAATCCAACTAGTTGTGGAAAGAGATCTAGGCTGATTGTTTGAAAAAGAGAATGTGTACTCACTCTAGGGCCACAAAACTTCAGGCTATCTGTAGGGTGAGAAATCCAAAAAAGGTAAGATACATATGCTAGTTGGTATGCACTCACAAACACAAAAGTGGCTATGGGGAAAAGTCATGCCGCTAGGTGGGCTTCCCACTTAGCCATGTCAAAGTTATACCCTTTGATAAGTTTAACAAGGTGCCACAAAGCAAAAGGAATGGGTATCAATTCGAGCTTCATGAGACAAGCAAAGCTTCGTCTACTTAGAACTCATGAACAAACAAGATGGCACCACAAGCATGCAAGTTGTGTTATGCAAGGTGGCCATACAAAATGCAACAATGTAAAAGTGCAAAAATATAAAATGTAAAATGTAAAAAGATGTTTGAAGGAGTCTTGTTCAGTTTATGCAAGGGGAGTCACTTAGGGAACATTGTATCTAATGTTTCCAAGAGAGGAACAATCAAAGAATAATATATTCACAACTTAGGGGATGCAATGCGTCACATCAGGCCACCAAGAGGAATGTAATATGCTAAGAGATATCACACTTATGAAGGATATCACACCCAGTGTCATCCACAAAGTGACAAACACATCATATAAATGACAAAGCTACACTAGGAACCAAGAATGCGAATGAAATAATGGTAATATATGACCCCCACTTTAAAGGAATTGCTACACATCATTCTATGAGAAATTACTTTAAAGTAGGGAAGAAAGAAAAAACAAAAAGAAAAGAAGACATGAGATCCAACTTGGAAAGCCCTATGCCAAGTCATATGTTTCGAAGTTAGATTGTGTCATGTCAAGGAAAAGGAAAGGCAAAGAAAAAGGGAGTTGTCCCCCAAAAAAGAAAGCACACAAAACACATAAGGGATCTATGGATTTGGGGTCAATATGTTCATTGCTGCAATGTGTTTATGAAAGAGCTCGGAACTACCATCATTCCCCAAGGCACATAGAACTGGAAGAATGACACAAGGAGAGCGAAAAAAAGGAAAAAGAAAGTCTTTTTTGAGTCAACATGGAAGAGACATTGTGGTCTCGATGCTTTGCATCATCCCCAAAAGGAAAACACAAGAAAAATGAAAATGAAAAGGCGATAGAAAAGAAAAAGCTTTTGGGTCAACATGAAGGAGACATTTAGGTCTCAATGCCTTGCATCATCCCCAAAAGGAGAACACAAGAAAAGACAAAGGAAAAAGAAAAAGGACCGATTGGGTCAACATGGAAGAGACATTGCAGTCTTGATGCTTTGCGTCATCCCCAAAAGGAGAACACAAAAAAAAAGTGAAAAAGACAATGTATGACAAATAGAAGAATAGAGGTATGAATAGAAGTGTACAAAGAGAGAGAACACCAAATGCACGATACGGGGGAACACGATACACACATGAAAATGTAGAAAGGAGAAAGGGACAAGTAATGCAAATGCAAGTCAACCATTAACTAACATTATTGGTTTCTCAATCTTAAATAGATAAGCGAAAAAGGAGTAACATAGTTAAGATACAAAAACAAGTGCATTACAAGGACAAGGCTAACAACGTCTTGCCCTGTACAAAGTGTAAAGGAAAGAATGAGCTGAGGTGGGTGATGTGAAAGGATCATGCAATAGTGAGAATAGGGAATTCGACAACTGTGGCATGATTGGATTTGGTTGCTTAAAGGTATAACGGGGAAACAATCAGTATCATTGAAGTGATACTTATCTAGTATTTCCTTCAATGTTTGACATTCTTCAGTGTGATGTCCAAGGATGCAATGATATTTGCAAAATGGTATGTTAGAGTCTTTTGGACAAATAACTAACCTATTCAGAGGTGGTAAAAGTATAAGACCTTTATTTAAGAGCAGTTGAAGTCTCCTTTCACATTCAGGTGGAGGATGTGTGGGAACTTGATATTTTTGAGTTTGTAAGGTCATTTTCACTTGCTAGATTCTCCTTGTTCATGAATAGAAGGAGAAGGATCCATGGGGATCCTAACATCCTTATCATTAGAAGGAGATAGTGGTTGTTCACATGGAAGGAGAATATTTAAGTTAGGAGGAGCATTCAAGATCACTGTACTAGCATCCTGAAGTATCCTAGGTTGAAGAGGATGTCTCTCAGGATGAGAAGGATCATGATATCCAAGTCCTGTTGTGTTTGCTACAGTTGATTGTTGTTCAAAATGTTGATGGATGTCATGTTCATGTTTTGTGTCACAACCTTTTTTACTTAAGATAGTGAATCCTTTACCATATGTTTCCTCAAGGTTGATAGGAATGTTTATGACTTTGTGCTCATAGAAGGGTTGTGAATGTGATTGGTGAGAGGAACTAGGTCCAATTGAGGGAGGGACCATAGGTCCTATAGTTACTTCAAGATGTAAATATGCAAAGTGATTAGGAGGTGCAACAATGGGAAGGTCTTGGGATTTCATGGATGGGTAAAAGGCTACATTGACTTCTAGGTTGTCAAGGCAGTCATTGTAGAAATTGTGCATGCTATCATCATCTTCTCCAATGATGTCTACTTCATGAAGAGGACAATCATTTGGAGTTGTAGGAGCATGTTGGAGTTCAAGGTCATTACCTGGTCATAGCCAAAGGCATAGTTGGACATGTCTACCAATGATTTTAATGAATTCCAAAACTTATTGAAAGAAAATGCCATGATGCAAATAAACTAAGATGAAATAAATGAGGAAAAATAGAGATTCTATAAAGGAAAATAGAATGTAGAAACAAGAAGCAGTAATGCAGAAAAATGCTAAAATATTACAGAGATACTGTTGAAAAAGTGCAGAGGGGCTGATTCGCCTTGGGTGGCGAATGAGTCCCAGTATGAAGTTTTTTAGTGTTTTTCAAAAATTTAAAGATGGTTTAAATGCTCTATAGAATAAGATGACAGATGCAGAATGCAATTTTTTTACTTTTTTTTAATGAGATGTAATGCAAAAATGAAAGCTAAATGAAGTTTTCACTAATGCAAAATGAAAAGTCTTAAAATGCAATAACAAATCAATGTCCTAATTGAATGCTAATGCAAATAGAAGGTAAAATGAAATATATGAATGCAATCAGAAATTCAAAGTGTTCAAACATTGGGTTCACCAAAATGAAACATATATTTTTGGGACCCTATGGACTACTCTTGCACTTCTAGGGTTTTTCACCTAAAAGGAGAGAGATAGGGCCAAAAATGCTAATGTATCACTCAAATTAGGATGTATGCAATGTTGTTTAATGTAAATGGACTTAACTAAATGCAATTGACTAATCTGAATGATCGAAAATGAATGCAAAAGTGCAATTACAACTATGTTTGAAAACACATTATGATATACAAATAACTATGCAAATGAAGAAATAATGCAAAATAGAAAGTACAAGGATGAATCTGAGTGCACCTAGATGAATTGTGATGATTCTAGAGTGTTCTAAATGTTGATGGAAATTATTGAATTTTCACAGTGGGACTCATTAGCCTAGGGTGTCGAATTAGTCCTCCTGGTGAAAAAGTGTCGGGAGCTAGTTTTTGTTTGTCGGGATTTAGAATCTGATTTTTTTTTAATTTTCAATCCTAAGGTGGGACTCATTCGCCACAAGTGGAAAATCAGTCCTCTCCCAAATTTTTGAAAAATTAGGAGACAACTCTGCAACACTAGATTTGGAAAAGTCTTCTTGTCGGGTTGTCGAAGTTAGTTCTACAGAAAATGGACAAATAACTCTTGCCAAGCTTGAATTTAACACAAGTTGACTTGAAGCACCTAGTTGACTTGGAAATCAATCTTCAACACCTAATAACCTATAAAATATACATACAAAGAGCTGTAAACAAACATGCAATAGGGGAAAAATAATTGAGGGTTAGTGAATAGGGGTTTGCCTTGGTCAAATCCCACTTTTGGTAATTAAACCCTTGAAAAGATAATGAAATGAAAGAGAAAGATAAACTAATAACATGCAAGTGCTATCAACTTACCTAACCCTTGATAATGCAAGTTTGAAGTAATGTCAATGGTTGCCTCAAAGTGCTTGAATAGTGCTTGAAAAGATGATGCAAAATGCTTGAATGCTTGAAATGTGAGATTGAATACTTGAATGAGTGAGGAGATGTAAAATGAGGTGAAAATCACTTATTTATACAATTATTGTGCCTTAGTATCCATTCATACCTCATCACAGGCCGACATCAAGTGATTTTGAATAAAATCCCAAAAGGAAATTTGAAATATTTTGAATTTGGGGCCAAGGGGGACTCATTCGCCACCAATGGCGAATGGGTCCCACCTAGGACCTAAAACATGTGTCAGAAAAATGTTGTATTTAATGTTATTTGTCGGGATAACATTCAAAAATACACTTAATTACAACTTATGAGGGAATAAAGAGACCAAATAAATCATGAGAAGGGTGTAAATAGTGAAAATATGCCTAGAAGAGCGTGAAAGCTTGTTACAAGACTTTACAACACTTCAAATTAGGGCTTGTTGATGAGTGAAAAGGTGGTTTTTAGGTAAATTGCATTAAATAGAGTCTAGAAGAATGTAGAAATGTCTTACAACACTTCACAACACCTTCACAAGATGTCGTTCTTTGAGTTTTAGTACCTAAATAAGCATGTTCAAGCCATGTTACAACATAAAATCAGAGCAACATAGTTCCAACACCATGAAACAAGACCTAAAATGCCATGAAAATGACAAGGGGCCATTTTTCTATGGCACAACCACATGATGCACATTAAATCCCACATCTTGCTACCTTGGTATAGCTATTGATTGTGTACCCAAATTCTTAGTTGTTAATTTCTATATTTAAATTAAGCATAAATTATGTTTGAATTTATTCATAAAATATAACCATATGAGAGACCTAGGAAAAATTTACTAGTAGGACCTATAATTCTATGAATGACTCATAAAATTGTCTAGGTTCATTAGTGGTAGGATTTGTTGCTGCTTTGATAGTGTTATCATCGTGTATTTATGTACATGTATATTTTCAACAATGATTTTAAAATTGTAAAACTATACTTCAAGTGAATTCAAAGTATAAATATAATTTTTATCTACACACTAAGGATGACTTGAACATATCAACATATGATGGAGGAACACTTGTCACACCTTATCGTTGGTTTGACATGGAAGTGCCATGACCTCCCAATTGTTGTAAAGTTGTTTCAAATTTGAATTAAATTATATTTATTAAAATGCATTTAATTTAAAGAAAATAATTAAATGTATATTTAATGAACTCTATAGATGGTTAAGGGAAATTTATTGGTCTACCATATATGGTGTGTCAAGTTGTATAATTTTTAATACAAAACACTGATCCACTTGAGATGATGTAACCAAGCCAATAATATGTACCAAAAAATGCAATCTATATTTCATTAAATAAATTGATAATTTATATTTTAAAATAGATCAAGTTATTTATTAATTATACTATACACATTTTGCACAAATAATTAAAATGTGGCATAACTCTATAGGATGATCATATAGTGTAGCTAAGAAAGACTATTGCTCTACTGTAGCCCTTGAAGTGGATGTGCAAGTAGGACCATAATATGGGTGATTATAATTTTGATAAAATGTTACACCCCAATTGTGTAATTACTATTTTCTATTACTATGTAGGGTAAAATGTGAATGCAATATGAATTCAGTGGATCAATAAATTGTGTGTGCACTTTGATATCACTGCCTTATGAATGATGTCATCTCATTTAATGTTATATGAAGGAATGCATTTATGTGAATGAATGAATATTGTATTGATATTCTAACTTTGGAGATGAAATATGTATACTGCATATTTTGTGAACAACTAACTGTCATGTACATGTGTTAGTGTTTGCAGGTACATATTCAATTCCTCTAGGTTGAGGGGAAGTATCACTCAGGAGAAGGTCTTGGTTGGGTAACCGATAATGTAACCTATCCGAGCTTACACACACCACAATAGAGTAATTGAGTCAGGTTATTAAGTGAGAAATTGGTAAGTCATCCTTAGTTGTTATGTCTGCTTTAGTAAAATTCTAGTTTACTATTGTGTGCATTATTGGGTGATGTTTATTTGATGAGATTATGATTTCCTTCTTGTTACCATGCTTGAATTGATATGTGGAGCATTCGAGGTATGTGTATGTGTACACATGTGCATGGTGATGATAGACTATACACACCAAGGAATGCATACATGAGGGTACATAGGTAGATGTATATATGCACAATCATGCACGAGGTGCTTATGCACATGGAACTATTCGATGGAACCAATGACATGCATATGTATACGTATAGACATATCACTCATAGTCTATTATCAAAA